>JASVEL010001020.1:0-314336 GCA_032618575.1 Nicotiana noctiflora
GGGCCAAGCTTGAGGTCCAAAAGTGTTATTGAAGTTTAAATGAGAATCAGAAGTCCTAAATATAATAATATGTAAAAAAATAGTTAGGAATAAGGGAAATTAACTAATAAATATGAAATTGAGCTTTGAATTATGTAGCGGGTTCAAGCTAAAAGGTTTTATCCTTTTGTTTGAATTCGGACTTGAATTCGAGGCCCTAATTTATATTCATGAATTAATTGACCTTTAGAGACAAACGAAATAAATAGAAAATTTAGTCACTTTAAGTTGGCCTTTAATAATAAAAATGAGATGAGTCTCGCCAAATCAAAGATATAATTGCGGGGCCTTTATTAATTACTTAATTCAAAAAATGCTTAGTATTCGAGACTGGATTTCACGACCTTTCCAAAATATAATAACACATTATCCTCTTTGGCTACATTTTTTAATAAAATTACCTTCCTAAATACGGGTGTGCATTTCATGCGACCCAAATCCAAATTCGAAAACGTTGAATAAGAATATGTCGAGGATCCGGGTGTATTTCATATGACATGATCCAAAAATACGTTCTTAAACGATGTTCACTTTCTTAAATAAAAATAATAATTATCAAAAATCGATAAATAACTTTAAAATTGCGCTATAGGTTTAACATGTATTAAAATCAGATATTTTAGCCAAATATAGTAGTCGAGAAACACTGATAGGACCACAGAACTCAGGAGTGCCTAACACCTTCTCCCAATTTAATAGAATTCCTTATCCGAATTTCTGGTTCGTGACTGTTAAACAGAGTCAAACCCTTTCATCGATTTGGGATTCAAACCGGTGACTTGGGACATCATAAATCTCCCAAGTGGCGACTCTGAATCTTAAATAAAATGAATCCCGTTTCGATTGCCCTTCAATTGAAAAAACTCCTTCTTTATTGTATCCTTTACTCGTGGTGTAGTAAAGCTTCAAAAAAAAGAGGCGTGACATAGTAAATAGGAGATTGCGTACCTTCGTTTTCGCGAACCAAGACTGCGCTGACGACGACTTTGGAGACGGCTAGATACACTAGCAGGGGCTTACTTGGACTTGTTTTGGCCAACAGTAGTGGCGAAGATAGGAATGATTTCAATGCTATCAAGACTTCGACGCATTCCTCATTCCATTGTAACCCATTGTCTTTTCTTAACACATTGAAAAACTTATGGCACGTGTCGGAGACAGCGAGATAAATCCAGATAGGGAGGCTATTCGCCCCATCAGCTTTTGTAGATGTTTTTTGTTGTTCAGAATCTCAAGTATTGCATCTATCTCCTTGATCTGATCTAGGTTGACCTTGATGCCTCTTTGTGACACAAGAAATCCTAAAAAAGTTTCTCGAGGCCACGCCTAAGGCGCATTTCTAGGGGTTTAGCTTCATCTCGTACCTTTTCAATATATCGAAGGCTTCTTGCAGATGGTCGTCTTCTTTATTTGTCGATTTCTCCAGCATATCATCGATGTAGACTTCTATAGTCTTACCGAGCTGTTATTTGAACATTTTGCTGATCAGCCTTTGGTACGTAACCCCCGCATTTTTGAGCCCGAAGGGTATTACCTTGTAGCAATATGACCTTTGATGGGTGATGTAATTTGTTTTCTCCTGGTCCTCCTCGGCCATCATGATTTGATTGTAGCCGGAGTAGGCGTCTAAGAAGCTCAACAATTCATGCCCCGCTGTGGTGTCAATTAATTGGTCGATGTGGGGTAGTGGGAATGAATCCTTTGGGCATGCCTTGTTTATATTAATGAAATCAACATACATTTTCCATTTCCATTTCTTCTTTTTGACCATCACGGCATTTGCGACCCACTAGCGGTACTTCGATTCTTTGATGTAACCATTGGCCAGTAATTTGTCTACTTTCTCGCTGACCGCTTCATTAATAGCAGCGTTGAATTTCCTTCTCATATGTCGCACATGTAGATGTAATTGATCGACGTTCACCTTGTGGATGGTGATATCTCACGGGATTCCCGACATATCTAAATGGGAAAAAACAAATAAATCTGTATGGTTAGTTAGGAATTCACGATACTTACTCAGGTTGGTAAGGTCGTGCCCGATGTACGCTTTCTTTGTGAGGTCGGTGTCATCCAGTTGGACCGGGTCGAGATCTTCGACCGTTGCTTTATAGGCCTCCACGACGTCGGGGTCTCTAATGGCATGCGTTGTCGGGTTGACTTTAGTTCCCGACATAGCTGATTGCTATGCCTCTACACTCGCTCCTTTCAGCTGTTTGGTGTGGGTGAAATCTTGAGCTATTTTGTAGCATTCCTAGGCGATGAGCGCCTCGTCTTGAACACTGAATACCCCCAACGGGGTAGGGAATTTGATCACTTGGTAAAACCTTGAAGAGACCGCTCACATGGCATGTATCCATGGGCGTCTTATGATGACATTGTAAGCCGTTTCCTCGTTTATCACGTGGAAAAGTTATTTCCAGTGTGACCCTTCCTACTAAAATGGGCAGTGATATTTCTCAGAATATCGGCTCCACTACATTGTTAAAACCAGTTATTGTTATGCAACACAGTATTATATTATCCTCGAATCCCATTTGTATGAGGACCCTCGGGTGGATAATACAGGTGCCCCTTCTATTTTCAATCTTGATTCTTTTAACAGCCGTATCGGAGATAGGTAAAGTGATAACTAAAGCTCGTAATGAGGGAAAGATAAATTGTCGGCATCAGACTTATCGACAGTGATACTATCTTCGAAGTCGTCATACTGCTCATGGGTGATGGTCCGCTTTAGTTTGTGCGTGGTGGCGAAATTGACGCGATCTATTGATGAGTCGTTGGCGCCTACGACGATCATGTTTATCGTGCATGCCGGGGAGGGCGACTTTGGCGGCCCAGGGTATTGTTCCCGTCTGCGTGCAAAGTTTACTTTCCCTTTGCCACTGAGTAATTCTCTCAGGTATCCCTGGTTCAGCATCCTGACCACCTCATGTCGTAGGCCTATGCAGTCTTTGGTTTTATGTCCCCATTCCTGATGGAACTCGCATATGATGTTTGATTTCCTTGTGGAAGGATCTGATTTCGTCTTCTGTGGCCACTGCACTTTGGTGGTCAGCTTCTCCAGTGCATACACTATTTTTGAATGAGACACACAAAAGTTATGGGTAGATAATAAGGGAGGTGTACCTCTTTCGTTTTGGACTGGGGCGACTATCGCTTTAGAGCGTCTGTATGCTTTGGTGGTGGATGGGAGAATTTGGTGTATGGCTGGTGTCGGTCTTTGCTGGAGCGTGGGAGTTGCTCTCGACTATCGATCCCTTATTGTTTCAGAGTGTATCGTTGTTAGCCGTTGGGTCGGCCCATTAATATCATCCTCGTCTGCTCATATCTCAGCGCAATAGGCATTGTGGATTTCCTCCCATGTGGTAGGAGGATATTTCATGAGGCGGCTTAGTAGCTTCTTGGTTGCCCTCGAACCGTCCCTGTTTAGTCCACTTTGGAAAATGGCGACTGCCATTCCTTCCGATACGTATTGCAGACTCATCCTTACCCTGTTAAACTTGCTAAGAGGTCCATGAGTCCTTCCCCTGCAGTTTGCCTGACGACGAAGATGTCGTTGACTCTTGCTTCCGTTTTCTTTGCACCTGCATGTGCAATGACGAATTTATCCGCCATTTCCTCGAACGTTGATATCGCCTTAGCTGGTAGCTGAGAGTACCATGTTAGGGACCATCCTATCAATGTCTTACTAAATTTCTTCAGCAGCACCGATGGTACCTGTTCTTTAAATAGGTCGTTACCCTTCACAATAGTGACATAGTGGATCAAATGATCCTTGGGATCTGTGATTCAGCCATATACCCTAAAGTAGGGTGCCATCTTGAAGGTTTTTGGGATAGAGTAAGGGGCAGCTTCTTCGGTGTAGGGTTATTCCATGAACTTTCCCACGTTGCGTTTTGGCAGCAACTTGGGAGCACCGAGGATCTTGTCTACCCTCTTCTGATGCTCTTTCATTTGGTCACGAAGCGCCTTATTTTCATTCTCCATTTCTTCAGGATGGTTGTTAGCGTGCAATCGCTGACCTGTGCTTCGCTGGGCTTGTTATTTGCTCGTACAACCTCAGGTTCACCCATGGCAGCAATAATGCCTACCGTTGGCATACACCTGAAGTTACTTTGCGGTGACTTCTCAACCAAGCCACTTAGAGTACTTGTTTGCCATTCTTCCAGTAGCTTTTTGACCACCGAGGGTACTTGCCGCGGATGTGGAAGCTCCTTTTTCATGTAAGATCGTTAGATCTTCAGATGGGGAAGGTGAGATCTCTGCACTTGGTGTGGTGCTAGGGGTCGCATTCAAGATAACCTCGTCACTGACCTCGCCGAGAGGCCAGGGAGATTGGCTTGAACACCAACTATTGCTTTCGATCTTGTGTTATGTTCGGCCATCTTTTCGTGTGGTGTATAGAATGGTAGTTGGTTGTTCTTTAGGTGGATACTATGATTTTGATTCTCGAAATCCCCAGATACGACGCCAAATTGTTTGCCTCAAAAGTTATCGATATACTTTGTAAGCTTAGAAACAATAAAAAATAAACGAGGGTAAATCGTAATCAAATATAATAAAACTTAGAGATGAAAAAAAGATAAAAGTGTTATAGTAGATCTGATAATAGTGAAAAATGATAGTATGAACTCGAGAATAAGTATTCGTTAGATGTAGAGATGGAGAGAGAGTAGGAGAACATAAGAGAGTTGTATTATTCCAAGATAACAATGATGCCCTTTTACAATGTGAAGGTCTCCTTTATATAATATGAGACTTTCTCGAAATAATCATAAAAGTACAAAAGTAGGTAACGTCTCCCTAGTGAGGACCCTTAGTTTCACCTTTGTCCCCACGTCCAAGTCGTATCCTCGTTTTAATTGATATATGTTCAATGGGTGTATCCATGAGCCCGGAACCGAAATAACAGTAAATTAAACAAAAAATACCGAAATAAACTAAAAAAAAAATACCAAATTAGGCATTTCGCAGTATAAAACTGCGAAATGCATTTTATTTTTATTTTTTGGTAAAATATTTTTTTTTTTGTAATTCGCAGTATAATACTGCGAATTACTGTTAATTTTTTTTTAAAATTTCGCATTATTATTGCATGTTATGAAAAAAAATTAGCAAATTTTATCGTTTTCACAATTAACAAATTTTATTTTTGTTGTGTTATTGGTTGCTAATGTTTGAGTTTATTTTCATTTGCAAAATCTTGTACTTTTATCATAATTAAAATATGTCGAAATCTGAGTTATTTTTTTTTAAATTATCTAATAAATTATTGCTAGGAAAATTGTTTATCTTCTCAAGTATTTTGATGCAAAACTACTTGTAACTCATAATCTTATGAATGCCGCTTATGTTGCTTTAAATTAATACTAGTCATTAGCGAAATATCGTTTGCATTTTTTACCCTTTTAAAATAGAATTCACACTAGACAAATTAGTCATTTAGTTATTTTCCTAATATTTAGCAATATTCATTTAATTATTTCCTAATATTTATAAATAATTATTTAACTATTTTTGTAAATTTTTTAATCATTTTTAAAAAGTCTTTATTTATATGAGAGTTGATTATAGCCATACAAGAAAATAAAAATATTACATATGTGGGAAGAATAAATTCTAATTTTGATCAACATGAATTTTGTATTCTAACTCCTTCCAATACAATATTAAAGTAATATTTTCATAATCAAACGATTGAAGAAATACTACCAGATGAAGAATCTGATATGCATGATTATGTGTTTAGATAAAAAGAAGAATTGTAGATTAATCATACTATAACGACTAAATTAATCTATTTTTACAAAAATAATTTATTATTTTTTATATGTTGCAAACAATAAATATGTAGTACTTATTAAAGCAATTGAATAATTTGCATTATGATGAGAAGAAGAAAAAATCTTTTGCAAGTTAATCAACCATAATTTTGTCTTTTTAGAATAAATTAAAAAATATAGAGTACACACGCAACGCGCGTATACAAAGACTAGTTATGATAAAAGTACAAGATTTTGCAAATGAAAATAAATTCAAACATTAGCAACCAATAACACAACAAAAATAAAATTTGTTAATTGTGAAAACGATAAAATTTGCTAATTTTTTTTCATAACATGCAATAATAATGCGAAATTTAAAAAAAAAAAAAATTGAACAGTAATTCGCAGTATTATACTGCGAATTACAAAAAAAAAAAAATTTTTACCAAAAAAAAAAAATGCATTTCGCAGTATAAAACTGCGAAATGCACTAATGGCGTTAGTGCATTTCGCAGTTTTATATTGCGAAATGCCTAATTTGGTATTTTTTTTTTTAGTTTATTTCGGTATTTTTTATTTAATTTACTGTTATTTCGGTTCCGGGCTCGTGTATCCATCGGCATAAAGACATAGTGGATCAAATTTAACCCTATTATTTTAGTTTGGCTTTCTTTGAATATAGAGGTTTTGATAGCGTAATCTATAGAGGTTTGACTTTGAGTGAGTTTTCAAATACAATAACACGGTTATCTGTTCTGGAAACATCTAAACCAAATACAATTTGTGTAAAAGCCAAAAAATAAAAATAAAAAAATTACTCCGTACAATATAAGTATCTTAAAAATAACTTTTCTTTTTGCTTAAAAGAAAAGCAAGAGCGTGTAATCCAATTTTAATTTCTCTATGCTAAGACAAGAGGCTCTCATGGTAAGCAACTCCACTTCCAATCGAGAGGTTGTGAGTTCGAGTTTGGAAACAATATACTCGGTTGTTGTTGTTGTTGTTGTTGTTATATCTCAGTTTATTCTCTATCCTTAAACGCCCACCCCCCCACCCCCAACCAAAACCCACACCCTCTCTCTCTCTCTCTCTCTGATTAATTGCCGGAAATTGAAGAACTCCAAACATGGCTGGCCTGATTTTGGCCGATCCACCACCGTCTGGAGCAGCGAATCCCACCGGTGAATTTGACCGTCTTCCAATTCCACCGCTTGACCCTACCTATTTTGCCCAACACATGACTGCGGCAGATCAAGGAAAAATCGACGGGTTTCCAATGGAATTACCGGAGGGTGATGAATTCATGCTTGATGAACTCGATTTCGATTTATCCTTCGCTGATATCTTCCTTAATAACGGTGATGCCGTTCTCAAACCTGATTTCCTGGCCGATTGTTTCGGTACGGATACGGATCGAGTTGACCCGAGTTTTTATGGTCAACCCGGGAATCAACTGATTGGGAATTTTGATAATTCTTCTGTAGAGGAACCTCCGGGTTCGAAATTTGTTCCAGTTGACCTGAATTGCTTTGGTCAACCTGGGAGTCAATTGGTTGGGGATTTCGACGATTCTTCTAGATATTTCAAGTCCACGTCAGCAGAATTCTGCAATTTTTCCGGCAATCAAGCAGCTGGAGGCGTTATGGTTATGGATACCTCATCGCCCGAGCTTCGACAGAGCTCAAGCGGCTCAGATGTTTTGAATGCAACGTCGTCCCACCTGGTTTCTGGCGATGTCTCCGGGTACCTTAACGTTCCATCGCCGGAGTCCAACGGATCCAACCATGAGGGTTCTCGGGAGTCTGCTAATGACAACAAGGGTTTGGGTGATGCTAGGGTTTTGAATTGCCATTCGCCGGAGTGGCAGGGTTCGGGCAATTGTGGTTCAAATGTCTCAGAAGGGCTGAATTATCCGTCAGATTCGAACAAGTCGGTACATTCTTCTCCTAATTTTGGAAACAATTCAATAAAAAATGGAGTTGTAGAAGAGAAAAACAAGTTAGAGGGTGTAAATGCTAATATAAGTAACTGTCGCTCCTTGTTGAAGAGGAAAAAAAGTAGTGAAGATTCTAGTGACATAAGAATACACCAAAAATTGACTAATGTTGCATTGGGTGACAATGTTAATAATGATGAGGATGAAAAGAAGAGAGCTAGATTGATTAGGAATAGGGAAAGTGCTCAATTGTCAAGGCAAAGAAAGAAGCACTATGTTGAGGAATTAGAGGATAAAGTTAGAATAATGCATTCAACCATTCAAGATTTGAATGCTAGGATATCTTATATAATGGCGGAAAATGCTACTCTAAAGACTCAGTTGGGGGGTGCTGGTGTACCTTCGCAAGTGCCACCACCATCCCCTGGGATGTATCCGCATCATCCCGTGATGTATCCATGGATGCCATATACACCACCTTATATGGTGAAGCCGCAAGGATCACAAGTGCCATTGGTTCCCATTCCTAAGTTGAAACCACAGGGTGCAGCGCCTGCGCCAAAGAGTAGCAAGAAAGTGGAGAAAAAGAGGACCGAGGTGAAAACTAAGAAGGTTGCAAGTGTTAGTTTCCTTGGCTTGCTGTTTTTCATGCTGCTATTTGGTGGGTTGGTTCCTTTTTTGAATGTGAGATATGGTGGAATGACGGAACCGTTTATGAGTGGAGATTCCGTTGGGAGTGGGTTTTATAATAAACATCATGGAAGAGTCTTGGCTGTTGACGGGCCTGTGAATGGGACTGGTCAATCTGGAAAATACAGTAGAAAGGATTATAGCTCACATTGTGGTCGGAGAGGTCAGGATGAGAGTGCTCAGCCAAATGTCAATGGCAGTGACCCTCTAGCTGCATCTTTGTATGTCCCAAGGAACGATAAACTTGTGAAGATTGATGGAAACTTGATAATTCATTCTGTATTGGCAAGTGAAAAAGCCATGGCATCTCATGGAGCTGCTGATAAGAACAATAGAGAGACAGGCCTCGCAGTTCCTGGGGATTTAGCTCCTGCTATCGCAGGAAGCCATCCTCACCTTTATCGAAGTCCGGCAGTGGGACGAAGGGCTCTCGGAAATGGGGAGGAGAATGGGAAGTCAACTGTGCAACAGTGGTTCCTTGAAGGTGTTGCTGGTAAGTGCTAATCAATATATACTTTGTTAATTCCTATCTTTGTGATATGACTGAGTGGTTTTAAGGACCTCATATCATTTAGCTTATACATTGCTGATATTTTACCTGTTATTCTGGGGATGGGAATGTACTTTTCTTGCACATTATACCATAAACAAATCTCCCTGGAGTCGAATCTGGCTTTGAGTTGCTTCTCTTTCACATGTTAGCTTTGAGGAATTACAAATTCTGAGTTGCTGGGAATGACTATCTTCTAGTACAGGCCCTTTCTTGATTTTGTTTCTTATGCAGTCCCTTTCTTAATTCTCTATCTGTTCTCACTGTACTTTCTTTGTCATGGTACATATTCCAATTGAATTGATGGTTTGAAGAAGCCTTCCGCTTTCCAGTAGTTTAATGCTTTTGTCTGTTCATTTGGTCAGGGCCTTTGTTGAGTTCAGGCATGTGTACAGAAGTGTTCCAGTTCGATGTGTCATCTTCTGCTCCAGGAGCCGTAGTTCCTGCTACCAATGTGGCGAGGAATTTATCCATGGAAGAAAGGCAGAATGCTACACGCGTCCGCAAGGTTAGAAATAGAAGGATCCTCAATGGTCCTTCGGTTTCCCTTTCTAGACCCTCCCATAACATTTCTGAAGAACAAACTGTAAAGCAAGAGAACTTCAGTGGAAATAAGTCACTTTCTTCCATGGTTGTATCTGTGCTTGTTGATCCAAGAGAGGCAGGTGATGGTGATGTTGATGGCATGATGGGTCCAAAGTCCCTCTCTCGGATATTCGTCGTTGTGCTGATTGACAGCGTCAAGTATGTCACCTATTCTTGTATGCTTCCATTTAAAGGATCTGTTCCTTTAGTGACTACTTGAAGATGGAGCATTCATGTAGCAGAAACATATCATGGACAGCCAATTTTGTAGATAGCATAAGATCAGATGGTCCTCACAGTTCACTTAGCTTCAATATGTAACATTAACTTTTAAACAGCTATCATACTTATAGAGGGCGATGGTCTTCTTCTTTATGTGATGTTTCTGCAATAATAACTTATCGCTCTTTAATTATCAGAAGAAGAAAGGCAACGCTCCTTCAAGTTCTCTAACTGAGGATATATGTTTTTTTTTTTTCCATCTCTATTATGTTTGTGCTCCCTAGGTTTACTTAGTTCATATGGTGTGGCCGAAATTCCTTTTGTCATTTGAATGCTTTAGGTGTAAATTCAATACGGGTTGTATTTTTAAGTTCGCTCTATTAATGTTGTATTGATGGTGGTCATATTCTGCCTTCTTTTTTTTTTGGGTAAAATGGAACTCCCTTATTTATGTTAGATTATGTAGTCTCAATTTCAACAGTTGACAAGCCATTACTAGGTACTAACCAAGGCGTTTATTACGCACTTGACTGTGTTGTTACAAACTTTATTTATTGTCATCATTCATTTCAATGTTTAATTGAGTTAGGTTGCCTACATTAATTGATGTATTGCAATCATTTATATAAGTCACATTTACTACTTTAAATTAAACTTAAGAATTGTTCAGCACTCTAAATTAAACTTCAGATTGTTATCACATTATATTATTCAAATCAATGATCCACATATATTCTTACCAAAACTTTCCCTTTCTTCCAAAGATAGCAAATTACGAAGAAACATGCAGCAAACTTTTATTTAGAATAAATAAGCTACATCACCATCATTATATACAGTATACTGTACTTGTGACCAAAATCCGAAACCCAAAACTCAAAATTAATTATTGGTCATACATCTTTCTTTTACCTTCACAGGCAATCCTCCTTTCATTCTTAGAGTCAAAGATAACACATACTCGGGACATTTTCCATTCTCTAATTGAACATCTAATTCAAACTTTTCTAAAACAGAAGCTGCAATTAACTTCATCTGGATATAAGCCATTTCTTTTCCAAGACACATTCTTGGTCCAGCATGAAATACTGGAAATTTAAATGGACTTTCTTGCTTATAAACTCCATTTTCATCAATCCATCTTTCTGGTTTATACTCACCACAATCTTTACCCCAAATACTTTCCATTCTTCCCATACTATAAGTTTGATAACTCAAAAACCAATCTTTACCAATAAAAGTCCCATCTGGTAAAATATCATCTTTCAAACATGACCTTGTATCAATCGGTACAGGTGGATATAACCTCATTGCTTCTGAAAAAGATGCATGAAGATACTTCATTTCTCTTAATTCGTCGAAATTATAAGCTTCACCAATCTTTTTCCCATTTCTTCGACGAGCATCTTCTAATTCTTCTAATATCTTTTCAACTATATATTTCCTTGAAGATAATATCCAAAAAAACCAAGTGAGAGCCGATGATGTCGTGTCTCGGCCGGCTAATATGAAACTAATGACTATGTCCCTTAAAAATTTAGCTGAGAATTGAGTATCCCCCATGAATCTTGATAACAAGTCTTCATCTTTTTTCTCAGCTCGCTCTTTCATTCTTGAATTTATGATCTTATCCGCGAATTCGTGTACAATCTTGATTGATTTTTGTAGGGTTTTTTCTGATCCAATGTTCAAGAATTTCTTGATTTCGTAAAGAAAGGGAATAGCATACATAAACCTACCTGAACTTAGAGTTGTTGCAATTTCGAAAGCTTGCATGAATTCACTTTCAGCTCCACCTAAACAATTTGCATCAACATTGAATGCAAGCTTGATTATATTATCAAATGCAAATCTTTCTAAGATGTCTTGAATGTCAATAATACTGTCCCTTTTGGCTGCTTCTTCAAGAATTGGAATCAAACGTGTTTGTATCTCCACCTGTTATAATATAATTTTAAAAAATTAAAACTGTAATTTCTTTCTAATTGTTTAAACACAAATGAAGCGACAAATTCAAAACACAAAACACATACACCAACACTTATAATAAAGTCATATTTTCACATTTATGAATAATAAAATAATAATGACTACTCCATGATAAGTGATACGTTGAGTTATACATAAATAAAGAAAGAAAAAAGAAAAAAATTATAGCCCATGTCACTTGGCTTAATAGCCCAACCAAAAATGGCCCACATTTGAAGCTCTTACCCTATATAGCAGATGTTGCACATAATTTGAAAGAAACTTTTAAGCATTTAGCCCACTATTAAAGACATACTTTTAGGGTTTTTATTATTTTCTTCTTTCTTCAATCCCTTCTCTCTCTAACCGCCTCTCACTTCTTTCTCTCAAACCCACATAGATCTCTCCTCCCCTCTTAACCTAGACCCTGCTATTCCCCCTCCTTTACCCCCAACACAATTCTACCATTAACGGCTTGAAGAAAGACTCCGCCATCCATGGTGGCAAGCAGAAGAACAATGAAGATTTTTGAAAGAAACATGAAAATACACACAGATCTTAAAATAAATAGCTCTCAAACTTGATTTGCTCCAACAAACAACCACTAATTTTGGAGGATTTTGAAGTTTAAAGTTCTAGTAATTTTGGAAGATTCTGAAGTTTGAAGTTTGAAGTTTGAAGTTCTGGAAAATCATACTCTGTAGCAGGTTGTATCAACACTGTATAATAGTGTATAATTGTATATATGGATATACAGACACCTCTTATACACTATTATACATGTTTATACAAGTTATACAATATTGTATAATTGTGTATAAAAGTGTATAATTGTGTATAATATTGTATAAATATATATTTTTCAGTTTATAAGGATGTATATACATTGTTAGCGTGTAAGAGGTCTCTACAGAAGTTTGACACTTCCTTCTCTTCTTCTTTTTCATCTATATGAAATAGCTTTATACGCGTTGGAGGAATTCTACAATTCATTTACCAATTTTTTTATTTTTCTTTTATCCTGTTGGATTGCTTCAGCAATTGCACATAAATGTGTTTTAATTTCTTACCTTCAGATAATATGTATTATTCAGGATAGGATTTTTGAGTTGCGTTATGGCTTATTTGCATTTTTTTATCAGATGCTTAATAATCAAAGGAAATGAAGAGAATGAAAACAACTGGTTGTATATAGATGGAGCAATAACAGTAGTTGATTGTATGAAATAAGCTATTTTTTCGAGAATTAGCCTATTATCTTTTGGTTATAGATTTGCAATGTGATATCTAGGCTATTGTGTTGCAAGTTAGATGTGTTAGTTATACTTATGTGAAATTATCCCAAGAAAAAATGTCCAACTTTACTCTACCATAGGATATATATATATATATATATATATATATATATATATTCCTCACTGTATTGACTTAAGCTTTATTCTCAGTTATGTTTTGTTTTACTAATTTTACAACTCAACCTTATTTATCAGTATTGATGCTACAAATGATATTTTATACTGAACGCCCTGTGTCAATGATAGTCCGAGTGGCTTGTGAGGTTGATAGCTGAGAGAGAGGTCGAGGGCCTGATTGTGAGAATTATATATTTATGGATCGGGTTGCACGCTGCAATGGTGTGTGTATATATATATATATATATATATATATGTAAATGCTATATGGATCGGTATATATGTGTGTGTGTGTGTGTGTGTGTTTTATCATATTTTAGAGTTATTTATACTTCTATCGTTAGCAAATTATCTTGTATTTTCATTTATTTAACTTTAAAGGAGCTCCAACATGGTCTAAAAATATACTATATAGAACAACAACAACAATAACAACCCAGTATATTCCCACAAGGTGGGATCTGGGGAGGGTAATATGTAGACAGGCCTTACCTCTACCCGAGAGGGCAGAGAGGCTGTTTCCAATCGACCCTCGGCGCAGGGAAAAGAGAGGCAAACAAAACAAAAACAAAAGCCGCGTTAGTTACTCCAACATACATCGCATAAAATTTATCTACACATAGGAGACATATGTACCATAAATAAGCAGGCATGCAATGATATTACAACAGTAACTACCAGAAATGACTGTCATAAGAGAACACAAACTAATCCTCTATGGGCGGTCCTACCACACCTCACCCACCCCGGGAAAGGAGTACGGAATATCTAGAACGAGTCTAAATAGTTTCGCGAATAAACTTTAAATTTACACTAACTACTTTTGACAAAAGAGGTTGCTTTGATGGTAAGCAACCTATATTCCCAACCGAGAGGTTTTGAGTTCGAGTTTTCCCAAGAGCAAGGTGGAAAATTCTTGAAGGAAAGGATGCTCAGGGTCTATTTGGAAACAGCTGTTATTGTTGTACTTTTGACAATAGAATTACTCTTGATACCAAATACAAGACAATACTAACTACAAAGCGGTGAATAACCCCAACTTAGCAGTTAACACACAAAGTAAAGTTAAGTGTTTTTTATATAATAAAAGATATACTATTATATAAGAGAAATATATGTTTATAGCTGCTTCAAAAGATAATAGCCTATAAAATGTACATCTTTTGTATATATATATACACATTCATTAAATATCATATATATATATATATATATATATATATATATATATATATATATATATATATATATATATATATATATATATATATATTATTACTTTTAGTTTATTTGGCATTAGTTTTAGCCCACTAATCAGTTTTATATTTTGCCCTTTATTTTAACTTTTTTTTCCACTTAATCTTATCACTAATACTACTAAACGTTTAGGTTAAATGGTGACACTTAAACATTACCTGTGCAGTTTCCATGGCGAAAATCCGAAGAGATCTGGTGCTAAATTCATAACTAGCAGATTTCCGTTGAATTTTCCATATTTCACCATCAACATTAAATATGCCATCACCAAGAAAATCTTCAAGCCGAGTATAGAAACGGATTCCTTTAGGGAAATTCTCAAAATTTGTTTTAAGCATATGCTCAACGTTGAGAGGATTTGCAGTTATGACGCCGTGAACATTACCGGGACGGTAGAAGACGGCGGTGTTGGTGGCGCAACCGGAGAGTACGTCGGTGGTCCATTCCAGAAAACGGTGACGGTTAAGGAGAAACTCCGGTAAAGCTCCGACGAGTGGGTAGATTTTAAATCCTGGTTTTTTGGTATTTTTGAGATTTTTAAGGAGAAATAAAAAATAATAGAGAAAGAGAGAGATTAAGATAGTGAAGATAAGTGTTTGAAGTGAGAAAATTTCCATTGCTAGGAATTTGCAAATGGAATGGAAGAGGACGAAAATGATAAGATATACATAAAAGTGTAAAGTGAAAGAAAACATATTCTTAAGTTTTCTATTTTTCATATTATATATATATATATATATATATATATATGATGTTACTAATATTACTTTCCTTTGACTTTTTATTTTTTGAGTCCAGGGTCTTTCAGAAACAAATATCTGTGTACATACTACTCTCCTCAGCCACAACTAATAGAATTTTACTAAGTTATCATTGTTATTGTTATTATTGTATATGCACTGAGTATTAAGTAATTAAAAAAAGAAAAGGAAAACTAAATGTTTCAATGCTCTTTAATTAGGAAGAATTAATTTAAATAATTATTTACCTAATCACTTAAGAAAAATACAGGGTGAATGTAGAAGAAGTGTATAACCTTGTATAATTGGTGTGTAGTTTATATATACCAACTAAAAAAGGTAATATCCGATTGTACAATGATCAATATATAATCTACCGTCTAGGATATATTAGTCAACAATAAATCCAATGGGCTATATGTGTAAATATCCTTTTAATTATTAGTGATTTCCTCATCAATCAATTAACTCAAAATACGGTATATAGTTTGGGAACTTTGTGGGATTAGGAAGAATATATTACATCATAATCAACTATGATTGATACAAAAATTTTCAAACAATTGATACACGTAAAAATCTTTTTGAATTTAAAGGTTTTGCCGCATATTCTTCTATATGTGAATTTTCAAATTCGAGTTTGAAATTTTACTGATGCAAGTAACTACAGATTATTATTTCTACAAGTTAACTTTTATAGATGATTGGCATGTATAAAAACCTATTATACATATAAATGACCTTTAACAAACAAATTTACACTACACCACCATAGTGTAATAATGTTTTATGTTGTTAGTGTATGTAATTTATTACTTATTATACTTCATTTACGAATTTATGTACATTTTAATGTTCCCAAAAAAGTTAAAGGCAACTTTAATACGTGCATGTTTTGGGTACATAAAGAAATGGAGATGAAGTAGAGGAGTTTCTGTCGTCGTTTTCTATCTATCTCTATACATATATATACTATATCTTATTGGTAAATTACACGTTTGTGGCTATATTTTGACGATAATTGATAATCCAAATGTTGTTACTGATCAAAGGTGAGTAGCAGAGGTGGCTAAATATAACAAACGGCCTAAAGCCCAATCTTAACATGAGGTCTTGGACTTATTTAATAAAATTCTCATATTTTTCTTTTTGAAGTTTATTTATTAGCTTTTTCATGTAAAATTGTTAACAAAATTTTTTTGATGAATTTTTATAGAGCACTTTTTCTTTCAATTGATGATGTAACCAATCCAAATAAAAATTTATTATATTTTTGATCTTGGCCTTCCAAAGCAACAACATCTGCTAAATACTTATATTCTAATTTAGATTTTTTTTTCACAGGCTAGTTTACTTGATACATGTTTACCATAGTACGAAAAAAAAAAAGAATTTTTCATAAAGCACCATCTTTTGGGTTTAATTAGTCATTTATAGATATTCTTTGCTATATTACGTGTTATAAATACCTTTTATATTTTTATACAATGTATTTCATGTATTTAAGCTATTGTTAATACAACAAAAATATAGGCGTAAAATCTGGAATTCCGGCTATGTTTGAAATGTATTCAGTTGTATCCAAGCGACATAAACATTAAATACAGTAACGTATCTGCGCTAAAAATGAAAGGAAATAAAATCACATGATATTCTCCTAATTTAACTCAATGAACTAAAACGATCCTTCATTAGTCTGTATTTGAAAGATAGATAATAAAAATTATAGCCGAATAAAGAGAAATACATATGAATAATACAGTTGAATACAATAAAATACACCTTAATTCATCTGAGTAAAACACTTGAATACAACAAAAATACAACTGAATACAGTTGAATAAACTCTTGAATGCATCAAAATACAACTAACTTCTGCTGAATAAAATAATTGAATATAACTGAATACAAGTGAATATAGTTGTATAAACACTTGAATACAACTGATTAAACCTGAATACAAGTGAATACAGGTGAATACAACTAAAGAATATATTCGAATACAACTGAATACAAATAGGTGATTTGGGCGATCTAGAGAGAGAAACATCAGAAAGGATGAGAAATCATTTACTGTTTCTGCTTCATTCTTTATGTCAATTCTATTACATCTTAAAGCCGTTCTGGAGCTGGGATTAGATTAAAAGGTTGAAGATTAGATTAAGAATTGAAGAAGCAAAATGTCATGCTAACTGGTTTAAGTCTGCGGAAAATTGAGAATTTGGGTAAGAAACTAGAGTTTGTGGGAGAAGAGAGTCTGGTTATATACAAACATAGAGAGATTGTATTGGGGTTTGCAGATACACGGTAATTATGTGAGAGAAAATACAAAAAGGGAGAGAGAAAATAATAGTTAGCATATATGGCGCCTTAATTATAGGATGTAACTATATTTAGATTTTTTGCTGTAAAGGATAAAGGGTATTTATAGGATGTAACATTTTAAAATGGTATTTATTATCAATAAATAGGGTACTAAGGTTTTCTATAAGGTGTAAAAATTCCAAAAAAAAAAAAAAATATTATACCAAACTAAAGGTCTAAACAAAAGTGATTCAAAATAGAGTAAAATAATAATAAACTAACTACAGATTTAATTTGTCTATCACTCTATTCAAATTATCTCAAGCACGTCTATTAAAAACAATGTAAAATATGTAACTATGTGACGAATGATTATTTGAAAGTTGGCAGTAAATGATCGGGGAAGAAAATCTTATAATTAATCATAATTATTACTATTATATTTATAAACAAGACATATGTTGTAATTTATTATAAATATAAGACAAGAGCAAATATTGGAGCCTCCTATTTTTGAGAGGCCTAAATCTTTCACTTTAGTGGCCTGGGGTAATGCTGTATTGTGGGTCGGGCCCGGGCCCGAGCCTAATTGGGCCAAACAGGCCTGGGCTTACGCGGGTTTGGCTTTAGCGGTCCCGGACCTCATCGAGGTCTTGAAGTTTGTTCATGTTGTTTTCAGCTCCGCTTGTATGCGATTACCTAAAGCTTGGTTCACCGACTTCGACCAGTATGACAGTATCGGTTCCATAGACCAGTGAGTATGGCATTTCTTCGGTGGAGGATCTTGATGTGGTTCGGTGTGCCCATAGTACTTCTGGTAGTAGCTTAGGCCATAGCCCTTTGGCGTTTTCAAGCTTCTTCTTCAGTATGTTTAGTATCGTTTTGTTGGACGATTCTGATTGGCCGTTGGCGGAGGGGTAGTATGGCATTGAGATTATTCTCTTAATATGATATTTGTCGAAGAATTCGGTTATTTTTTGGCCGATGAACTGCTGCCCATTATCGTAGGTGATTTCTTTAGGGATGGCGAAGAGACAGATGATGTTCTTCTATATGAAAGTGATGACTTCCCGTTCGCGTATTTGGGCGTACGCGCCTGCTTCTACCCACTTGAAAACATAGTCAGTTAAAACTAATAGAAATCGTACCTTTCCTCGTTATGACGGTAGTGGGACGAATGTCCATTCCCCATTTGATGAAAGGCCACTGGGAAGTGACTGAGTGGAGTGGTTCTCCTGGTTAGTTTATCATGGGGGCGAACTTATGACATTGTTCGCATCGGCGGACATATTCGGCGTCGTCTTTGTTTATAGTTGGCCAATAGTAGCCTGCCCGTATTAGGCAGCATACGATGCTGCGATTACCTGTGTGGGCACTGCAATGGCCCTCTTGCACTTCTTCGAGTACCTGTGTCGTTTAGATATGACCTAGGCATTTGGCTAGGGGTACGCCAAAGGTCCTTTTGTAGAGCTCGTGGTTTATCAAGCAATATCGGGCGACCTGTACGCGGAGCTTCTTGGCTTCTTTTCTGTTAGGCTGGAGTGTCCCTTTCTACAGTAGGACATGAACTGGTTGCGCTAGTCCCAAGTTAAATTTAAGGAGAGAACCTCCGTATGATCAATGGCTGAGTGAAAGAGGGTGACCATACTCTCTTTGTCGAAGTTTTTGGTGGCTACGACTAGTTTTGCCAGACCATCCGCCTCGGCATTCTGTGCCCTGGGAACCTGCTCAAAGCGGCACTCGTCGAGCTTGACCATTAATCTGTGGATCTCCGCCCGGTACTTTTGTAATCTCTGCTCCTTCATTTGGTAAGTCCCAGTGACCTGGTTTACCACGAGCTGGGAGTCGCAATGGAGAACGAGTCGGCAAGCTCCATACTAGATGGCTAATTTTATACCTGCGATAACAGCTTCGTATTCGGCCTCGTTGTTTGTCATATCTGGGCATCATATGGACTGGCGAATTATTTCTCTCATGAGGACTTCGAGGACAAGTCCCAGTCCAGATCTCAAGGCATTAGCGGCACCGTCAGTATAGAGAGCCAATAGGTCGATGCTGGAGGGGGCACGATGTGCCTCTTGTTCCACCTCCGGTAGTATATTTACACTGAATCGGCCACGAAGTCGGCGAGGACCTGCAACTTGATGCGGTTCTCAGGAGGTACACGATATCATGTTCGCTGAGCTGTATGACCCACCTGGCGAGCCTGTCTGATAATTCAGGCTTATGTAGGATGCTTCTCAAGGAGAAGGTTGTCACTACTTTTATGGGGTGGCATTGAAAATCGGGTCTGAGCTTTCGTGAAGCTATGACCAGCGCCAGGGCTAATTTTTCAAAGTGTGGATACCGTGTTTTGGCATCCACTAGGGTTTCACTAATATAATAAATAGGGGATTGTGTACTTTTGGACTCGCGGACCAATATTGCGTTGATGACAACCTGTGATACGATAAGGTATACCATCTGCTTTGGCCAGTAGTGGAGTTTAGGACATATACACCTTCAGTTTTCTCAATGCTTCGACGCATTCTTCATTCAGTTGTAATCCATTGTCCTTCCTCAGTACATTGAAAAATTTGTGGCATCTGTCGGAGGATCGTGAGATGAATCTAGATAGGGCGGCTATTCACCCCTTTAGCTTTTGCACCTGTTTTTTTGCCGTTCAGCACCTCATGTATCGTATCTATTGCCTTGATTTGATTTGGATTAACTTTGATAACCCGTGGGGATACGAGAAATCCTAAGAACTTTCCTAAGGCCACGCCGAAAGCGCATTTCTCGGGGTTCAGCTTCATACCGTACCTTCTCAATATTTCGAAGGCTTCTTTGAAGTGGTCGATGTGATCCCCTTTTCTCATCGACTTTACCAGTGTATCGTTAATATAGAATTCCATAATCTTACCGAGCTTCTCTTTGAATATATTTATGACCAATATCTGGTATGTAGCCCCCGTATTTTTTAGCCCGAAGGGAAAGTCCCTTGGTAGGTGATGAAAGTCGTCTTCTCCTGATCTTCCTCGGCCATTATGATTTGATTGTAGTCGGAGTAGGCATCTATGAAACTAAACAGTTCATGTCTTACGGTACGGTCGATCAATTGGTCGATGTGGGGAAGTGAGAATGAATCCTTTGCGCATACTTTGTTTTGGTCGGTGAAATCTACGTAAATCCTCTACTTCCTATTTTTATTTTTAACCATGATGACATTAGCGACCCACTGAGGGTACTTTGATTCCATGATGGACCTGTTAGTGAGTAGTTTGTCCACTTCCTCGCTGATCGCTTCATTGATTGCGGTATTAAATTTCCTTCTCATTTGCCGCATGGGCAGATTTAGTGGATCGTTGTTCAACTTGTGGGTGGCGATATGTAACGACCCGGCCTGTCGTTACGGGAATTTCCACCCCGTTACCTTGCAATTACATATCTTATGCTTTTATAACTGTATTAGAGTATATCGGGTGAGTTAGGAGTGATTTGGATTGAAAATGAAACAAATAGCATGTTTGAAGAAAGCTTGAATTTGGAAAGTCAACCAAGAGTTGACTATTGAGTTAGAATGCTCGGAACCGGATTCTGATGATTCGACTAGTTCCGGGGGATCATTTATGACTTAGGAGAACAATCAGAATTGAATTCGGAGGTCCGATGTAGTTTTAGGCTTGAATTGGCGAAGGTTGAATTTTGGCGAAACCCGGATGGTAGGTGATATTTTGATCCGGGGGTCGGAATGGAATTCCGACAATTTCTGTAGCTTCGATATGTGATTTTGGATGTGTCTGCAAATTTTCAGGTCATTCGGACATCGTTTGATCGGGTTTTGGATTGAATGTTAGTTTTGAAAGTTTTGAAGAAACTTAGGCTTGAATTCGTGTAGAAATGGTGATTTTGATGTTTAGTGTGGTGTTTTTATGATTGGAACAAGTTCGTATCATGTTTTGGAGTATGTTGGTGGTTTTCGTTGGGGTCCCGGGGGTCTCGGGATGAATCCGGGGTCCAAACGGACCATTCTTGGCCAAAGAAGAGAGCTGGTTTGCTGTCATAAGTGCAGCAGAATTTTACCCTTCGCGATCGCAGAGATAGGGACGCGATCGCGTAAGGTCAAGAGCAGAAGGAACGCGATCGCAGGGGCACGGACGCGATCGCGTAGAGTTAACCGGGTGGTCATCGCGATCGCATGAGCATCTACGCGATCGCGTAGAAGAGAAATGGGGTCCAGGGAAAAATGTGCTATGCGATCGCAGGAAGAGGGACGCTATCGCGTGAGGCCGGATGGTTGTACATCGCGATCGCGTGAGGAGAGTCGCGATCGCATGAGGGCGAAATGTTTGAACATCGCGATCGCGTGAGTAGAGTCGCGATCGCGTAGAGCAAATGGGTATGGCATATAATTTAATCACAGAACAGAGGGGCTACGGGTTCATTAACCCAAAACGCCATTTTTGAGTTCTAGAGAGAGAAACTCACGGGAATTGCTGGTAATTCATCGGGGATTCATCGGAGATAAGTTTTGTGGCTTAATTACATCATTTTAACATGAAATCCTTGGTTAAATCCCTGTAAATGGAAGATTAAAGGTGGGTTTGAGCCCTAGGCCTAAATTAAAGAAAAACACTAATTTGAGTGGGCAAATGGAGTCCGATTTTGGTAAATTTTATATGCCTAGACTCGTATCAAGATGAGAATTCCGAATATGTGATTTTTGTAATTTTTCGACAAGTGTACCAAAAGTCGGGTTTTGACAACTTGTGGGTTTTGATATAATTTGGGTTATTTCATATGAATTGCGTGAAATTAGCATATATTGATGCATTCTCTATGATTTTGAGCAGATTTGGCATCCGAGGAGGTTGATTTGCGAGGCAAGCGTAAGGCGGATTGAAGCCTCTACCGGTTCGAGGTGAGTGGTAGTAGTAAACAATATACTGAGGGTTTGAAACCCCGTACTAGCACTTCACAGTGCTATATTGAGATGAGACACACGTTCTATGATGGGCGTGGTGACATTGTGATTGGGGGTTCGGACTTAGTCCTTCCCGGCTAATAGAATACTGTGTTGTATGACTCTTACTGAGATTATAACTGTACAATTGGGCTAATAGCCATGTTTGGGGCCTTGTGCCGATCTGTAGAGCATTAGGGAACCTATAGAGCTAGGTGACCCTTATATCGTGTCGGAAACATACACTCAGCCGTAGCTCTAGTTGTATAGCATAATATGAGCCCGTACTAGATGTGTACATTGAGAGAGATTATCTAGACTATGAGATGTTATATTGGGCCTGAAAGGCCAAGTCTATATTGACTGAGACAGGGTCAAGGACCCACTGTGATATATTATATTGGGCACGAGAGGCCAAGTATATACTGACTGGGATAGGGTCGAGGACCCATTATGAGGTATTATATATATATACACCTATATTGGATTGGGCTGCACGGCGCAACAGTACATATATTGGATCGGACTGCACGCCGAGTAATATACATGTAATATACATGTAATATACATGTGGGACGGACTGCACGCCGCAGTATTATTGCGCTTGGGCTGTAGGAGCCCCTTCAGAGTCTGAGTCTGCACACATTTTCAGTGAGCACTGGTGTATATTATGGGATCGGGCTGCGCGCCGCAACAGTATAAATATATATATATAAATATTGGATCGGACTGCACGCCGTAGTAATACATGTGTGGATCGGGCTGCACGCCGCAGTATTATAGTGCTTGGGCCTAAGGGAGCCCCTCCGAAGTCTGTATACACCCCAGTGAGCGTCGTCGACGTTAAATGGAGCGGGCTGCGCACCGCGGCGGTATATGTATTGGAGCGGGCTGCACGCCGCATTATACTTAATCATATCCTACTATCTACTTAAATACTTATACATTATAGACATAAGTATGTGTCTTTATATGTTGAGATGGCCGTACACCGTAGGGGTACGAGTGAGGGTTGGTTCGGTGTGGAATCTTGTAGAGATAAACGTAGATTGGAGGTTAGAGTACTACTATAGTGATGACGTACCTGTGAGGGTTGCCTTAGAACTGCTAAGTGATAGCACGGGATTTCTTACCTTCAGTTATTATTTATTATTGTTACTCACTGAGTTGAAATATACTCACCCCACTCCCCTGCACTTTCTGTGCAGATCCACAGGTGCCCGAGAGCGGTTGAGACATTGTAGCTGCTGATCCTTGTCTACTATTGCGGAGATTACGAGGTAGCTGCCAGCGTCCGCAGAGCTTGTTTTCTCCTTCTTTATCACCTTGTTGATTTCCTACTTGCCTAGACTTGATTGTATTAGGATGCTATCCTGTAGAGGCTCAGTCTCGTGACACCACGATATGTTTGGGACCGTATTTTGTATGTTTTACGTTTCGGTTATCACCTGATATGATCATTTACTGTTTAAGTTTAATTTATTTAATAATTGGCTGGTTTAAGGGATAATATGGTCGGGCTTGCCTAGCATTGTGTTGGGCGCCATCACGACCGGGGTTTGGGTCGTGACAAGTTGGTATCAAAGCCTAGGTTAACAGGTCTCGCGAGTCATGAGCCGGTTGGTAGAGTCTCGTGGATCGGTGCGGGGACGCCCGTACTTATCCTCGGGAGGCTGCAAACCTTTTTAGGAAAAGTTTCAATTCTTGGAATTCTTGTCGTGCGATTACTTTTGACTTGATGTGAACTTTGACATTCTATTCTCTCGCCAGATGGCAAGAACTCGATCATCCGGACGTGGAGGACGACCACCACTACCACCGGCTTAG
Organism: Nicotiana noctiflora; assembly: GCA_032618575.1. NCBI lineage: Eukaryota > Viridiplantae > Streptophyta > Magnoliopsida > Solanales > Solanaceae > Nicotiana > Nicotiana noctiflora. The sequence continues at coordinate 24,241 of JASVEL010001020.1, forward strand.
GGGCCGTGGACGTGGTCGTGGTCGTGGCGGAGTTAGGACAGCCGAGGCATTGCCAGGTCGACCCACGGCCCCCGATTGCGGAGGTGCTGGCGGCACCGGATCGGGCACCGGCTGTGCCTATTGTTACTCGGGTCTACATGAGACCACGGCTCGGATACTAGCGATCGCACGCGGCCTAGCACGGGCGGTTTCGGTTACTACCGCAGAGGTGCATCGGGGATCGGGGGTGGTCATCGGACCCCCGCGGTGTGCACTCGCGAGCCGGCGGTGCGGGGCTTACGGACACCGAAGGCTCCTCCGAGTTCGGCCTCGTGGTACCGGTTCGACCGGCGGATCGGATTCGGGGGACAGGGTCCCGGCATGACGAGACGATGAGCGGCGTCGTCTCGAGAGGTTCACCGAGGTTATCTCCTCCGGTGTTCACTGGTGCTCCGGCGAGGACGCCCGATGTTTTCTGGATAAGTGCCATCGGATGCTTCGTACGGCAGGGATATTGGAGTCCGGTGGGGTATCTTTCACTACCTTTCAGTTTCAGGGGCCAGCCTTCGCTTGGTGGGAGGCTTATGAGCGCCGCAGGCCAGCCGGAGCAGCACCACTGTCATGGCCGGAGTTCTCCACTATGTTTTTGGAGAAATGGGTGCCTCGATCTCGGAGAGAGGAGATGCGTAGGCAGTTTGAGGGTCTCCGTCAGGGGGACATGTCAGTGTCAGAGTATGAGATCAGGTTTACAGAGTTGTCGAGATATGCACCGTGGTTGGTTCATTCCGACAGAGAGAGAGGATTGGGCGCTTCGTGGACGGCCTCATTTATCCCATTCGTATTCCGATGACTCGGGAGAGGGTTTTGAGTCGTACATTTGAGGATGCTGTGGATATTGCTCGCGACATAGAGACGGATCGTCGCAGGGAGCGGGATGAGAGGGAGGCCAAGAGGCCTCGAGGAGCAGCTAGTTCCAGTGGCACTCAGATCAGAGGCCAGAGTCAGCAGAGCCGAGGTCGCTCTTTCAAGTCTTCGCGGTCGGGTCGCTCAGATCGTCGCAGATGGTCTCCTAGACAGGGTTATCAGGGTTCGCACCAGAGCCAGCCATCTCTCAGTGCCATGCCAGCTCAGAGTTCTTCACAAGCCCCATCTGCTCAGGGTTCATCTCGGCCTAGTTCATCAGCTGGCCACTCCAGCGCCAGAGTTCCTTATCAGTCTCAGTACCCAGCACCGGGGAGTTGCTACGAGTGCGAAGAGTTTGGGCATCACCGTAGGGAGTGTCCCCGTCTTGTTTCCAGATCTTATCAGCAGAGGGGGCAGCCCTCGTCATCTGGTCCTTCTACTTCAGCACTCGCCCCGCCAGCTAGGGGTGAGGGTCAGACAGCTAGGGGTCGCTCTCGAGGGGGAGGCCGATCAGGCGGACAGGCTAGATGCTATGCTTTTCAGGGCCGATCTGAGGCTGTTACTTCTGATGCTGTCATTACAGGTATTATTTCAATCTGCCACGGAGATGCCTCGGTATTGTTTGATCCCGGTTCTACTTATTCTTATGTGTCTACATATTTTGCTCCTCATTTGGGCACGACCCGAGGGAGTCTTGAGCTGCCAGTGCATGTATCTACCCCGGTAGGGGATACTATTGTTGTGGACCACGTATACCGGTCTTGTTTGGTCACTATTGGAGGTCTGGAGACCCGAGTAGACCTGTTGCTTCTCAGCATGATTGATTTTGATGTTATATTGGGCATGGACTGGCTATCTCCATGTCATGCTATTATGGACTATCATGCTAAGACAGTCACTTTGGCTATGCCGGGCATTCAGAGGATTGAGTGGCGAGGCACGACTGAGTATGTACCTAGCAGGGTATTATCTTTCCTCGAGGCCCAACGAATGGTTGGGAAGGGATGTCTCTCTTATTTAGCATTTGTGCGAGAGGTCGAGGCCCAGACTCCCAGTATTGATTTTGTTCCCATTGTGCGAGACTTTCCTGATGTGTTTCCCTCAGACCTGCCGGGCATGCCGCTGGACAGGGATATTGATTTTGGTATCGATTTGGTGCCAGGCACTCAGCCTATTTCTATTCCTCCATATCGGATGGCACCAGCTGAGTTGAAGGAATTGAAGGAGCAGCTCCAGGAACTCCTAGATAAGGGGTTCATTCGGCCGAGTGTGTCGCCGTGGGGTGCACCGGTCCCGTTTGTTAAGAAGAAGGACGGATCCATGAGGATGTGTATTGACTACAGGCAGATAAACAAAGTAACAGTGAAGAATAAGTATCCTCTGCCTCGTATTGATGATTTATTTGATCAGCTCCAAGGAGCTAGGGTGTTCTCGAAGATTGATCTTCGTTCAGGCTACCATCAGCTGAAGATTAGAGAGTCCGACATTATGAAGACTGCATTCCGAACCCGATATGGTCATTATGAGTTCCTTGTGATGTCGTTTGGGCTGACCAACGCCCCAGCAGCATTTATGCATCTGATGAACAGTGTGTTCAGGCCTTATTTGGATTCATTTGTGATTGTGTTCATTGATGACATTCTAGTCTACTCCCGTAGTCGGGAGGAGCATGCTCAACATTTGAGTATTGTGTTGCAGAGATTGAGGGAGGAGAAGCTATATGCTAAATTCTCCAAATGTGAGTTCTGGCTTGAGTCCGTGGCATTCTTAGGGCACGTGGTGTCCTGTGATGGTATTCGGGTAGATCCGAGGAAGGTCGAGGCAGTGCAGAGTTGGCCCAGACCGACCTCAGTTACTGAGATCCGTAGCTTTCTGGGATTGGCAGGGTATTATCGCCGATTCGTTCAGGGATTCTCTTCCATTGCTTCGCCCTTGACTAGATTGACTCAGAAGGGTGTTCCTTTCTTATGGTCCGAGGAGTGCGAGGAGAGCTTTCGGAAGCTCAAGACGGCACTGACCACAGCACCAGTCTTGATTCTACCGACAGCTTCAGATTCTTATACTGTATATTGTGATGCCTCGGGAGTGGGCATTGGTTGTGTGTTGATGCAGGAGGGTAGGGTCATTGCTTATGCTTCTCATCAGTTGAAGCCCCACGAGAAGAACTACCCTGTTCATGATTTGGAGCTAGCAACCATAGTTCATGCTTTGAAGATTTGGAGGCATTACCTGTATGGTGTCTCCTGTGAGGTGTTCACGGATCATCGCAGCCTTCAGCGCTTATTCAGACAGAAGGACCTTAATTTGAGACAGCGGAGGTGGTTGGAGTTGCTTAAGGACTATGATATCACTATTTTGTATCATCCGGGGAAGCCAATGTGGTGGCCGATGCCTTGAGTCGGAAGGCGGTTAGCATGGGCAGCTTAGCTTTCATCCCAGTTGGGGAGAGGCCATTTGCTTATGATGTTCGGGCCCTAGCCAATCGGCTAGTGAGATTAGATATTTCGGAGCCGAGTCGGGTGTTGGCTTGTGTTGTTTCTCGATCTTCCTTATATGATCGCATCGGGGAGCGACAGTATGATGACCCACATTTGCTTGTCCTTAAGGACAGAGTGCAGCATAATGATGTTAGAGATGTGACTATCGACAGTGATGGTGTTCTGAGGATGCAGGGCCGTATATGCGTGCCCAATGTTGATGGTTTGCGGGAGTTGATACTTGAGGAGGCACACGGTTCGCGGTACTCTATTCACCCAGGTGCCGCAAAGATGTACCAAGACTTGAGACAGCACTACTGGTGGAGGAGAATGAAGATGGATATTGTTAGGCATGTAGCTAAGTGCCTCAATTGCCAGCAGGTCAAATATGAGCATCAGAGACCGGGCGGTGTTCTTCAGCGTATGGTTATTCCCGAGTGGAAATGGGAGAGGATCACCGTGGATTTTGTTACTGGGCTTCCTCGGACAGCGAGGAAGTTTGATTATGTATGGGTGATTGTTGATCGGCTGACTAAGTCCGCATATTTCATCCCAGTTAGTACTACTTACTCATCGGAGCGGTTGGCATCAATCTTTATTCGGGAGATTGTCAGGTTGCATGGGGTCCCAGTGTCTATTATATCTGATAGAGGCACTCAGTTCACTTCTCAATTTTGGAGAGCATTTCAGCGAGAGATGGGTATGAGGGTTGAGTACAGCATTTCACCCCCAGACAGACGGACAGTCTGAGCGCACTATTCAGATCCTGGAGGATATGTTGCGGGCATGTGTGATTGACTTTGGTGGTTCATGGGATGAGTTTTTGCCACTTGCCGAGTTTGCCTACAACAACAGCTACCAGTCGAGTATTCAGATGGCCCCGTATGAGGCATTGTATGGCAGACGGTGTAGATCTCCCGTCGGATGGTTTGAGCCTGGTGAGGATAGATTGATAGGGACTGAGTTAGTTCAGGATGCTCTGGATAGAGCAAAGTTGATCCAGGAGAGGCTTCGCACAGCACAGTCTCGCCAGAAGAGTTATGCAGACCGTAGGGTTTGAGAGTTGTCTTTCATGGTTGGTGATAGAGTATTGCTGAAGGTTTCACCCATGAAGGGTGTCATGAGGTTCGGGAGGAAAGGGAAGTTGAGTCCCAGGTACATTGGTCCTTTTGAGATACTCGGGAGAGTTGGAGAGGTGGCATATGAGTTAGCCTTGCCACCCAGCTTGTCCAGCTTTCATCCAGTATTCCATGTGTCTATGCTCCGGAAGTACATTGGAGATCCGTCCCATGTATTAGACTTCAGTACCATTCAGCTTGATGGTGATCTATCCTATGATGTGGAGCCTATTGCTATTTTGGGTCGCCAAGTAAGGAAGTTGAGGTCGAAGGAGATTGCGTCAGTTAAGGTTCAGTGGAGAGGTCGACCCGTAGAGGAGGCTACTTGGGAGGTTGAGCAGGAGATGCGGAGCAGATACCCTTAGCTATTTGAGACTTCAGGTATGTTTCTTGACCCGCTCGAGGACGAGCGTTTGTTTAAGTTGGGGAGAATAACGACCCGGCCTGTCGTTATGGCAATTTCCACCCCGTTACCTTGCAATTACATATCTTATGCTTTTATAACTGTATTAGAGTATATCGGGTGAGTTAGGAGTGATTTGGATTGAAAATGAAACAAATAGCATGTTTGAAGAAAGCTTGAATATGGAAAGTCAACCAAGAGTTGACTATTGAGTTAGAATTCTCGGAACCGGATTCTGATGATTCTACTAGTTCCGGGGGATCATTTATGACTTAGGAGAACAATCGGAATTGAATTCGGAGGTCCGGTGTAGTTTTAGGCTTGAATTGGCGAAGGTTGAATTTTGGCGAAATCCGGATGGTAGGTGATATTTTGATCCGGGGGTCGGAATGGAATTCCGACAATTTCTGTAGCTTCGTTATGTGATTTTGGATGTGTCTGCAAATTTTCAGGTCATTCGGACATCGTTTGATCGGGTTTTGGATTGAATGTTAGTTTTGTAAGTTTTGAAGAAACTTAGGCTTGAATTCATGTAGAAATGGTGATTTTGATGTTTAGTGTGGTGTTTTTATGATTGGAACAAGTTCGTATCATGTTTTGGAGTATGTTGGTGGTTTTCGTTGGGGTCCCGGGGGTCTCGGGATGAATCCGGGGGTCCAAACGGACCATTCTTGGCCAAAGAAGAGAGCTGGTTTGCTGTCATAAGTGCAGCAGAATTTTACCCTTCGTGATCGCAGAGATAGGGACGCGATTGCGTAAGGTCAAGAGCAGAAGAAACGCGGTTGCAGGGGCACGGACGCGATCGCGTAGAGTTAACCGGGTGGTCATCGCGATCGCATGAGCATCTACGCGATCGCGTAGAAGAGAAATGGGGTCCAGGGAAAAATGTGCTACGCGATCGCAGGAAGAGGGACGCGATCGCGTGAGGCCGGATGGTTGTACATCGCGATCGCGTGAGGAGAGTCACGATCGCGTGAGGGCGAAATGTTTGAACATCGCGATCGCGTGAGTAGAGTCGCGATCGCGTAGAGCAAATGGGTCTGGCAGAGAATTTAATCACAGAACAGAAGGGCTACGGGTTCATTAACCCAAAACGCCATTTTTGAGTTCTAGAGAGAGAAACTCACGGGAATTGCTGGTAATTCATCGGGGATTCGTCGGAGGTAAGTTTTGTGGCTTAATTACATCATTTTAACATGAAATCCTTGGTTAAATCCCGATAAATGGAGGATTAAAGGTGGGTTTGAGCCCTAGGCCTAAATTAAAGAAAAACACCGATTTGAGTGGGCAAATGGAGTCCGATTTTGGTAAATTTTATATGCCTAGACTCGTATCGAGATGAGGATTCCGAATATGTGATTTTTGTAATTTTTCGACAAGTGTACCAAAAGTCGGGTTTTGACAACTTGTGGGTTTTGATATAATTTGGGTTATTTCGTATGAATTGCATGAAATTAGCATATATTGATGCATTCTCTATGATTTTGAGCAGATTTGGCATTCGAGGAGGTTGATTTGCGAGGCAAGCGTAAGGCGGATTGAAGCCTCTACCGGTTCAAGGTGAGTGGTAGTAGTAAACAATGTACTGAGGAGTTTGAAACCCCGTACTAGCACTTCACAGTGTTATATTGAGATGAGACACGCGTTCTATGACGGGCGTGGTGACATTGTGATTGGGGGTTCGGACTTAGTCCTTCCGGCTAATAGAATACTGTGTTGTATGACTGTTACTGAGATTATAACTGTACAATTAGGCTAATAGCCATGTTTGGGGCCTTGTGCCGATCTGTAGAGCATTAGGGAACCTATAAAGCTAGGTGACCCTTATATCATGTTGGAAACATACACTCAGCCGTAGCTCTAGCTGTATAGCATAATATGAGCCCGTACTAGATGTGTACATTGAGAGAGATTATCTAGGGTGGAATTCTCTGTTCTAGGTGAGTGGGCCTGAAAGACCAAGTCTATATTGACTGAGACAGGGTCCAGGACCCACTGTGATATATTATATTGGGCCTGAGAGGCCAATCACATATTGACTGGGATAGGGTCGAGGACCCATTATGAGGTATTATATATATATACCTATATTGGATCGGGCTGCACGCCGTAGCAGTATATATATTGGATCGGACTGCACGCCGCAGTGATATACATGTAATATACATGTGGGACGGACTGCACGCCGCAGTATTATTGCGCTTGGGCTGTAGGAGCCCCTTCGGAGTCTGAGTCTGCACACATTCTCAGTGAGCACCGGTGTATATTATGGGATCGGGCTGCGCGCCGCAGCAGTATAAATATATATACATATAAATATTGGATCGGACTGCACGCCGCAATAATACATGTGTGGATCGGGCTGCACGCCGCAGTATGATAGTGCTTGGGCCTAGGGAGCCCCTCCGAAGTCTGTATACACCCCCAGTGAGCGCCGTCGATGTAAAATGGAGTGGGATGCGCGCCGCAGCAGTATATGTATTGGAGCGGGCTGCAAGCCGCAGCATTATACTTAATCATATCCTACTATCTACTTAAATACTTATACATTATAGACATAAGTATGTGTCTTTATATGTTGAGATGGCCGTACACCTTAGGGGTACGAGTGAGGGTTGGTTCAGTGTGGAATCTTGTAGAGATAAACGTAGATTGGAGGTTAGAGTACTACTATAGTGATGACGTACATGTGAGGGTTGCCTTAGAACTGCTAAGTGATAGCACAGGATTTCTTACCTTCAGTTATTATTTATTATTGTTACTCACCGAGTTGAAATATACTCACCCCACTCCCCTGCACTTTCTGTGCAGATCCACAGGTGCCCGAGAGCAGTTGAGACATTGTAGCTGCTGATCCTTGTCTACTATTGCGGAGATTACGAGGTAGCTGCCAGCGTCCGCAGAGCTTGTTTTCTCCTTCTTTATCATCTTGTTGATTTCCTACTTGCCTAGACTTGATTGTATTAGGATGCTATTCTGTAGAGGCTCAGTCTCGTGACACCACGATATGTTTGGGACCGTATTTTGTATGTTTTACGTTTCGGTTATCACCCGATATGATCATTTACTGTTTAAGTTTAATTTGATTAATAGCTGGCTGGGTAAAGAGATAATATGGTCGGGCTTGCCTAGCATTGTGTTAGGCGCCATCACGACCAGGGTTTGGGTCGTGACACCCGAGCATGAAGCTCAAATCAATTACCTGGATATTATTATCAATAATAAAGCTCCATGGTTCGTTAGGAATTAATGATACTTACTTGGGTTTGTGAGGTCGTGCCCGATGTAGGCTTTCCCTGCTGGGTTGGTCGTCTAATTGGACTAGGTCGAGGTCTTTGACCGCCGCTTTACGTTGTTCGACGATGTTAGGATCTTTGATGGTGTCCGCTATCTGGTCGATTTTAGTCCTCGGCACGGCTAATTGCTATGCCTCTACACTTTCCCCTATTAGTTATTATGTGTGGGCGCAATCTTGGGTTATTTTGTAGCACTCTTGTGCGGTGCGTGGTTCTCCACTAATGCTTATTCCCCATGGGGTAGGGAATTTGACCACCTGGTAAAGGCTTGAGGGGATCGCTTGCATGGCGTGTATCCATGGATGCCCTATGATGACGTTTTATGCCGTCTCCTGGTTCATCACGTGGAAAGTTGTTTCCAGCGTGACTCCTCCCGCAAGGACGGGTAATGTTATTTCTCCAGATGTCCATTCCACTACATTGTAAAAATCGGTCAGTGTTATGCAGCATAATATTACCTTATCCTCGAGTCCTATTTGTGATAGCACCCTTGGGTAGATAATACAGGCTCCGCTTCTATTGTCGATCATGACTCTCTTGACATCCGTATCAATAATACGTAGAGTAATAACTAAAGCGTCATAGTGAAGGAAAGACAAACCGTCGACATAAGACTTATCGAAGGCGATACTACCTTTGAAGTCATCATACCGTTCGTGGGAGATGGACCGCTTTAGCTTGTGAGTATTGGTGAACTTGGCGTGGTTGATCATTGAGTCGTTGCCGCCGCCGACGATCATGTTTATCGATCGTGTGGGGGAAGGCGGCTTTGGCGGACCACGAGATTGTTCTCGCCCGCGTGCGAAGTTGATTTTTCCCTTTTTACTGAGCAGCTCCTTCAGGTATCCCTGATTCACCATCCTGACTACTTCCTGCCATAGGCCTATGCAGTGTTCGGTTTTGTGTCCCCATTCCCGATAGAACTCACACAGGATGTTTGATTTCCTTGTGGCGGGGTCTGACTTCATCTTATGCGGCCATTGTACCTTGGTGCCTAGCTTCTCCAGTGCGTACACTATTTCTGAAAGAGACACGCAAAAGGGGGCGCACATATTTCATTTCAGAGTGGGGCAACGTGTCACTGTAACGCATCTGTATGTCTGGGCGATGGATGGGAGGATCTGGTGTATGGCTGATGTTGATCTTTGTTGGAGCGTGGGAGTTGTTCTCGATGTCTCTTATTGCATAGAGCTCTCCTTGTTTCTGAGTGTATTGTTTTCAGCCGTTGAGTCGGCCCATTAGGATCATCCTCGTCTGCTCGTACCTCGGCACAGTAAGAATTATGGATTTCCTCCCATATGGTAGGGGAATATTTCATAAGGCGGCTCAACAGCTTCTTGGTCGCCCTCGAGCCGTCCCTGCTTAGCCCTTTCTGGAAAGCGGCGACTGCCATGCCTTCTGACTCGTTCAGCAAACTCATCCTTACCCTGTTGAACTTGGGTAAGAAGTCCCTGAGCCATTCACATGTGGTTTGTCTAATGGTGAAGATGTAGTTGACCCTTGCTTCCACTTTCTTCGCACCCGTGTGGGCGGTAACGAACTTATCCGCCATTTCATCGAATGTTGGTATTGACTTAGTAGGCAACTGGGAATACCATGTCAAGGCCCCTCCTGTTAACGTCTTGCCGAACATTTTTAGCAGCACCGACGGTACCTATTCTTTCGATAGGTCATTGCTCTTCATGACGGTGACGTAGTGGATCAGATGATCCTCGGGATCTATGGTACCATCGTATACCCTTAAGTAGGGAGGCATCTTGAAGGGTTTTGGGATAGAGTAGGGAGAAATTTCTTCAGAGTATGGCTGCTCTACGAACCTTCCCATGTCGTATTTTGGTAGCAACTTGGGGGCTCCGGGGATTTTGTCGACCTTCTCTTGGTGTTCCTTCATCTGGTTGTGGAGTGCTTTGTTTTTGTTTTCCATCTCCTCCATATTTCTTAGGATGGTAGTTAGCGTGCCATCACTGGTCTACGCCTCTATGGCTTGATTGTTTACTCCTGTCTCCTCATGTTCGCCCATGGAAGCGGTGATACTTACCGTTGGCACAGACGTGACGTTGCCTTGTGGTGATTTCTCAACCAGGTCACTTAGGGTGCTTGTCAGCCACTCTTCCAGTAGCTTTGTGACCACCTAGGGTGCTTCATTGACAGTTGATGTGGAAACTCATTTGTCGTGCAAGATCGTTGGATCCTCGGAGAGGGAATATGAGATATCTGCACCTGGTGCGGTGCTGGGGATTGTGTTATTGATGGTATCGTCACTGGCCTCATTAAGAGGACCAAGAAGGTTGGCTGTGACCCCCATTATAGCTTTTGATCTGGTGTTATTTTCAACCATCTTTGATTTTCGTGTGATGTGGAGAAAGGTGGTTGGTTGATATCTACGTGGATACTATGATTTTGATTCTCGAAATCCCCACAAATGGTGCCAAATTGTTTGACTCAAAAGTTAAACGTTACTTTATAAGCTTAAAACAATCAAAAATATGGAAGGGTAAATCATAATCAAATCTAATAAGCCTAGAGTTGTAAGAACAATATAGTTACGATAGATCGGATATTGTAAGATGATGAACTTCAGAACAGTTGTTCGTCAGAGTTATGAGGTAGAGAGAAAATAAGAGAGGATGAGAGAGTTGTATTATTGGACAATAATACCGATCCCTTTACAATGGGGAGGTCCCCCTTTTATAAGGAGGGGCCTCCCTTAAAATAATGATAAAGGCATTGGAACGTCCTTGTATTGGGAAAAAGTTGAATTTATACTAAAAGTGACGTGGTATGACGTGTATTGGTCAAAATTGTCAAAGCACAACAATTGAGGAAAAAAATACGGATGATGACAAATATAGGAAGAGAAAATTAAAAGGCACGAGAAGCGGTTTAGGCATGATACTCGTGTCTATTCAAATCATTTAAAGTCAACGGATTGAAAGACATTAAAGATATGGACCTGAAGATAAAAAGGAGTCCAAATTAATTATTAAATACCTGATACGTTAGAAAATCAGTATTTAATAAGAGTGATTGTGTAACGGCTTATTTAATGTCATTTATTTCTCATAACTGACTCATTTAAGCTTGGATATTCATTTACCTAGAATCAACTATAAAAGGGAGAAGTCCCATCATTTGTAAAAACAAAACATCATTGGCATTCTAAATAAATACAACATTATTTTGCTTTATTTCTATTCTTAGAAAGCTTATTATTTTTCGGTCTCTTGATTATCAGTAACCCAATTTTTATCTTAAATTTTGTTTTGATCAAAATACTATTTTTTGGTTAAATAAATTGGTTCCGCTACCAATAATATGATAATCTATTTTTTCTTTACATCGTACTAAATTGCTATCATCATGGCAAGTAACACCACCACCACCACCAACAACAACAATGTTGATGAAACTCAAATCCATCAAAATTATGGGGATATGCACAATCTTAACATAGTTCCTTCCCCTCAAAATTCTCCACATCAATCTCGTGAAGGTAATCCTGCACCAGCATCACATGCTGATAAACAAGAACAATCAGAACACATTGATGGGCCAGAGGAAGCCCTACAAAGAGTAATTGATGCACGTGTTAGCCAAGCTCTTGAAGCGCTAGTTAGCCGATTTCCTGTTGCGCCATCCACACCTTCGCCTAATAATAACACACTGGAGAATCCTCGATCTGGCCTTGTTAGTTCAAACGAATAGATCCCCTGTGAACCTCAAGAAGTAGATCCAGGTAACACAAATAATTCTTATTTACAAAATTTGGTACTAACTTTGTAGGCAAAATGTAAAGAACAAAACAAGCGCATCGAGCAAATGCCTGGTGTTCCCCCAATAATCAAAGGAGTAGATGAAGATATATACTCAAAAAAACCTTGGAAACCAAGTGCTACTTCCCTTCCAATTCCTAAAAAATTCAAAATGCCTAATATTTCAAAATATGACAGCACAACCGATCCACGTGACCATGTTACTACATTTACTATGGGAGTCAAAGGAAATGATTTAACCAAGAAGGATATTGAGTCCGTGTTGGTAAAGAAATTTGGAGAAACACTTACCAAGGGAGAACTAACCTGGTATTCTTTTTTTCCTGAAAACTCTATAAACAATTTTGCTGAGCTTGCAGATTCTTTCATTAAGGCACACTCAGGAGCTCAAAAGGTTGAGAATAGAATGGATGACATCTTCAAAATCAAATAAGGGGACACAGAGTTGCTCAGAGATTTTGATGATAAGTTCCAACGTGAACGAATAACTTAACCTCGTGTGCTAGATAATTGGGCTGCAATAGCTTTTGCGAGCAATTTAAATGATAAAAGTTATGAAGCCACGAGAAGGCTCAAAGAGAGCCTTCGAGAATTCCCTGCAACCTCGTAGAATGATGTGTACAACAGGTACAGTACTAAGTTGAGAATTGAGGAAGATACCATGCATCGAGTTCAACATGAAGTAAGAAGCGGTTCAAGGAGATCCGAAACAAAAAAAAGATCAGGTAAAAATAGTATCTAACCTTCTTTATTATCTTTTAGGGCTGACGAGAGCAATATAAATGGTAGACATGGATCATGGACAACCAACAATAAAATATAATTGCATGAACCTACATAACATGGGATGACCAGACAATTAAGAAACTATATACATATGGTACAAGCTACCACGCTAATATGAAAGACTATACAACAAAAACCAGCTGACAAGGCATACCAAACTATACATGAGTCGACACTTGTCTATGAGCTTATAAAGGAATATAAGTGATGCAACATAGCCGGAACAGGGCCCCGACATACCCATAATGTCTGTAACAAAAATACATACCAAGACTAAGGCAAGTCTGGAGAAGGGATCTCGCCAATCACCGCTGAACTGGACAACCTACTGTGATGGGGGAGCTGCACCTGCCTATCTATCAGGACCTGCAGCACGACATGCAGCATCCACAAACAAAAGGACGTCAGTACGAATAAAATACTGAGTATGTAAGGTAGAGAACCATAAATACGAACAGTAATGTAAGCAGGGATAGAGAATATACAACCTGTAACATCTGAGTACCTTTGAGGGCTACTGACATGAAATGCATGATACATATGTATAAATACATAATCTTTTAAGATATATGCTTCTGTGGGCATCATCATCATCATATCATACTCGGCCGTAATAGGCTCGGTAAAAACGTACCCGGCCATTATAAGGCTCGGTAGAATCATACTCGGCCACGTGGAGCTCGGTAAAACCCAACTGATCAGTGGTTGCACAATACGTGCCGTACCCGGCCGACTATAGCTCGGCTCGGTAGAGTAAAATAAATACATATATATAATGCATGCTCGACTCATGGAAACACCTTGTAGACCTTTTGGAGTGACATAAGGTCGGTATCCTATGTACACCTTATTAGGACTAACTCTTCACTATGAACCTTATTGGAATCAGGAAGTACCAACAAGATTGATAACATAAGAATAAGAGAAGCAACATCAACATCAATCGTTCCATAAGAGGGGAAACAATGTAAGTACTGCTAGCTTCTAAGAGTAGAGTATCATCGGAAGCTCGTTCATTACATTATGTACAATCAGAGTCGTGCAAAAGAAGGAAAGGGATAGCCTCACATACCTTGTATATACTGCCCCAACCTTGAGCTATGCAAACGTCACAACTCCTTCGTCTACAATAGGAGAAATGACACTATCGTTAACGTTTAAGCGTCGCAACTATTATGTACCAACCATAACCTATTTTGTGATGAAACGGACAGCACCTCCCCTATATATATGACTTCACACCATTCAAAACAATCACCAAACAGCCTAAACAACATCAATAATAAACATATTGAGCCTCCCAAAATAGTCCACACACAACCTAATCACTTCATACATATGACGGCCACTATAGTCATATCAAACGACCCAAATATATTACGAAGAACTAGAAACCACAACCAAATATATATATGGTGTTTCTCCACACCCTTCCTCCTCCAAAACTCCACAAAACAGTAATAAAAAATGCAGCCCAACAGCAACACAAAACAGTCCACACAAAACAGTCTGCTACAAGTGAATAACTTGAACTCACGGCTTCCGATCACCGTCCTGTGAGTTCATACGTGTATATAACGAATTACCATGAATTCACAACAGAATAAATGTATGAAATACAGCAGTAAACTCACCTTACTTGTTGGATAACTCAGCCTTTATCTTGGTTCTTCAAACTCTAGTGTTTACCCCCAATTTGAACTTGAAAGAGAGGGAAAATCAATTAGGTTTGTGGATATTTTTGAGGGGGAAGTTTGCAGGGTTTTAGGTCAGGTTATTTGTGAAATATAATGAGGGATATATTGCAGAAGATAAGACTTTTAATGGGCTCCTTTTCTGACCCGAAATTGCCTCTTTTGGGCCGTCATTTAACCAACTAGCTGGCCCACCTACTTGTCACCTAGCAGCTTGTGAAGTCTCACGAAAATGTCTATATATCTCTATTCCAATGTCGTATTGATAAACGGTTTAATGCATTGGAAACTAGACTCATAGATCTTCAATTTTGTGGGTAGATCACCCCGTAATTCCAAGTATATTGGGAGAAAATCTTAATAACTTTTGACCTAAAGTTTAAGTAAAACTATGAACCTAAGTTGCAACAACTTTTGTAGAATTTTATTTTATAACTCGCCAAGTTTTCGATTGGGGGTGAGTTTTATGGGCTAATTACATGATTTTATCCTAGAATTTCCATCTAAATCACTGAAAATTGGAGGAATCAAAGTGTAAAATGGGGTTTTTTGCTTAAAGCCTAAGAAATAGTAAATTGATGATTTGAAGGGGCAAATGGACTCCGATTATTATAAATATTATATGTATGGACTTGTGGAAAAACGAGGATTTTGAAAATGTGAGTTTCGTAATTTTTTGAGAAGCGGGCCCAGGGCTCAAGTTTTGCTAGTTTCTAGATTTTGGTTATATTTCGATTATTTTTGATTGGGTGTTGTTCCATTAGCCTATTATGATATATTTATACTGATTTTGGCTAGTTTACGCACGTGGAGGCCAGTTTGAGGCGCAAAGGCATCGCAGGTGTGACGACCCAAAGGGTCATCACTTATTTAATTAATCATTTCGAGCTTCTGAGGCCTAAAAAAAAACCTCATTCTATGTTGCCTCGATTTACGTGCACGATCCGAGCATGTAGCCGGAAAGATTTTTTGTGATAGAAAATATGAATTCTATGAGATGGTTGACTTCGGTGATAGAAAATATGAATTCTATGAGATTTTTTGTGATAGAAAATATGAATTCTACGAGATTTTTTGTGATAGAAAATATGAATTCTATGAGAAAATATGAACCCTCAATATGAATTCGATTTACGTGCACGATATTAATATTGATATGGTTGACTTCGGTCAGCATTTTTGGTAAACGGATCCGGACCCGAGATTGGATGGTCCCGAGAGGTCCGTAGGAAAATATGGGACTTGGACATGTGTCCGGAGTCGAATTCTGAGGCCTAGAGCCCAAGTTATGAATTTTTATGTGAAATTATTTTTGATGCAATTATTAAAGGAAATAAATTAATTGACCTTGGTATCGGGCTCGTATTTTGGTTCCGACTCCCGGTACAAGTCTTAAATATTATATATGTGATTTCTTAAAGTTTGGTGACATTTGTATGTCGTTTGAGATGTTTTGGACCTTGAGTCCCAAGTTAAGAAGTTTTGAAAATCAAAAGTATGAAAATCATGAGTTTGAGGCTCGATATGATTAAAACGAAGTGATATTGGCGATATGATCGCACGAACAAGTCCATAATGTGTTTTTGAGGTTGTGTACATGTTTGGTTTGGAGCCCGGGGAGCTCGGGTAAAGATTTGATAGGCCGTTGGATGAAACTCTGAATTTTTGAACTGCTGGTTTTTCACCCAGCTGTTGGCTTCGCAATTGCGAAGTATTTCTCGCAATTGCGAAGGGGACAGGCTCGCAAATGCGAACATTCATCGCAAATGCGAAGCCCCCTTTGGCCCAGCCTTGTTCGCAAATGCGAACAATTGTTCGCATTTGCGAAGGTCCCCGGTACCAGCCTATGTTCGCAAATGCGAACAAAAGTTCGCAAATGCGAACAATCCCCATAATGCCTTGGTTCGCAAATGCGAACCATTGTTCGCAAATGCGAACACTGCCTTATACAGCTTGTGTTCGCAAATGCGAACATTAGTTCGCAAATGCGAACTGTTCGCAAATGCGAACAAATGTTCGCAAATGCGAACTTCCCACCCTTAGCTTATTTTTCAAACTCCAGAAATTGGTCGGGGTTCGCAATTGCGAACCCATGTTCGCAAATGCGAACACAGAGACCTGAAAAACATGAATTTCAGTCATTTCTTCACATTTTACAAAACCAAAACACCCATTTGCGATTCTTCAAGGATTTCTTCTTCATCAAAACGATTGTAAGTCACTTTTTACTTAATTCTTTCAATTCCTAACATCATTAAACATGTTTTTCATAAGAAATCAAAGATTTTCATGGTAAAATTCTTGTTTTTGTTAAAAAATAGGGTTTTTTATAAATTAGGGGAATTGGACCTCGAATTGAGGTCCGATTTTGAAACAAATTATATATATGAACTCGTGGGGGAATGGGTAACCGGATTTTGGTCCTAACCCGAATTCCGACCATGTGGGCCCGGGGTTGAAATTCACTATTCATGGCAGAATGTTGTAAAAGTTGTATTTGGTATTAAGAATTAGTTTGTTGAGTAGAATTAATGATATTAAATCAATTGTGTATAGATACGGTTGGATTGGAGCCAAATTGAAAGAAAAGACATTTCCACGGAGTGAATTGTTAATAAGCATTCGAGGTAAGTGTTTGTTCTATCCTAGCTTGAGGGAATAGGATTATGTGTTATGTGTTATGTGATTGAGTGCGGTGTATGGGCTGTGGTGACGAGCATCCATACACTGGCGTCTAGTATGACCGTGAATCGTTGGAAAATAATTATTTTGAGATATATTACAGATGAATTGCTATTGTTCTCCCTTATTGGGACTTGTTGTGAAGATAAACATTGATTGCCCTTGATGAGACGGTTTATGAATTACTATTTTCTTCTTTGCCCTTAAATTGTGATTGTTATTTGGGTGAGGAAGAGTGATAATGCACGAAGGGTAATGCCGTGCCATGTTTATTTATTTATGCACGAAGGTTAATGCCGTGCCATGTTTATTTATTGATTATGCACGAAGGATCATGCCGTGCCACTGTTATTGAACCATGTACGAAGGATCATGCCGTACTATGGATGTGAGGATGAGAGTAAAAGCACGAAGGGTGATGCCGTGCAATTTCTTGCTATTTCTTGAATTGATATTACTTGTTTTTCCATTATATTTTATTTGGGTGATGCCGTGCAACTATTTGCCATTCCTTGACTTGATATTACTTGTGTTTCCATTATACCTTGTTTTCCTTGTGAACTTATTTGATTGTTATTTGGGTGAGGAAGAGTGATAATGCACGAAGGGTGATGCCGTGCCATGTTTATTTATTTATGCACGAAGGTTAATGCCGTGCCATGTTTATTTATTGATTATGCACGAAGGATCATGTCGTGCCCTATTATTGAACCATGTACGAAGGATCATGCCGTACTATGGATGTGAGTATGAGAGTAAAAGCACGAAGGGTGATGCCGTGTACTTTATTTGTTTATTTGGTGAGGATGAGAGTAAAAGCACGAAGGGTGATGCCGTGCAACTGTTTGCTATTTCTTGAATTGATATAACTTGTGTTTACATTACACTTTGTTTTTCCTTGTGAAATTATTAACTGTGGTTAATTGTTGAATTCTTTAAGATATTCCTTATTGTGTTAATACTTGATTGTTTCTTGTTATTTTGTGGTACACATATATATATTGAATTGCACAGGTTTATGTGGGTGTCTGGTCCTAGGCTCGTCACTACTTCGCCGGGATAGGCCAGGCACTTACCAGCACATGGGGTCGGTTGTGCTGATGCTACACTTCTGTGCGTTTTTGCACAGGTCCAGGTTACGATCAGGAGGCAGTAAATAGATTGCGTGGGAGTTGATCACATTTGAGACCGAGGTAGCTTGCAGACGTCCGCAGGCCCGGCGTCTCTTTCTTTATTTATGTTAATAGCTGTAGTCTCATTGTTCCGAGACAAACAGAATTATGTTATATTTCTTTCAGACTTTTATGTGTAGTATTCCATAGTAGTTTGTGAGTTGGTGACTCCACGTCTTGGGTAGAGGATTTCAGTATGATTTTTCACCTTGTGATTTGTTATTTCCATTTCGATAAAGTATTCCGCATTTATTTAATTAAAAATTGTGTTAAAAATAGGATAGTATGAATACAGTGGCTTGCCTAGCTACCACGAGTAGGCGCCATCACGATCCCGATGTTGGGGAAAAATCCGGGTCGTGACAAGTTGGTATCAAAGCTCTAGGTTACATAGGTCTCACCACTCACGAACAAGCTTAGTAGAGTTTGAGAGGTAGGTACGGAGACGTATGTACTTGTCCTCCAGAGTCTATTGAGTTAGGAAAGAGTCTCTCATTTGTTCTTTCTTGTCGTGCGACTTGTTCCTCAAATACTGATTGAATTTCTATTCTGTCCTTTCGCGGATGGTAAGGACACGCGCTTCTTCGTCCGCTGACCAGCAACCCGAGCCCCAGACAGGCTCCTGTGAGGGGCAGGGGCCGAGGCCGTACTAGAGGCCGTGGTAGGGGTAGAGCTCAGCCCCAGGCAGCTACCCCAGAGGTGGAGCCTCATATTGAGATTGATGAGGAGGTTCCGATTCCAACAGCTCCAGTGGGCCCAGCTCAGGTCCCAGGAGAGGCTTTGATTACCCCGGATCTCCGGGATGCTTTGGTCGGAATAGCGGGATTTATGGATAGCATTGCCAGAGCGGGTCTATTATCAGTTGCCCCACCTACTTCTCAGGCTGGAGGAGGGACCCAGACTCCTATTGCTCATACTCCGGAGCCAGTAGCTCCTCAGCCTCAGGCACCAGTAATCCAGCCAGCTGTGGCCACTCAGTCAGGTACCGCTGCTCATGCCGGTGATGGAGCGGCCATGACTTATGATTCTTTATGGAGGCTTGATCGGTTCTCCAAGCTATTTACCACTACATTCAGTGGAGCCGCATCAGAGGATCCTCAGGACTTTTTATTCAGTTGCCATGAGATTCTCAAGACTATGGGGATCGTGGAGACAAACGGAGTTGATTTCTGTACCTTCAGACTTGCAGGATCCGCCAAGACTTGGTGGAGAGATTATTGCATGACTCGACCAGCAGGGTCCCCAGCTCTATCATGGGACCAGTTTGCGGAACTGTTTATGGAGAAGTTTCTCCCTGCTACTCAGCGGGATGTACTTCGGAGGCAGTTTGAGCGCCTCCATCAGGGCACTATGACAGTTACACAGTATGAGACGAGATTTATCGACTTGGCTCGTCATGCGGTGGTGATACTTCCCACGGAGCGGGAGAGGGTCCGCAGATTTATAGATGGGCTTAATCAGCCGATTAGACTCCAGATGGCTATGGGCGTGGGGAGTGACATATCATTTCAGGAGGCAGCCAATGCAGCACGCAGAGTTGAGATGGCTCTCGCTAGAGGAGGCGGTTATTCTTCGGATAAGAGGCCTCGTCATTCGGGTAGGTTTGGTGCTTCTTCCTCTGGTAGCAGAGAATCCTTTGATAGAGGCCAGTCCTCCAGGCCTTTTCATTCCGCCCTTCAGGCCTCGCAGGGTGGATCAGGTGATCGTGGTTCTCGGGGGCATTATTCAGACCAGTCTCCTATTAATGCTCGGCCTCTTCAGAGTGTTCGTGGAGGCCATTCGGGTCGTCGGGGCCAGCGGCCCTATCGGTCCAAGAGTTGCTACGGTTGTGGTGACCCGAGTCATTTTATCGGGAATTGCCCTATAGCGGCGGGCAACTCTCAGCAGCGAGGTCCTCGTCCTATGATTCAGGCCCCAGCTGACCCTCAACCTACCCAGCCAGCCAGAGGTGGGGGTAGAGATTATAGAGGTGGAGGTCGAGGCCGTAGAGATGGAGACCGTCCAACGAGAGGTAGAGGTCAGCCAGTTGATGGTCGTCCTAGAGACGCAGCTCAGAAGGGAGGTGCGGATCCCCGATTCTATGCTTTACTAGCCAGGCCAGAGGCAGAGGCATCAGATGCTGTGATTACAGGTACTATTCTTGTGTGTGGCAGAGGTGCTTCGGTATTATTTGACCCTGGATCTACATATTCCTATGTGTCTTCCTACTTCGCACCGTATTTGGTTGTGCCCAGCTATGCTCTGGATATTCCAGTTTATGTGGCTACGCCAAGTGGGTGACTCTATTGTAGTCGATCGGGTGCATCGTTCGTGCGTAGTTATATTTGGGGGTCTTGAGACCCGTGTTGATCTATTGCTCTTGGATATGGTAGATTTTGATGTCATATTGGGGATGGACTGGTTGTCCCCATACCATGCTATTCTTGATTGTCATGCTAAGACTGTCACCTTAGCCTTGCCAGAATTACCCCGATTAGAGTGGAAGGGTACCTCAAGCCACTCCGTTCGCACTGTTATTTCTTATGTTAAGGCTCGACGTATGGTCGAGAAGGGGTGTCTAGCTTATTTGGCTTATGTTCGTGATTCCAGCGCAGAAGTTCCTTCCATTGATTCAGTCCCTATTGCACGGGAGTTTCCTGAGGTTTTTCCTTCAGACCTGCCGGGCATGCCACCCGACAGAGATATTGATTTCTGTATTGATCTGGCACCGGGTACTCAGCCTATCTCTATTCCACCCTATCGTATGGCCCCGCCGGAACTAAAAGAGTTGAAAGATCAGTTGCAGGATCTTCTTGAGAAGGGCTTTATCAGGCCCAGTGTTTCTCCCTGGGGAGCATCTGTATTATTTGTAAAGAAGAAGGATGGCTCGATGCGGATGTGTATTGATTACCGGCAGTTAAACAAGGTGACTATCAAAAATAAATATCCACTGCCGAGGATTGATGATTTGTTTGACCAGCTCCAGGGAGCGAGGGTATTTTCTAAGATAGACTTGAGGTCAGGCTACCATCAGCTGAAGATCAGGGCGGCTGACATTCCTAAGACAGCCTTTCGCTCTAGATATGGGCATTATGAGTTCTTGGTCATGTCCTTCGGGTTGACCAATGCCCCAGCAGCATTCATGGAGTTGATGAATCGAGTATTCAGGCCTTACTTAGATCTGTTCGTGATAGTCTTCATAGATGACATCCTGGTATACTCCCGCAGCCAGGAAGAGCACGAGCAGCACCTCAGAGTGGTTCTTCAGACTCTGAAGGATAATCAACTATATGCCAAATTTTCTAAATGTGAGTTCTGGTTGAGTTCGGTAGCATATCTAGGTCATATTGTATCAGTGGAAGGTATTCAGGTGGACCCAAAGAAGATTGAGGCAGTCCAGAATTGGCCTCGACCAGCTTCAGTGACTGAGATTCGGAGTTTCTTGGGGTTAGCAGGTTACTACCGTCGATTTGTAGAGGGGGTTTCTTCTATTGCAGCCCCGATGACCAGGTTGACCCAAAAAGGTGCCCAGTTCCAGTGGTCAAATGAGTGTGAGGTGAGCTTTCAGAAGCTCAAGACAGCCTTGACTACAACACCAGTGCTGATACTACCTACGGTGCAGGGCCTTATACAGTTTACTGTGACACATCTCGTACCGGGCTTGGAGCGGTATTGATGCAGGATGGTAAGGTTATTGCTTATGCTTCGAGACAGTTAAAAATACATGAGAAGAATTATCCGATTCATGATCTTGAGTTAGCAGCAGTGGTCCATGCCTTAAAGATTTGGAGGCATTATCTATATGGGGTGACCTGTGAGGTGTACACTGATCACAAAAGCCTACAGTACTTGTTCAAGCAGAAGGAGTTGAATCTACGACAGCGGAGATGGTTAGCGTTGCTAAAAGACTATGATGTTACTATCTTATATCACCCAGGTAAGGCCAATGTGGTGGCCGATGCTTTGAGTAGAAAGTATGTCAGCATGGGTAGTCTTGCATATATTTCGGTCAGTCGGAGACCATTAGCTCTAGATGTCCAGGCCTTAGCCAACCGGTTCGTGAGATTAGACATTTCTGAGCCTAGCAGGGTGTTAGCCTGCACGGTCGCGCGTTCTTCATTATTAGAGCGTATCCGTGAGAGGCAATTTGATGATCCTCATTTGCGTGAGTTGAGAGATACAGTACAGCGGGGAGGTGCCACACAGGTAAACCTAGATGATGATGGGGTATTGAAATTGCAGGGTCGAGTTTGTGTGCCCAATGTCGAAGGAATTCGAGAGTTGATCTTAGCAGAGGCCCACAGTTCGCGGTATTCTATTCACCCAGGCGCCGCGAAGATGTACCGGGACTTACGGCAGCACTATTGGTGGCGCAGAATGAAGAAAGATATTGTTGCATATGTCTCTCGGTGTTTAAATTGTCAGCAGGTGAAATATGAGCACTAGAGACCTGGTGGTGTATTCCAAAAAATTGAAATTCCCGAGTGGAAATGGGAGCGGATCACTATGGATTTCGTTACTGGACTTCCTTTGACTCGGAGGAAATTTGATGCTATTTGGGTCATTATTGATAGGCTGACCAAGTCGGCACACTTTATTCCAGTATCTGTCTCCTACTCGTCGGAGAGGTTAGCGGAGGTTTACATTAGGGAGATTGTTCGTCTCCATGGGGTGCCAGTATCTATTATCTCTGATCGGGGAACGCAGTTTACCTCACGGTTCTGGAGAGCGGTCCAGCGGGAGTTAGGCACCCAGGTTCAGTTGAGTACAGCATTTCATCCTCAGACGGATGGCCAGTCAGAGAGGACTATTTAGATTCTTGAGGACATGCTTCGAGCATGTGTTATTGATTTCGGAGGCTCGTGGGACCAGTTTCTGCCATTAGCAGAGTTCGCCTACAATAACAGTTACCAATCTAGCATCCAGATGGCCCCGTATGAGGCGTTGTATGGTAGGCGATGTCGATCACCAGTTGGATGGTTTGAAACCGGGAGAGGCTCGGTTGTTGGGTACAGACTTAGTTCAGGAGGCCTTGGATAAGGTCAAGACTATTCAGGAGAGATTGCGTTCAGCTCAGTCTAGGCAAAAGACTTATGCGGATCGTAAGGTTCGAGATGTAGATTTCATGGTTGGCGAACGAGTATTGCTCCGGGTGTCGCCTATGAAGGGCGTGATGAGGTTTGGAAAGAAGGGCAAGCTCAGCCCTAGGTATATTGGTCCATTTGAGATTCTAGACAGAGTGGGAGGGGTGGCTTACAGATTAGCTTTGCCGCCTAGCTTATCGGCCGTGCATCCAGTTTTTCACGTATCTATGCTTCGGAGATACCACGGCGATCCCACACATGTGTTAGACTTCAGTACTGTCCAATTGGACAATGATCTATCTTACGAGGAGGAGCCGGTGGCTATTCTAGACCGGCGGGTTCGACAGTTGAGGTCGAAGAGTTATCCTTCTGTGCGTGTTCAGTGGAGAGGTCAGCCTCCTGAGGCATCGACCTGGGAGTCCGAGTCTGATATGCGGAGCCGCTACCCACACTTGTTTCCTGACTCAAGTACTTCTTTCTTTTGTCCGTTCGAGGACGAACGGTTGTTTTAGAGGTGGAGATTGTGACGACCCAAAGGGTCATCACTTATTTAATTAATCATTTCGAACTTCTGAGGCCTTAAAAACCTCATTCTATGTTGCCTCGATTTACGTGCACGATCCGAGCATGTAGCCGGAAAGATTTTTGTGATAGAAAATATGAATTCTATGAGAAATTTGGATAAAAATGATATTAATATTGATATGGTTGACTTCGGTCAACATTTTTGGTAAGCGGATCCGGACCCGAGATTGGATGGTCCCGAGAGGTCCGTAGGAAAATATGGGACTTGGACATGTGTCCGGAGTCGAATTCCGAGGCCTAGAGCCCAAGTTATGAATTTTTATGTGAAATTGTTTTTGATGCAATTATTAAAGGAAATAAATTAATTGACCTTGGTATCGGGCTCGTATTTTGGTTCCGACGCCCGGTACAAGTCTTAAATATTATATATGTGATTTACTGTAAAGTTTGGTGACATTTGGATGTCGTTTGAGATGTTTTGGACCTTGAGTCCCAAGTTAAGAAGTTTTGAAAATCAAAAGTATGAAAATCATGAGTTTGAGGCTCGATTTGATTAAAACGAAGTGATATTGGCGATATGATCGCACGAACAAGTCCATAATGTGTTTTTGAGGTTGTGTACATGTTTGGTTTGGAGCCGGGGGGCTCGGGTAAAGATTTGATAGGCCGTTGGATGAAACTCTGAATTTTTGAACTGCTGGTTTTTCACCCAGCTGTTGGCTTCGCAATTGCGAAGTTTTCTCGCAATTGCGAAGGGGGACGGGCTCGCAAATGCGAACATTCATCGCAAATGCGAAGGTCCCCAGTGCCAGCCTATGTTCGCAAATGCGAACAATTGTTCGCATTTGCGAAGGTCCCCAGTGCTGCCTATGTTCGCAAATGCGAACAATAGTTCGCAAATGCGAACATTTCCCATAATGCCTTGGTTCGCAAATGCGAACCATTGTTCGCAAATGCGAACACTACCTTATACAGCATGTGTTCGCAAATGCGAACAAATGTTCGCAAATGCGAACTTCCCACCCTTAGCTTATTTTTCAAACTCCAGAAATTGGTCGAGGTTCGCAATTGCGAACCCATGTTCGCAAATGCGAACACAGAGACCTGAAAAACACGAATTTCAGTCATTTCTTCACATTTTACAAAACCAAAACACCCATTTGCAATTCTTCAAGGATTTCTTCTTCATCAAAACGATTGTAAGTCACTTTTTACTTAATTCTTTCAATTCCTAACATCATTAAACATGTTTTTCATAAGAAATCAAAGATTTTCATGGTAAAATTCTTGTTTTTGTTAGAAAATAGGGTTTTTCATAAATTGGGGAATTGGACCTCGAATTGAGGTCCGATTTTGAAACAAATTATATATATGAACTCGTGGGGGAATGGGTAACCGGATTTTGGTCCTAACCCCGAATTCCGACCATGTGGGCCGGGGGTTGAAATTCACTATTCATGGCAGAATGTTGTAAAAGTTGTATTTGGTATTAAGAATTAGTTTGTTGAGTAGAATTGATGATATTAAATCAATTGTGTATAGATACGGTTGGATTGGAGCCAAATTGAAAGAAAAGACATTTCCACGGAGTGAATTGTTAATAAGCATTCGAGGTAAGTGTTTGTTCTATCCTAGCTTGAGGGAATAGGATTATGTGTTATGTGTTATGTGATTGAGTGCGGTGTATGGGCTGTGGTGACGAGCATCCATACACTGGCGTCTAGTATGACCGTGAGTCGTTGGAAAATAATTATTTTGAGATATATTACAGATGAATTGTTATTGTTCTCCTTTATTGGGACTTGTTGTGAAGATAAACATTGATTGCCCTTGATGGGACGGTTTATGAATTACTGTTTCTTTCTTTGCCCTTAACCGTGATTGTTATTTGGGTGAGGAAGAGTGATAATGCACGAAGGGTGATGCCGTGCCATGTTTATTTATTTATGCACGAAGGTTAATGCCGTGCCATGTTTATTTATTGATTATGCATGAAGGATCATGCCGTGCCTGTTATTGAACCATGTACGAAGGATCATGCCGTACTATGGATGTGAGGATGAGAGTAAAAGCACGAAGGGTGATGCCGTGCAATTGCTTGCTATTTCTTGAATTGATATTACTTGTTTTTCCATTATATTTTATTTGGGTGATGCCGTGCAACTATTTGCCATTCCTCGACTTGATATTACTTGTGTTTCCATTATACCTTGTTTTCCTTGTGAACTTATTTGATTGTTATTTGGGTGAGGAAGAGTGATAATGCACGAAGGGTGATGCCGTGCCATGTTTATTTATTTATGCACGAAGGTTAATGCAGTGCCATGTTTATTTATTGATTATGCACGAAGGATCATGCCGTGCCCTATTATTGAACCATGTACGAAGGATCATGCCGTACTATGGATGTGAGGATGAGAGTAAAAGCACGAAGGGTGATGCCGTGTACTTTATTTGTTTATTTGGTGAGGATGAGAGTAAAAGCACGAAGGGTGATGCCGTGCAACTGTTTGCTATTTCTTGAATTGATATAACTTGTGTTTACATTACACTTTGTTTTTCCTTGTGAAATTATTAACTGTGGTTAATTGTTGAATTCTTTAAGATATTCCTTATTGTGTTAATACTTGATTGTTTCTTGTTATTTTGTGGTACACATATATATATTGAATTGCACAGGTTTATGTGGGTGTCTGGTCCTAGGCTCGTCACTACTTCGCCGGGATAGGCCAGGCACTTACCAGCACATGGGGTCGGTTGTGCTGATGCTACACTTCTGTGCGTTTTTGCACAGGTCCAGGTTACGATCAGGAGCAGCAGCAGCAGTAAATAGATTGCGTGGGAGTTGATCACATTTGAGACCGAGGTAGCTTGCAGACGTCCGCAGGCCCGGTGTCTCTTTCTTTATTTATGTTAATAGTTGTAGTCTCATTGTTCCGAGACAAACAGAATTATGTTATATTTCCTTCAGACTTTTATGTGTAGTATTCCATAGTAGTTTGTGAGTTGGTGACTCCACGTCTTGGGTAGAGGATTTCAGTATGATTTTTCACCTTGTGATTTGTTATTTCCATTTCGATAAAGTATTCCGCATTTATTTAATTAAAAATTGTGTTAAAAATAGGATAGTATGAATACGGTGGCTTGCCTAGCTACCACGAGTAGGCGCCATCACGATCCCGATATTGGGGAAAAGTCCGGGTCGTGACACGAAGCAACAGGCTTGAGTTTTTGCCGGTTCGAGGTGCGTAATACTTGGGAATGATATCCTGAGGGTTTGAAACCCCGGATTTGCACATCTTTGTGCTGTATTAAGATGACTTGCATGCTGGACCTGAGTGTGGGTAGAGCACCATTGGGGATAATGACTTGGTCCATCCCAGTTGTTGGTTTTTACCGCGTATTTTCAAATATATTGTTGTTATCATTATGATGTGGGCTCATTGCCATACTTGGGGCTTATTGCCGATTGTTGAAACTCTTTTGAACTATCATCACTGTTTTCCCTCACTGTTTAAAATACTATCTGAACTCATTCCGTGTGATTTGCACTGCGTTTGAACTCAGCCATATTTTACTCGAACCTGGAGTTTTAACTAATATTTGAACTATCATTTGAGTTGAGTATCATTGTTTTTCTGATGTCTGAGGGGCTTTTTGATTATTTATTTGATTGATTGGGGCCGAGGGCCATATGTGAGAGCATGATAAGTAATGTGAGGAGGTTTTCAGTCCTCGAGTGCTATGTGCATACGCATATACATGCACGGATCGAACTGCACGTCGCAGTAGCATAGTGCATGGATCAAACTGCATGCCGTAGTGGTATATGGACCGGACTGCACGCCGCAGTAGTATGTGGATCGGACTGCACGCCGCAGTATTATTGTGCTTGGGATGTAGGAGCCCCTCCGGAGTCTGAACACCCACAGTGAGCGCGGGTATCCAAAATCGGGCTGCACGTCACAGCGGTCATGTGCATTGCATTGCATTCACTCCTGTTTGTACTACGTGGCATGACATTAGCACTTATATATCATTGGCATACATACTTTTACTTGGCTTGTTGACCAGATACCCTGGTGTTACATGTTGGGGGTGCTGTGACCAAGGGGCCGACTTATGAGCCGACTTACTCTATCTGACATAGCCTTCATATGCTGGCTGTTGGAAAAGGAAATGGGATATTTTTAAAGTATATTTTCAATAAAATGATATTTTAACTGATCTTGAGATATTCTAAAGGATTTTTCCAGCATTTTGGCTTTTCAAAAGGGATTGTACTGTCTTGTATAGCATTTTGGTGTACCCATACGTGTTTTCTTATCGCTCAGTTATTGTTCTCTTTTATTTCCACTGAGTTGGAAGTACTCACTTTACTCCCTACACCTTGCGCGCAGTTGCAGGTATTGTTCACCCGTTAGCGGGTTGTTTGTTGGGCAGAAGACCTTATGGTGGTAGTTGAGCCAGGTGACCACTACGTTTGCGGCAC
This sequence comes from Nicotiana noctiflora, assembly GCA_032618575.1. Lineage (NCBI taxonomy): Eukaryota > Viridiplantae > Streptophyta > Magnoliopsida > Solanales > Solanaceae > Nicotiana > Nicotiana noctiflora. The sequence continues at coordinate 52,604 of JASVEL010001020.1, forward strand.
CGTACTTCATCTTCGTATTCCAGTTTTTATTTTGCAATTATCCATACGTTGTTGGCAAGTGGTAGTGCCTTTACTCATTAGATTCTCGTGACTTGTGACACCCCGGTCGGGTTGTATTGGGATGAAATTAATAGTTAAATATTACTAAGTAATATTTATATTCCTTTATGTTTAATAGCTGATAAAAGAGGATTTGGGGTTGTTGGTTGGCCTTTTCTTCATGAGAGATGCCATCATGACCGGGTATGGAATTTGGGTCGTGACAAGTTGGTATCAGAGCCTAGGTTACTAGGTCTCACGAGTCATAAGTAAGTTTAGTATTGTCCCGCGGATCAGTACGGAGACATCTGTATTTATCCTCGAGAGGCTACATAACCTTTAAGAAAACTTCCCATTCTTGGAATTCTTATCGTGCATACTTGATTCAGCTTGAGATACGACTCTTGAAAATTCCTTCCACTCGTATGTATGCGCACGCGAGTGCTCAGTAGTATATGTGCCTTAATGGCTTATGATTCCCCGATCAAGGGGCGAGAGGTAATCTCCGTGAGTTTATGTTGGGCCAGTCTAGAGGACTTGAGGCAGGATCTTTCCCTATGGTTTGAGCACTAAGGTGCTGATTGTGTGAGCAAGTGTTTTGAACTTATATGTCCAGTGTTGTTCTTAATAGACGGAATGATAGCTGGATATCCATGTGATGAGTATGTTGGTACATTGGGGTGTATCTTTGTGGTATTGGTAGTGACGAAAGAGTTTGATGAATAATAGATGAGCTGTTAAGTGTTCGTTTTCCATTGTGATCTGTTGTGTAGCCTGTAGTTACGGGGCGTGGTGAATATTTTCATGTCTCTTAGTGGAAAGGTAAAGTGCATTAGGTGCGGTGGTATGAGTTCAGACTCAGGAAGACTAAGTGATTGTGTTATGTGTATCATGGTGGAAGGTGTGCTGAAATACTAAATCGAAGTGAAGCAGGTGGGTTATCTCTTGCGGAGTGTCCTCTGGTGGATTAAATCCTATGTGTAATTGAAAGGTAGTTTATATGTGTTATAATTTGGATAGGTGAAACATATGTTCATGTACAAATTTTGATAATACAATTCGTGTATTATTGAGATTTATGTTGTTGATATTCATTGTGATGCCTTGTCGAGTTGTGGATGTGTTGTTAGGATGATTTTGGTGATTCTCTGGCAGGTGGATATGCCAAATTACAAAGGAAACTCTGTCAAAATTTTTGGAAAATTTGGGACTTAGAAAAGATTTTGGTCACCTAAAGAGTGGGATTAACTGTGGTGTGTGAATTGATGCAAGAATTGCAAAAGAGTTAAGATTTCCGATGATTCGAGTCTCCGCCAAAGCTTGTAAATGACTTGAGTTTAATATCACTATAACATTGTGGCATCATTTGAGTAAGAATGCTATGAATGGTTGAAAGTGTCTTGATATATGGCTTTGAGCCTAGTTGGGGATGTTGTTATTGATTAAATGATTGCACTGTTGTATGCTATATTGGTTCTGTTCATCTAGGGCAAGTAAATTACAACTGAATAAGAATGAATGACTCTCGATAATGGTATTACTGTGTTCAAGGTTTTTCATGTGTCAATCAGGTGTCTTAAGTTTGTGTATGTGGCTAGATACTGTATTTTCATTAGATGATGTCTAGACTTGTGATACTTTATGATAGTCATGGGATTCTGTGTATCCGCATTTGGAAGGTAATGGTAACAAGTTCAGGTTCGCAGGAAGTTCTTCAAACTAAAGTATTAGAATGTAGTAATTCTGGGAAACATCTGAGAGAGTATCAGTGGTCTATGGCTCTTAGACCGTGTGGTCTTACGTATGAGTCTCATGTGGTAACCTGAGTTGAGGTATTGTGGTGCTACAGTAAAAGAGAATACTAAATTAATGATGAAACATAAATGGGAATGGGATAAATGGAATCACTTGATAATAAATCGAATTGGTATGGTAAGGATATGATTTATTCTTATATGTATGAGGTAATGAGCCTTACAGGTATCGTGCAGTAAAGCTTTTGCGTGCTAGCAGTTTGCTTAGCTTGGTTTGGGTAAAAGGGATTTAGTCATGGCAGTTTATCATGTGCAATGGAATTGGGAGAAAGAGCTCTTGATGTGTTTTATCGTGGTCTAAAGACGAGTATAATTCCTATGGGTATGGTCTATGTGTTATGATATGGAAAATTGAGATTTGCGTGTTCAATGTTTTGGTTCAGTTCATAATGGGAAATCATTAAATTCTTAAGCAACACTGGCAGCTGCAGGTGAGTAAAGAATCGATATTTTGATGATTAAGGTGATGTAAATTGATGATGCGTCAGTAGTATTGCAACATTCTCTTGTTGAATCGACTGTGATGGTCGAACTGTTGATGGCATAGGGAAATTTCTGAATGTCTTTCGTGGTATGAATGGATGCTTGATGTTATGTATTCGTATGATGGAGTGTAGGATCAGGCATAGTGATTCATATGTATATATGTGTTGGAGACTAGAAGTTCTCATGATCCGCCTATGCAGTGGTTGTAGATCATGTGTATCAGCACCGTTTAGCGGCTATTGGAAAATTGGAAGCCCTAGTGGACCTTTCTTTGCTTGATATGTTAAATTAGGGTTACTGGTTGTCCTAATGTCAGGTTGTCTAGACTAATGTGATGGGTTATGTCGGAAAAGCCACATGTTGCATGGCAATGTGAATTGGATTATGTTTTAGCAGCGTAACTTGTATCCCAAGGACCAGCGGACGGCTGGCAGGTATTGCTTTGTTAATTGGGCCTTCGTGGCGGATGTCAGTGCGGAGGTTTCTACCATTGATTCAGTTCCAATATTGATAGAATTTTCGGATGGGTTTCGTGTGGCCGAGCATAGGACTATATATGTTTATTATAATGAGCAATTTGGCTCGATATGCATTTCCTTTTGCGAGATTTATGTGTTGATCAGGTGGCACACCGCCGCGGGTTATCCAGATTAGGTGGCACACCACCACGGGTATGGTATTTGGATCGGGTGGCATGCCACAACAGGTATGGTATCTGGAGCGGGTTGCACACCGCAAAAGTGTGATGTGGAGAATAGTTTTCTATATGTTACCTTGTATGCAATACTTCATGGTTTCTGAGGAAAGTCCGTATTGGGTATTGCTCGGCAAATAGCACATCGGTTGTGTCCTTATAGAATTTGATAGTGTATATTAACTATTTCACCGTGGGTGATATTAATTGCTTGAGTTCAGACTTAAATCTGTGCGTGGCTGACCATTTTGAGCATGGTGACTTGAGGTGCTTCATAGGTAATAGTGTGTGGATATAATCATGAGTTGTGGCAAGGCCACGTGATGTTTTGACCTTTCGAGGAGGTTTTAGGTACTCTATTTCTATGATATGAGATGAGATCTCAGTTCTGTGTTGTAAGGGTATGGAGGAATTGAATTACAACTATTTCGTTTGAGTTAGTTGTCATGATTTGAGTATGTTCAGATTGTTTCTTATTGGATTCTGTGTTGTGCTCGTCGTGGCTTAGGCCGATATTGAGGTGTCATATCACCAGTATGGTGTGTTATAATCGAAATGATCTTTGGAGTCATTAATGAGTGCGAGTATATGTGGTTTAAGCTGGTTAGAAGGGTAATATCAAGGTTTGGCTTCGATATCTATTGTGGTATCAGTCAAAAGGGAAATGGATTCATAAATGATTGACCTGAAGATGGGTTCGGTATATCGCACATTTCGGTTTCTGTGGGAAGTATATAAAGGTGTTGGAATAAGACTTTAGCTGATGAAACATGTTTTCTGTTGGTATTTGGTTATTGCGGGCAATTGTTGTGGATAGATACCATCGTCTCGAGTGTTTGGGTTGTGTAGCATAACATATGGTCTCACCTAGAGTGGCGAGTATGGGTTATTATAGTTGGTTCGGGTTTATTCTGAGTATTGATGTGAGGTTCTGATTTGGGGTATGATTTTGGGAAGTGTAATGTGGTTTATGGTTTGGACGGGCTGTGAAATTCTAGCTATATTGTGTTATTAGACTTATGTTAGATAGGGTGACGTGGGAACACCACGAGTATATGCTTGGTAAGGTAATTCAACTATTGGGTTGTCTCTAGTACAACTCTGGGTACGCTCGAGGACGAGTGTTTGCTTTAGTTGGAGAGAATGTAACGACCCAACCCACCGTCATGTGAGTTACTACCCCGTTTCCCCCTTATTGTGTTGCTTCATGTTTTTATATCAGTGTTAGAGTTGATCGGGTGTAGTAGAATTGGTTTTTGGTTAAAATAAGACACATAGCCCTCTTAGAAGGAAGCTTGTTTTGGAAAAGTCAATCGGAAGTTGACTATTGAGTTAGAGGGCTCAGATGTGAATTCCGGTGGTTCAAATAGCTTTGGAGGATGATTTATGACTTAGGAGAGCGATCATAATCGAATTTGGAGGTCCGGTGTAGAAATAGGCTTGAATTGGCAAAGTTGAAATTTTGGCGGAATCCGATTGATAGCTGAGATTTTTATCCGGGAGTCGGAATGGAATTCTGACAAGTATAGTAGCTTCGTTAGGTGAATTTGGATATGTCTGCAATTTTTCAGGTCATTCGAACATCATTTGGTCAGGTGTTTGATTGAATGTGGATTTCGGAACTTTTAGTTGAAGCTTAGGCCTGAATCCGCCCTGATTGGATGATTTTTGTGTTTAATAATGTGTTTTTATGATTGGAACAAGTTCGCATCGTGTTTTGGAGTAGGTTGGTGGTTTTGGTTGAGGACCAGGGGGCCTCAGGGGTGATTCCGCGGGTCAAATGGACCATTCTTGATGATGAACTATATCAGATTTGCTGTCATAGAATTGCAGAAAAATAACCCATCGTTCGCGTGGTGATGAACGCAAATGCGTAGAAGGAAAAGAGGGTATGAGGTTTTTGTCCTACGCGTTCGTAAAGTATGTGATGCGAACACATAGAGGAAGGAAGCTTGAGTTCCGCGTTCGCGAGGTGGATAACGCGTTCGCGAAGAAGGTTTGAAGAGTCAGCGATTTTCTCTTACGCAATCGCGAGGGTTGTGCCGCATTCGCGTGAGTCCAGGATCTTGTACATCACGATGCGAGCTGAGGGGCGTGTTCGCGTAGAGGGATTTTATGTTTTTTAAAAAAATTTCCGTCGCGTTCGCCTGGGCTATGTCGGGAATGCGATGAAGGAATTTAAATGTCAGGCAGAACAGCTATATGTCATATCAAACGCGAGGGTTTCATATTTTTACCATTGTTGGGCAAGTTTTGAAGCTTGTGGATGAAGGATTTAGAGATTTTCACCTAGTTTCTGATTGGAGGTAAGTTTTATGGTCTAATTACGTGATTTTATCCTAGAATCTTCATCTCAATCACTGAAAATTGGAGGAATCAAAGTGTAAAATGAGAGGTTTTTGCTTGAAGCCTAAGAAATAGCAAATTGAGGATTTGAAAGGGATAATGAACTCCGATTTTGATAAATTTTATATGTATGGACTCGTGGCGAGACGAGGATTTTTAAAATAGGATTTCATAATTTTCTGAGAAGCGGGTCCGGGGCTCGGGTTTTGGTAGTTTCGAGATTTTTGTTAAATGTTCGATTGTTTTCGATTGGGTGTTGTTCCATTAGCCTATTATGATATATTTGTAGTGATTTTGGCTTGTTTTGACGTGCGTGAAGGCCAGTTTGAGGAGCAAAGGCGTCGTAGGCTTGAGTTTTCGCTGGTTCGAGGTGAGTAATACTTGGGAATCATATCCCGAGGGTTTGAAACCCCAGATTTGCACATCTTAGTGCTGTATTGAGGTGACTTGTACACTGGACCTGGGCGTGGGGTAGAGCACCATTGGGGATCATGACTTGGTCCGTCCCGGTTGTTGGTTTTTACCGTATATTTGCAAATGTATTGTTGTTATCATTATGATTTGGGCTCATTGCCATACTTGGGGCTTATTGTTGATTGTTGAAACTCTTCATGAACTATTATAACTGTTTTCCCTAACTGTTTAAAATACTATCTGAACTAAGTCCGTGTGATTTACACTACTTTTGAACTCAGCTATGTTTTACTCAAACCTGGAGTTTTAACTGATATTTGAACTATCATTTGAGTTGAATATCATTATGTTACTGATGCCCGAGGGGCTTTTTCATTATTTGTTGGACTGATTGGGGCCGTTGGCCATATGTGAGAGCATGACGAGTAATGTGAAGAGGTTTTCAGGCCTCAAGTGATATGTGTGCATATTCATATACATGCACGGATCAGACTGCACGCTGTAGTAGCATATTGCATGGGTCGGACCGCATGCCACAGTAATATATTGATCGGACCGCACGATGCAGTATTATATGGATCAGACTGCACGCCGCAGTATTATTGCGCCTGGGGTGTAGGAGCCCCTCCGGAGTCTGAACCCTCATAGTGAGCGCGGAATATCCAAATGGATTGGGCTGGACGTCACAGCGGTTATATGCATTACATTGCATTCACTCCTGTTTGTACTACGTGGCATGATATTAGAACTCATATATCATTGGCATACATACTATTACTTGCCTTGTTGACCAGATACCCTGATGTTACATGTTGAGGAGTGCTGTGCTGAAAAAGGAAAAGGGATATTTGTAAAATAAATTTTCAAAAAATGATATTTTTAACTAATTTTGAGATTTTCTAAAGGATTTTCACAATATTTCGGCTTTTCAAAAAGGGATTGTGTTGTCTTGTATAACATTTTGGTGTACCCATACGTGTTTTCTTATCGCTCAATTATTATTCTTTTTATTACCACTGAGTTGGAACTACTCACTTTTCTCCCTGCACCTTACGTGTAGTTGTAAGTATTGTTCACCCGTTAGCGGGTTATTTGCAGGGCAGAAGACCTTATGGTGGTAGTTGAGCCAGGTGACCGCTAGAGTTCGCGGCACCGTACTTCATCTTTGTATTCCAGTTTTTATTTTGTAATTATCTATACGCTGTTGGCCAGTAGTAGCACCTTTACTCATTAGATGCTCGTGACTTGTAACACCCCGGTCGAGTTGTATTGGGATGAAATTAATAGTTAAATATTACTAAGTAATATTTATATTCCTTTATGTTTAATAGCTGATAAAGGAGGATTTGGGGTTGTTGTATGGCCTTTTCTTCACGAGAGGCGCCATCACGATCGGGTATGGAATTTGGGTCGTGACACAACCACAGGCACAGAATAAACCTTCGAAGAAGTAACAACAGTTGGATAAATGAGGGAGGCAAGAGTCACGGGAGCTTCAACTTCTGCAGGCTGAGTTACTAAAGTTTCATCCTCGGTGGCCGGAATTTCAACTTCAATAGAGGCAACTCCTTCATTGGATGGTTCTTCAGCCACGAGAGTCTCATCTAATGGAGAAGGAAAGTCAAGCAGTTGTTGAGTCATCTCAATAGTCTTTATAACTTTTGCCAACTCCGATTACAAATCAAAGTTCTCTTGACTGGCCTCCATTAAGGCATCACAGCGGGAGTTTAGAAAAGCCTAGCTCACTTTTGCATTAAAGCTCCCCTCAAGAATTGCATAATCCCTTTGCCACGAGGTAAGATCATTTTTCAATGTTTGGTTTTCATTTGTAGTGGAATTTAGGGTAGCTTCAAGAGAGGCATGAGAATCTTCTAAGGCACGAGCCTTATCAGAGGAAACTTGAAAATCAGCTTGAGTTTGAGACGAGTTTTGTACCAGCTCTCCCGCGTATTCTTCTTTATTACTCAACAAAACTTTGAGTTCTCTAATCTCCTCACTGGACTTTGACAGTTGTTCAGAAAAAGAACATTCCAGGCGCTCTTTTTCCTTCTCCTCTTTGCTAAAAGAAGCTTTGACTCCGTCTAGTTCAGAAGTTAGAGCTTGTTTTTGTTGCTCCAGATTACGATTGCTCTCTTGCAAATCATTTACCTTTTTCTGAGCATTGTTTAATTGCTCTTTCAAATTAGTTGCTTTTAAGATCATCTTCCCTGGCTATCTTCTCAGCCTCAAGAGCAGTTCGGTCATATTCACGGGCCTTCTTCTCTAAAAGGGAAAATTTTCCCATCAGTTCCATGCCTATAAGATTAGACTGCAAAATAGCATATATAAGTAAGAATTAAAAGGAGAGTTTTTATTTTTATTTTTAAAAAAAGAAAAGAAAGGGGGAATACCTTCAATGTACAATAAACTATGTCGTTCATCAAGGTCAAACAACTATGACTATCCATCTTCCCTTTCTCCATTTCCCCAATTAAGGGTTCAAGTCCAAACATCTGCTCCACCTGACTTCCTCAAAAGACTGCTATTAGTAGGAACCTCAAGTGTCACACTCCTCATGGCCATACTTTGGCTACTAGAACCTTCTTTTGCATGACTAACAAAAGAAGAAAGAACTATAGAAGGAGGGACGGTAGAAGAAGTGAAAATAGCAGGATTTGAAGGGATTGGGGCAGGTAAGGGGGTAGAAATTGGAGAAGAGGTAGGCACAGACGAAGTAGTAAGTGAAACACTTGAAATAACAGAGGGAACAAAAATAGAAGATGAAAGAGGGTTTTCATCTAGAACTGGACCAAATTCACCACCTTCAAAACCCTCAATAAAGAGGCGTTGAGTGGATTCAGGAGTGTCCCTTGGAGCGATTTCTTCATCGGATATAATAGTAATGGGCTCAGAGGTGCGAGCGGGGGAAACTTCAGTTTCATCCTTAGAAACTACCACACGCCTCCTAGTTCTAGGACGAGCTGTCAAAGAGGTATCTTCGTCTTCATCAACGTCAGAATCTTCTTCAACTATTTTCCTCTTTGACAGCGAGGCTTGTGCTCTCTCCAAAGCTAAGGGAGTACTGGAAGAAGCTCTAAGAGCAATAGCCACTTCAGCTAACATCCCTCGAATAGCAAAGCCTAACAAATGATAGAAAATTTAAAGGGGGAGGAAAAAAATTTAACATACGAAAAGTAAAGAGAGAGGTATATCGTGGGTCTTTACTTTCAAACCATATTTGTTGGAAATTGATTTCCAAGTTCGTGCCTCTACAGGCACGACCTTCAAAAAGGCGTCTACCCAAACACAAAAGTTAGGAACGGGTTCCACATCTTCCATGGTTGCTACAAAAAGGAAAATGGGACTTTAAAAAAAAGAAAAGCTGAAATAACGAAAATAGATACTGTACGAATAAAATACTTATGAGCCAAGTTCCATTTTTCAGGAAAAAGAATGTTTGATCCGCCCACCAAATCAACTATGGGAATTGCTATGAACCATGTGTACCAACCACGATCATTAATATCTTCAGGGTTTATCAAAACCCTCTTACCTCTTGCACTTAAGGTAAAAACCCAATTACGAAATAACTTGGGGTGATAAAGGTGAATCAGATGAGGGAAGGTAAAATCAACATCTGCTTTGGCTGACATATACCTCAAACACGCTACAGATCTCCATACAAGGGGACCAACTTGGGCCAAACAGATTTTGAAAAATCGACAAAAGTCGAGAATAACTGGGTCAACGGCAGGAATAAATCCCAAAGTAAAGGGATAAGTTTAAACACAAGAAAAACCAGCTCTATAAGAAGTAATTCTCTGGCTAAGGTTGAGAATGACTATCTGGGTATTATCTCTCTAACGACAGTCTTTTCGAACAATTTGAATCAACGGTTTAGTCATTAAAGAAGGATATTTATCAACCTTCTCTAATGTAATCACTTGTTCACGAAGGGATTCTTTGTTATTCTCAAAAGATAAATCTAACAGCATGATTTCTTCCACTAAAGGCTCTTGAAGAGGTTCAGAAGGCTCTTTTCCTTTAGAAGAAGATTTGTTAGAAAGGGAACCTCTATATGAGTTACCAGAACTAGAAAGAATAGTGGAACCAGAGGTGCCACCACACATCGACCCTACATCTAGCAGGAGCGTTGGGGAAACTATCAAGTATTGGAACCCTTTTAGGGTTAGGATTTGAAGATGACATAGTAAGCAAACTATGGACAGAAAGAGTGAAATACAAACAAAATGAACGAGATTAAAGAACAAGAAAGTTTGGTGAAAAGCTTGTGAAGAAGAAGGCAAAGGGAAGAGGGATTAAGTTTATAAACTCAACCGTCAATAACTTAGAAGAATAATGATGAAAAGCCTATAATAAAGGTAACCATCACTTCATGAATAGTGAAGTTAAAAAAGTCTCAGAAAAAGGCTGCAAAGTCGCATAACTAGTGAGGAAGTGACACGTATATGGTACATTAGATAGAAGAGATAATTGAAGCATTAACGCTAACATAACATTAATTATGACAAAAATTCCCTTTTTAATGAGGATCCACTTCCCAAAATTTTAATTGATAAATACATGGGAAGTGTGGGGACTATCTGTATTGGGAAAAAGTTAAATTTATATTAAATTTGACGTGGTATGACACGCGGATTGGTCAAAATGGTCAAAGCACAGCAATTGAGGAAAAAGATACGGATGATAACATATACGGGAAGACAAAATTAAAAAGGTACGAGAAGCGGTTTAGGCATGATACTCGTGTCTATTCAAATAATTTAAAGTCAACGGATTGAAAGGCATTAAATATATGGACTTGAAGACAAAAAGGAGTCCAAAGTCATTATTATATACCTGATACATTAGAAAATCACTATTTAATAAGAGTGATTTTGTAACGGCTTATTTAATGTCATTTATTTCTCATAATTGACCCATTAAAGCTTGGGTATTCATTCCTTTACCTAAATCAACTATAAAAGGGAGGAGTCTCATCATTTGTAAAAAATAACATCATTGGCATTCTAAAGAAATACAACATTGTTTATTGCTTTATTTCTATTCTCAGAAAGCTTATAATTTTTTGGTCTCTTGATTATCAGTAATCCGATTTTTATCTTAAATTCTAGTTTTGATCAAAATACTATTTTTTGGTTAAACAGTACTCTTAGCGAGGACGCCCAGCTACAAATAGCATTGTCTACACCCTGACGCCTGAACCGTGCCTTTATTGCAGGAGGTATACGTTTGAAGGGCGTACCCTCTGACGTAAAGAAATTTGACCATATACAGGGTTCATTCTTTTTGGAACGGACCAAAAAAAAAATAAGTTCACATAAACTAGAACAGAGAGGAAGTGATATTTAATTATTTATGAGTAAAGTAAGTTTCATAATTCGATGGATTCAATTTACTTTAGAGTTCTCACCTAACATTTATTTTAAGAGGAACTCCGATAATGCTTCGACGAGTGAATAAGTTTTCTGAAGAACATATTTCTTCTCTATGGATAACCATAAGAGTATTATATTTGTCTAAGTTGTAAACTTACAAGATAATTCTATCCTATTTAAAAGAAAGGAAAACAAAAAATATCAGAACAATATATAGAGAAATGAGGGGTAATTCTTTATTGATATGACTATTGCTATTGGAAGATGAAACAAAGCTTTGATTCTTCTAATGTACATTCCTTCTACTTACTGTTTATTTCAATGATTCTTGGGGCTTGAAATAATTTTTTTTTTGTTGCAATTTTTCCATGCAGTTAATAAGAGTCAGCTTGTATACTTGCGAATCCTTGCTAAGCTTTTAACCCTCTGATATTGTATTCTTATGTGCAATATAGAGATTAATTCGATCGAGATTATAGAATTGTAGTATATTAGTGTATTGTATTTATTAGTTAGTTATAAGGATAGTTTGGTCATTAGATGTCATTAGTTTTGCTTTTCTATATACATGTATATGTATATATACTGAAGTTAGTGGAAGAATTAATACACAGACATTTTATCTAATTTCTTCTTCTCTCGAACCTTCACCTTCTATCTCTATGGAAGCTCGAGGATAGCCAAGAATGGAGGTTGGTCTGCCATGTTAGCTTTAATTTCGACATGGTATTAGAGCTTAGCTCTAATTTGTCAACATAAATCTTCTTCAACTTCATCAATTTTTCTTCTCGATCCTTTAAATCGAAAAGTATGAGCTCACGCCTTGACGGAAAAATTTCTAAAACTAATTTCTTCAAATTGAGTAATCAATTGCTCCGGTCTTCTAACAATCCACTTCAATTTTACATGAAACCGTCAGAGAGTGCCAGAACGATGCTAGTTCCCGTTGTTTTTGACTGAACTGTAGATCTTGGAGAAGAGGAGTTTTTAGGGCTTTGTCATTGGAGAAGAGGAGTTTTTAGTACTTGACCTGCTGCAAGTACTCCCTTCGTTTCGCTGTACCTTTCTCCCATCTAACCTTCATCCTTTCCCTGCTAGCCTCGGACCTCTCCAACTTTTCTTGGCTTTCCTTGAGCTGTTGGTTCAATCTGTCTATCAACCTTTGATCAGCTCGACTCCTTGGTTGGTTGTTGGCTTCTTTTCTGATCCGCCAGATTCGAGCCTTGAGAGTGTCATTTTCTTGGGTTAATTTCTTTTTGACCCCTTCGTCAGCTGCAATTTGTAAGCCATTTTCATATTGGAGATTCTGCACATGCTTCTCTAGTTCTCCTATGCGGTCCTTGTACTCGCGTTCTTTGGCCAACCAAGCTAATCTTTCTTGAATTTTGTCATCGAAAGCTTGAACGTGAGGCCTTTTGGCAGGTCTAATTGCTTCAAGCTTGGGTCCAGGGCTCACGTGAAACTCCTTTGAAACCAAGCAATATCTTCGGGATCGACCTCGCCTTTAATTGAGTCTGGTACTATGGTGCTATTTTTTGATACCGGCAATAGTTCCAATCTCTATTCACCATCTCTTTAGGGATAGCTGCCTCGGGGTGCAATTCAATGGCTAGATTGCATAAGTCCATTTCCTTAGGTATCACCTGATATCTTCCAAGCTGTCTCAAGACTCTTTGCGGCGCGTATGGCTGTATACTTCTTGCTCCTATCACCATCAAGTAGCCCTTTAAAGCAGTCATGTAAATGATCACCGTTATCGGGAGCCACCCTATGGTCCATTCAACTTGATCTGCTCTCAACTTTCTCAAGTAGGGAATCCATGCTTCAAACCCCTCGGGTGTTTTATAATCTTCCACCCTTTCTTCGTATTTAATGATGAAGTTGGTCCCATCTGAAGCATGCTTCAAGAACTTAGGATGGTGCCGAACATGTTCGATCATCCACATTTGCAGGAGAATGCTGCAACCTTCAAAAAACTGACTTCCAGATTTGCACAAAGTCAAGGCCCGATACATGTCGGACAGCACAAGCGGGACAAGAGTGTGATCTTTTTTATTGACAAGAACCTGCGCGATCCTAGCCATACAAATGTCTATTGAACCTTTAGAGTTTGGAAACACCATGATTCCTAGAAATGCCACAATAAAAGCGAACCGGCGATGAACCTCCCACGTGCTTTTGTTCTATTTGTTGTTTAGTCCTATTTCATGTGTTTCAAATCCGGCTGAGTTTCCAAATCTGTAATACAAAAAGTAGAACTTGTAACTCCCATTTCTCACGCGATCGTATCTCGTTTTCTTGCTGATTTTCAAGAGATCAAAGAATTTATGCACCGAGGGGCCCCTGGGAAATATGAGCTTCTGCTCCCTTAACTCTTGGCCGTAAGCAATGTACCCAACTATTTCTTCTAAGATAGGCGTGAGTTTAAAATTGGAGAAATGGAGCACATTGTTAACAGGGTCCCAAAAAGTCACCAAAGCTTTGATCAAGTCATTACGTGGCTTGATATGCAGTATGTCTAGCAAAGGACCCAACTGCTCCTTTACCCAAACTTGACCGTCTTTATCCAGATCATTCCACCACTCTCGTAGTTTTAAATGAGCTCTTTCTATGATGACTTGGGGTGATTCTTGGATAGTATCCATTTGATCCTGTGGAAATTCAAGGTTTCAGGGGTGACTCTTATAAACTCTCTGTGAAAGCACGTTTTCTAGATAAAACAGTATTACTGGTTTATTTATGACCAAAAATATTTGACACACTTTTTATGACTATTTTTGCAAAAGGGAGATTGGACCCGTGAGGGTTGCCTACGTATCTCACGTCTGGTGAGAATAAAACCGACGTAGTTCGCCAAAGAAAACAAACAAAGTTTAAAACAAGAATCCTTTTATTTTCTCAAATAAACCCAAAATATTATTTTTAGAATATATTATTTTAAAAAAAATGAGATACACTAAAATATACTCTTTTTTTTTTCTTTTTCCTTTATTTTATTGAAATTTCTAAAGCAACTTAACAGGATTTTGACACTATTTAGGCATAACTAATGATTAATCCTCTACAATTTTATTTTTTTTCCAGTTTTCCAATATTTGAAGTTGGTCAACATGCCGATCTAAACAAGTGCACAAAATCTGATGCAGTAGGATGGTCTTTTCACTTCAGGTTGCTTGTCCTAGACGGACCCAACCCCTGTGTTGAGTCCCCTAAGTAAAATGCACATGATGCAGATAAGCGTTCCTACTAGGGATCCGGCATGAAGCTGTGTTTTATCTAGGTATAAGAAAAACATGGGTTTTGGTCTAGAGTTGAGGTACCCGAGCGGACAACTGGGGCTGAGGAGGGGGCGACATAACGGGAGCATTAAAGTTTGCCCGGCCTTGTCACTTACCCAACACTCGCTCTATTTGGCATACTTTTTTAAAAGACGGGCTACGCGAACGTATGCATTATTTTTCAGACGACTCAGAAAGAAGTAGGGCTCCGGCACAGTTTATATATACAGTTCAAATAATATCAAAGTGGTAAAAATCGTCATTTTGCTCATTGAGCATATATCATATAAAAATATCAGATAATAAAGCCAAAATATAACAATTTATCATAAGCTCGAATTTCTAACCCTGAACCCGTGGTTCTGGGTCTTGTTCCCAACAGAGTCGCCAGAGCTGTCACACCTTCTTTTTACGCTACCCACGAGGGCGCGAGATATAAAAGAAAGTTTTTTCAATTAAAGGATAATCAAAACGGGATTCATTTATTAAGAGGTTCAGAGTCACCACTTGGGAGATTTATGGTGTCCCAAGTCACCGGTTCGAATCCCGAATTGAGGAAAGGTTTGACTCTATTTAATAGTCCGCGAACCAGAAATCCGGATTAGGAATTCTGTTAACCCGGGAGAAGGTGTTAGGCATTCTCGAATTCCGTGGTTCTAGCACGGTCGCTTAATTATCATATTTCGGCTTAGTTATCTTATTTTTAACAATTATGAACTTATGTGCCAATTATTACTTCGAATCACTTTTATCACTTATTATGTTGGAAGAGGATTACAACGTCGTGAGAATGCATCTCGAATTTCGTCACATAAATGTGCCCACAATTTTTGATGCGTTACGACTTCATTGAGATTTGGATTAGGTTCACATAAATGTGTACCCGAGTTTAGGGAGGTAATTTTATTAAGTACGTGCCTAAAGATGCTAGCGCGTTATTACTTTTAGAATGCAGTGAACTTCGCTAAATGACATGTCCTGTAATCTAAATATTTTTAATATATGTACACTTAGGAGGGCCCCGCGATTTTATGTTTTATTGAGCGAGGCTCGTCTTATTTATTTTTAAAGGTCAATCGTAGAGTACTACATTTCGTACATGTTTTATCTCTAATCATAAATGAGAGTAAAACCTAGTTACTAATTATTATTTAAGCATTATTTGGTTAAGTCTTATATTGAACTTCACATTTCAGCTGCCTTGATTTTTGTGAATGACTCGTGCGTATAATAAATTAAATTAAGAAAGATTTTCACTTAATGTACATCAAACCTTTAGGCAACAGTGTCATGAACTACTTAAAATCTTAACGAATATAATGTCAAATGTACAGCTATTTACACTAACGCAATAGTTGAATTATTCAAAATAAAAGATATTAATTATCAATTTAAACTAAAATATCCCAGTTCAATTCAGATTCAATTTGATAGCAGATTAGCGTGATTTAACCTAGTTTATTATTGACATGTTACCAATATTGATCTATTACATATGATGCTAAAACCTCATTTTAAACGTAAACAGCTTCCTAGAAATGTAAGAATTAAAACGAGTGTATTACAATAATATATTAATCAATTGCAACAGCAACAAAAAACTAATTTATAACTTTCCTTTCAATATTATTGCCTTAACAGATCCCGATTGATTGAACCTATTACTGAACAACTCATGAGTTAACATAAACTAAATACAAAAATTATAACAGTCCACTGTTTGACAATTTTATTTATACAGATATGCATCCATGATTCATGTACTAAGAAAATATACACTAACATAAACTAAATACAATAGGCTTCCTTTGACTGAAATAGATCCATGAGCATTTTATTTCAACTTCAATGCGCTACATTGATAGAGATATGTACCTGGTATAGGAAACCAAAGAAGAGGAAGATCAGTGCAACAGCAATACACAACAACCAGTGATGAATGGCAGTAGAACCGACAAACAATGGACAGAAGCAGATTCCCAAGACCAGTTTCACGAAAAAACAATCAACTGAACACTCTTTCGAGAAAAGAAGGACCAAACTGAGACTAATGGAACAAATTCCAGCAACAAACAACAAGCAGTAATGCAACAAATGACTTATGGTTCCCAAACACCCAAAGAACAAAAGAAAAACTCAAACTTCAATGAAGAAGTCCTCTTTCACAAAAGGCCTCACTATAGTTTTAACTCCCAACTCTCTTAAAAATCTGTTTCCTGCCTGTTTTTGTGTCTGTCAAAGTCTCTGTGTGTGTGTTCGACTGTCTATGCAATGTATTCTCTCCCTCTTTTTATAGACAAGAGATCCCTTTAACCTTCAGAATATTCAAACTTACAGCCTCTATCTTTAGCACATGGGCACCCTTAACCTTTTAATCATTTCCAGCTCTTAAAAGCATTCCATTAGAGTTAATAAACTCAATGTCCCATGATATTCTTTGCCCAACCCACTAACTAGTATCTAATTCTATTTTTTAATTTAAAAGTGTATTGGCAGCCTATTTTTCTACTCAAAACCCCTTAAACCTGCAAAATGGTTCCCATGTGACTTCTGTTTTCTAACCCTAAGAGTGTATTAAACAATGTATCAACTTGATGGTCCACTAATATTTATCCGATAGACCAATCACTATGCCACTCTTAATTTCTCATATTTCAAATTGCCCTCGAAACCTACACTAGAAGTGCAACTATAACCAATTCAGTCCCTATTTCAGAATTACAAATCAATCAACAAACCAATTCAATTCCTATTTCAGAATTACAAATCAATCAACAAACCAATTCAATTCCTAGTGGCTGTTCAATCAGTGCTAATCACTGTCCGACATTTTAAACAACAATCCTACAAATTTAAATGAAGACATTTAAACAATCGATTCCACAGAGTAATTAAACACTTACAAATGGAATAAGAGCAGACTAATCGACTGACTTAGTGATTTTTCTAACAAAACAAGGGACTTAAACTATTCGCCGACATTTAGAATTGATTATGTAGTCTATAATACACGCAATTAACAATAAAAAGAGAATTGACCAAGTAAAAGGTCATTTGAGAAGAGGAAAGGAAAATCACAATAAACGAACATGACGAAGAAATAATCAAACAATTTAAACAAACAGCAAGTACAAAATAAAGAGAGAAAAGAAAGAATGCAATACCTCAAATAATGGGAAAAATCAGAATCAAACAGAGTCTGGGCCGTTTGGACTTGGACTTGAATTTTGGAGTCTAACGGACCTCAATTAAGATTTTTTCAAAGGAAAACATCCTAATTAAGGTCTATTAGACCTCAATTCCTTTTAAATTTAAACAAAAAAACCAAGTTCGGATTTTTTAGGGTTCATACGGCCAAATTGGGGCTTGTGGGTTTCTGCTTGGATTTGAACCAAACCAAGACTAGTTTGGGTGTGAGGGAGGCTAGGGGAACGTTTTGAGGTGAGTTTGGTGGTCATTGGATGTGTTAGGGTTTTTGGCTGACCTTCGATTTGATATTCGAAGAAATTGGGAATGATTTGAAGAAAACAAAGGGTAGATTCAGAGATAAGAAGGTGAGGAGGTTCTATGATGTGAATTTAGGGGTGTTTGGCTGTCATCCGCCACCGTAGGTGAATTCAGGCCGGCGAAAAGAAATGGTGTGAGGCGGATGGTTTCGTCCGTCTCTGAGAGAGACGATGCAGACGGGTTTAGCTTGTTGGGGGGGGGTTCGGTAGGTTTTTAGGAATATATACTAAAGGGGGAAATGAATCCTGGCCATTTGATCAACGGCTTGGATCGATTACTAAGAGGGGAACAATGTCGTTTAGAGGTTGATGGGGTGGACCGGGCATGGGAATGGATCGGTTTGTTTAAAACGAGTAAGGAGGGTGTGATCTCAACCGTTGGATTGGGGATGGGTTTACAGTTGAGATCCATTGGCGTTAAAACGGCGTAGCTTCATTTCTATACTACGCCGTTGCAGTGGTCTCAGAGACAAGGAGATTTGGACCGGGTAAAAATGACTAGGGCCTAGACTTTGGCAAAAATGAGGGTAGCCCAGTCCAATTTTTTTGTTCTTTTGTTTCATTTTTCTTCTTCTCTTCTTTTCATTTTCAAAAAATTAAAACCAAATCAACTAAACAAAAATACTGAATAACTCCAAATGATAATTATCACTAATAACTAAATACCAAATTATAAGAACATCACACAATTAAATACTAATACAAATCGCACAACTAGACCTTAAATGTTAAAAAGAAATGCAAAGTACATTTTTTGTACTATTTTCCATTTTATTAAAATCATTTTAATTACTTCTAATTGTAAAGCTAAATCCTAAAATGTAATATATATTTTTGTATTTTTCTATTAATTTAAACAACAAAAACACGCACACACGGACATAAACAATCACAAAATATCGCGAGAAACTCACAAACATGTGCACAATAAAATAAGACAACTTTGATTTTGATTTCTTTGGGAGTAGTTCGTGTTAGGCAAAAATCATGTGCTCACAGCTGCCCCTCTTTGCGCGGAAACATGAAGTATTTTCGTGCAAAGATAAATGAGCAGATATGGGCGATTATTGCCCGCTTGAGCACTCAGTGTGAAGCATTTTCAAAAGATTTTGACCGAGCCTTTGCTTCGTGAGGCCTCCTCATATCCTGGGCTAAACAGGAATTAGGTCAATGTAGTTCGGGAAGTTTTGGTAGCTGGGAATACCAAGGGATTGTAGTTCTGCTGCTACTGATACTGCATGCCGTTACCACTGCTTTACTGATCTCCTTTTTACACCGTGCTAAAAAGGGAAAAATAAGAAGCTAAGCTAGCCTATGTATCATAATATTTCGTCTATCTTCAACTTATTCATGTCGCATAGCCTTCTTATCGCCTTGTGCTTCTTCCAGTGCTTTTCTTTCGAGAACTTGGAGGTGGCATTGGCCTTCACTTATTTGAATATCAGTTTTCCTTGTTTTGATCAATCTGCTGGGGATAGAGCTTTCTCTGTCAAGTCTGTTATGTTGAGGGTGTAGACAAATTTCGAAAGTTGTTCCTCTCCGGATGTGTCTCATCTTTCTTCTGATTCATGTGCTTGGATTTGCGCTGGGAACTTTTGTTATAACCTTCTGCCTTATGGTGGGTTACTAGTTTCAAAACCTGTAACGTGAAGAGCTTTTCCGGCCACTGTTGCCTTCTTTCTAACTTCTGAATTTGGATTTGTGCTGGGGATCTTCTGATTCGTCCTTCTACCTTCATGGTGGGTCGCTGGTTCCAAGACCTGCGATGTAAATACTGAAAAATATTCCTCTTGTTATATAGGCGAGCGCCTAATGCTAAGATGTGAAATGTATTCCCTTGTTATACAAGTGGGCGCCTAATTTCTAAGATGTGAAAATGTATTCCCTTGTTATACATGTGGGCGCCTAATTTGCTAAGATGTGAAAATGTGTTCCCTTGTTATACAGGTGGGTGCCTAATTGCTAAGACATGAAATGTATTCCCTTGTTATACAGATGGGCGCCTAATTTCTAAGACATGAAGATGTATTCCCTCGTTATACAGGTGGGCGCCTAATTTCTAAGATATGAAAATGTATTCTCTCGTTATACAGGTGGGCGCCTAATTGCTAAGATATGAAATGTATTCCCTTATTATACAGGTGGGCGCCTAATTTCTAAGACATGAAAATGTATTCCCTCGTCATACAGGTGGGCGCCTAATGCTACGATGTGAAAATGTATTTCCTCGTTATACAGGTGGGCGCCTAATGCTACGATGTGAAAATGTATTCCTTTGTTATACAAGTGGGCACCTAATTTCTAAGACATGAAAATGTATTCCCTCGATATATAGGTGGGCGCCTAATGCTACGATGTGAAACTGTAATCCCTTGTTATACAGGTGGGCGCCTAATGCTACGATGTGAAAATGTATTCCCTTGTTATATAGGTGGGCGCCTAATGCTACGATGTGAAAATGTATTCCCTTGTTATACAGGTGGGTGCCTAATTTCTAAGACATGAAATGTATTCCCTCGTTATATAGGTGGCCGCCTAATTTCTAAGACATGAAAATGTATTCCCTCGTTATACAGGTGGGCGCCTAATTTCTAAGATATGAAAATATATTCCCTCGTTATACAGGTGGGCGCCTTAATTGCTAAGATGTGAAATGTATTCCCTAGTTATATAGGTGGGCACCTAATTTCTAAGACATAAAAATGTATTCCCTCGTTATACAGGTGGGCGCCTAATTTCTAAAATATGAAAATGTATTGCATCGTTATATAGGAGGGCGTCTAATTTCTAAGACATGAAATGTATTCCCTCGTTATACAGGTGGGCGCCTAATTTCTAAGACATGAAAATGTATTCCCTCGTTATATAGGTGGGTGCCTAATTTCTAAAACATGAAATGTATTCCCTCGTTATACAGGTGGGCGCCAAATTCCTAAAATATGAAAATGTATTCCCTCGTTATACAGGTGGGCGCCTAATTTCTAAGACATGAAAATGTATTCCCTCGTTATACAGGTGGACGCCTAATTTCTAAGACATGAAATGTATTCCCTCGTTATACAGGTGGACGCCTAATTTCTAAGACATGAAAATGTATTCCCTCATTATACAGGTGGGCGCCTAATTTCTAAGACATGAAATGTATTCCCTCGTTATACAGGTGGGCGCCTAATTTCTAAGACATGAAAATGTATTCCCTCGTTATACAAGTGGGCGCCTAATTTCTAAGACATGAAATGTATTCCCTCGTTATACAGGTGGGCGCCTAATTTCTAAGATAGGAAAATGTATTTGCTTGTTTCTTTGTTCAACCGAGAAAAGTTTTGACAATGGCAGAAAAATTTTCTGCCCCAGTTTCGGTGACTTTCCTTGTGGCGTATCTTCCTGCCATCACCAACCTTTATTTTCCTGTAAGACCAAAGAAATTTTGTTAGTTTTTAAAAACATGGTGAGTAATCTTGACACTCATGCTGGGGATTATTTATTTTTCTTTTTCTTTTCTCTTTCTTTCTATGTGCCTCCCGACTGGTTGGGGATAACTTTACTTGCTGGGGATGATTTTTCTGTTGGGGATGGGCTTTCCATTCATCCGTTTCCCTCTCTCTTGCTTCAAAACACTCTGGGGAGTCTTTTCAACTCCAAACCACTCTCTTCACGAGTTACTCTTTCCTTCAATACTGCAGGGGATAAAATGTTATTAGATGCGGATACTGGGATCATTTCACTGTGGATGGATCTTCCATTTCTCCTTCCCTTTTCTGTGTGGTCTGACCATCTTAGAACTTGGTCAGTAATCCATCGGAGTTCTATTGGGGGTCTTCTGGGAACTTGATCTATAAGTTCCTCAACCATTACTTTCCAGCTTTTCTCCATATTTTCCTTTGTACCATCTCGGCGACTCGTAGTAGACTCTGAAAAATCTTTCTTTTAAATATAAAAAAACAAATTTCTGGAGAAGGTTTTTAGACAAAGAGATGAAAAGATAGAAAAAGAGAAAAATATTTCTGAACAACATGCTGGGAAAAAAGAAAAGAAAAGAACTTATCTAGATGGTATGACTGTTCCCAATGATCATGTCATGCATTCTAGATTAATCGACCCAGTCTATTTGCATCAATCAAACTTTCCGATGGCCTTATTTTCCCGGGGTAAACAGATGCGCAACTCTTTGCCAATATGGATCCTTTCCGCAAAACTCGTCTTGTCGACTCATAACGCCCTTTGAGGGGTTTTCACCAATGAGACTCTCTCATTTCTCTCAGCTCCCGTTGCCTTAAGGTGCATGTGAAGGTTTTCACCCTAAGAGTTTCTCATTTTAATTCATCTCAGCTTACGTCACCTTACGGTGCCTATGAAGGTTTTCACCGATAAGACTCTCTCATTTTATTTTTTCAGTTGGGGATTGGAGTGCTGCCGATAAGATTCTCTCTACTGGGAATTCTTTCAGCTCATGATCTTTTCAGTCGAGGATTAGTGTATTTCCTTGAGCTCTCGTCTTCCAGACCTGACACTTATTTAAACAATGATCGGGAGGTCTTTTTTGGTCATAAGATTGGTGGTTTTCTATGGGTAATAAAGGAAAGGTTATCAAGAAATTCAAAATAACTTGATGAGTAAAAGAATACAACTCTTGGAATCCAATTTCTTAAAGGAAATATAACTTCTGCCCTAGTTTTCTTTCTTGGGGATTTTTGAATCGTGTGACATTTGTCACGTCGCGACCGATCCGTGAGGCGCCTACGTATCCTTTCTTGAATAATCTGGTCAAACGTAGTTCACTACATTTTGCTTTCTTATGTTTTTGTTATCATCATTTTTTCATTTTTTTTTCTTTTATCTTTAACGATTCCAAAAAAAGGGGTATGAAACAAAAATAATTAAGGCTCAGAAGGGAAAGCAAAGGTTGAGAGTGTTTGGATAGAAGAATGAACTGCCTCCCTCATTTCATTATTCAATAAGCACCAAATACAGACAAACGAGTAAATAATTATCATGATCAAGGAAATTACACATAATATCTTTTGACTGCATCAGAATTGATAGCCATGTTGGTGCTTCTTCCTTCAATATCTGTCAGACATAAAGCGCCGTTGGATAACACCCTGGTCACAGTATAAGGTCCTTGCCAATTTAGGGCTAACTTGCCTTTTGCTTCAACTTGATGCGGGAGGATCCGTTTCAGCACTTGCTGCCCTACTTCAAATTTTTGGGGGCGTACCTTCTTATTGTATGCTCTCGCCATTCTCTTTTGATACAATTGGCCGTGACATACTGTTGCCAATCTCTTTTCATCGATTAAACTCAACTGTTCCAGCCGTGATTTGACCCATTCATCATTATCAATCTCGGCTTCAACGATAATGCGGAGAGATAGAATTTCAACCTCCGCTGGTATTATTGCTTCAGTTCCGTATACCAACAAGTAAGGAGTTGCACCTACCGAAGTTCGGACAGTAGTGCGATAACCCAACAATGCAAATGACAGCTTTTTATGCTATTGCCTAGACCATTCTACCATTTTTCTCAATATCTTTTTTTATATTCTTGTTTGCCACCTCAACCACGCCATTTTCTTTGGGACGATACGGGGTGGAATTAGCATGTGTAACCTTAAACTGTTGACATACTTCTTTCATCAAACCAGTGTTAAGGTTAGCACCGTTGTCCATGATGATTACTTTCGGGATCCCGAATCTACAGATGATATGGGAATGATAAAGTCTACCACTGCCTTCTTGGTCACTGACTTGAATGTCTTTGCCTCCACCCATTTGGTGAAATAATCAATGGTTACCAGAATGAACCTATGACCGTTGGAAGCTGCCGGCTCAATCGGTCCAATGACATCCATGCCCCACGCAACAAATGGCCATGGTGCTGACATTGTATGCAATTCCGTTGGAGGAGAATGAATCAAATCTCCGTGTACCTGACACTGATGGCATTTCCGCACAAAACTTATACAATCACGCTCCATAGTGAGCCAGTAATATCCTGCCCGTAGGATCTTCTTTGCCAATATATATCTGCTCATATGCAGCTCACAAACCCTAGCATGGACCTAAGTCATTATTGTCACGGCTTGATTTGCGTCTATGCATCTTAACAATCCCAAATCTGGGGTTCTTTTGTACATTACTCCGCCACTGAGGAAAAAACCATTTGCCAATCGCCGAAGGGTTCTCTTTTGGTCTTCGGTTGCTTTTTGCGGGTATATCCCCGTTCGGAGGTATTCTTTGACATCATAAAACCATGGCTCGCCATCCATCTCTTCCTCTATCATGCTACAGTAAGCATGCTGCTCATGAACCTGGATATGCAATGGGTCAACATGAACTTTATCTGGGTGGTGCAACATTGACGTTAAAGTGGCCAATGCATCGGAAACTTTATTATAAACTCTCGGAATGTGTCTGAACTCCACCAGTCAAAATCGCTTGCTCAGATCGTGCAAACATTGTCGATATGGTATAAGCTTCAAATCCCGTGTCTCCCATTCACCTTGAATTTGATGTACCAGGAGGTCCGAATCCCCCAAGACCAAGACGTCCTGGACATCCATGTCTGCAGCTAACCATAATCCCAGAATGCAGGCCTCATATTCTGCCATATTGTTGGTGCAATAGAATCGCAGTTGCGCCGTAACAGGATAGTGATGTCCTATTTCTGAAATGAGCACTGCTCCTATTCCAACTCCTTTCGAGTTTGCGGCTCCATCAAAGAAAAGCTTCCATCCCGGTTCCTCAGTTGATTCCACCTCGTCTATATGCATCACTTCTTCATCGGGTAAATGCGTCCTCAATGGCTCGTACTCTTCATCAACAGGGTTCTCAGCTAAGTGATCAGCCAATGCTTGGGCCTTCATGACCGTCCTCGTTACATAGACGATGTCAAATTTTGTGAGTAATATCTGGCATTTTGCCAACTTCCCTGTGGGCATAGGCTTTTGGAAGATATATTTCAATGGGTCCAAACCTGAGATGCGATAAGTAGTATATGATGACCGATAATGTTTCAACTTTTGTGCTACCCAAGTTAGGGCGCAGCATGTCTTCTCTAGTTGAGTGTACTTAACCTCATATACTGTAAACTTCTTGCTGAGATAGTAGATGGCTCGCTCCTTTCTCCCTGTACTGTCGTGTTGCCCCAGTACGCAACCAAAAGAATTCTCCAGTACCGTCAGATAGAGAATCAGTGGTCTTCCTAGTTCGGGTGGAACCGATACGGGTGGATTTGATAGATACCCCTTGATTTGGTCAAATGCTTCCTAACATTTTGTCGTCCCTTCTACCGCAACGTCTTTCTTCAGCAGCCGAAATATGGGCTCACAGGTTGCCGTGAGTTGAGCAATGAACCTTCTGATATAATTCAATCTTCCCAATAGACTCATCACCTCTATTTTATTCTTCGGCGGTGGCAAATCCTGGATGGATTTGATCTTTGATGGGTACAACTCAATGCCTCGTCAGTTGATGATGAATCCTAGTAGCTTTCCTAATGGAACCCCAAAGGCGCATTTGGCCGGGTTGAGCTTAATATCATACCTTCGAAGTCTTTGGAAGAACTTCCTTAGGTCTTCTCTATGGTCTTCTTTCCACCAAGATTTTATGATCACATCGCCCTGCACACTTCAATCTCTTTGTGTATCATGTCATGAAACAGAGTGATCATTGCTCTCATGTATCTTGCCCCAGCGTTCTTCAAGCCGAATGGCATTACTCGGTAGCAATAAGTTCCCCATGGAATAATGAAAGATGTCTTTTCTGCATCTTCTTCATCCATTAAGATCTGATGATATCCTGCATAGCAATCCACGAAGGATCCGATCTCGCGCCCAGCGCAATTATGAATCAGGATATGGATGTTGGGTAATGGAGAATTATCCTTAGGGCGTTCCTTATTGAGATTGCGGTAATCAACACATACCCTGATCTTTCCATCCTTTCTTTGGCACCGGTACTACGTTAGCCAACCAATCGGGGTACCAAGTGACACGAATGACTTTCGCTTGTAGTTTCTTGGTCACTTCCTCCTTAATCTTTACACTCATATCCGTCTTAAACTTCCGCAGGTTTTTCTTGACAGGAGGACATGCCGGGTCTGTGGGTAATTTGTGGACCACTAAATCGGTGCTCAATACTGGCATGTCATCAGATGACCATGCGAAAACATCTTTGAATTCAATGAGGGTTTTGATTAATTCATCCCTAGTACCTGGCTCAATGTGGATGCTAATTTTGGTTTCCTTAACGTCATCCGCACTCCCTAAGTTATCAGCTTTTGTTTCATTTAGATTGGGCTTTGGTTTCTCTTCGAATTAACATAATTCCCTGCTTATTTCCTCGAAGTCTTCATCCTCTTCGTATTCAGATTCGTTATTTAACTCAATCTCTTGTTCAATTAAGTTGGAGTTGGATTGATTATTTAGACTAGGTCGAAGATTCGTTGTGCATTCCATGTCTTTAGGACCAGTAAAACATGAACTGTTCAGAAAAAGAAGAAACGAAAATTAAAACAAGAAAAGAAAGGAAACTTTCATTTTTATTAAGAAATGCGGAATAACAGAGTTTCACACTTGAAGAAATACAAACAAAACCAAAATGGATTACAACTCTAGGATAATCCAGGAAACAAAAAGAAAATCCAAAGCCTACTACCAAGACTCCCTTCGAGTGGGAAGATGAGTAGCTGCCCAGTTGTTGATACTGGCCTTAGGCCCCACAAATTGTATGTCTTCTTTGCTTGAACCCTCTCCAACTTCTACCATATGGACACCAGCAAACATTATTTCAAGCTCTGTTCTAAATTCCCATCCATATCGATCAATGGTCCTAGGATTTTTGGGGCCGATGACTTCTTGGCACTTGCTCTAACAAAAGATTTGGAAAGGCGTGGAACTGGCTTGGGAAGAACCCAAACCCTCTTCTTCATTTTCTTGGCTCGATGTACATCTTCCACCGTGGGTTTGAACCCCAATCCAAAGGTCCCTAAATTTTCGGGCAAGGATACAGGCTGAACAATACCCTGAAGCTCTGCCCCCAGGACTTTTCCTGGCACAAACCCTTTACCCAGCATCTCTGAAATCATCATGACGGTTGCAGGAGCTATCCCGGGGAGTGGGAAGTTCTCTCCTTCAGAAATTTTATCCACTGAAACCCCGTCAAAAACTTGGTACACCCACGGTCCTTTGTCGTCATCCGTCTCTATGAATGGCACAATATTATTTCCCATAAGGCTTGTGCCGTCATCTCCGTACACCACTATCTCCTGCCTATCCCATTCAAATTTCACCATCTGGTGTAATGTAGAAGGTACTGCTTTGGCAGCATGGATCCAAGGTCGCCCAAGTAGAAGATTGTATAATACTGTTACATCAACCACTTGGAATTCCTTGGTGAACTCTATTGGACCAATGGTTAATTCCAGTATGATGTCACCCACCGTGTTGGTACCACTTCCATCGAAACCTCGGACACAGACGCTGTTTTTATGAATCCGGTTATGATCAACTTTCAACTTTTTCAAAGTAGCCAAAGTACAGATGTTGGCACTTGACCCATTATTAACCAATACTCGGGTGACCACCGAGTCTTCGCATTTCACGATCAAATACAAGGCTTTGTTGTGTTATGTACCTTCGATCGGTAACTCAATATCAAAAAATGTTACCCGATTTACTTTGAAGATTTTGTGCACCATCTTCTCCAAGTGATTCACCAAGATTTTGTCTAGAACGTGAGCCTCGTTCATGATTTTCATTAGTGCATGGAAGTGGTCATTGGAATGAATTATCAAAGACAACAATGAAATTTGAGCTGGAGTCTTTCTTAATTACTCCAAAATGGAGTAATCTTGTGCCTTCATTTTCTTTAAAAACTCCTCGGCTTCTTCTTGCGTTACTAGCTTCTTCGTCACTGCTGAGCTAGACTTTCTTAACTCGACGGGAGAAAAGCATCTCCCCAAACGAGGAAACCCCTGAGCCTCACATATATCCTCCTCCACTTGCTTGCCCCTGTACATTACCGCTGCTTTCTCACACTTCCAAGGTAAAACCTTGTTAATAATTACTGGTGGTTGGACTATAGGTTTGACAATGACCAGCTCTTGGCAAACACTCTTTACAACAAATACGGGTGCAGATGATGCTCCTGATACTACCATTTTGGTGGCTTCTTACTTCTTCAGAGTAACGACCGCATTTTTTCCCAATATCACTACAAGTTCAACCTCTACTTTCTCCATATGTACCCCTGCTTCCTTACCAATCATCTTTTCTTTCGGAGTAGCCCGGATCATCATAACTGTTTGTGATGGTTTTTTCGACTCTCATCCTTCATATACGAACTCAATCATATGAGCCTCGTGGTGCGCTGACAATGGGTTTTGATTGATGCCAGGAACTTCTGGTGTTTGGACCTTAATTTTATTAGCATCAATGAGATCTTGCACCGCATGCTTCAATCTCCAACACTTTTCGGTATCATGCCCTAACATCCCTGAACAGTACTCACAACTCTTTGATTGGTCCGCATTCTGGGGCGGGGGATTTGGCATCCTAAGCTCGACATGACTCAATAAATCTACCTGCCTTAATTTGTGGAACTAGGCGCTGTAGGTTTGTCCCAAATCAGTAAAGGCTCTTTGCCTCTGTATCCTGTCATTTTTAGAAGCTTGATTTCCACGAAAACCTACTCTTGGAGGGTTCCTGTAGGCCCTTGGTGGAGGATAAGCATTCTGGGGTGGTGGGTATGTGTTCTGTGGAAGTGGATAGGTGTTTTAGGAGGTGCATATGCGTTATGGGGAGCCGGTGCGTGCCATTGTGGGCGAACCGGTGGTTGAATGTATATTTGTGCTTGGTGCACAGAAAAATGTGGTTCCTGCGGAGGATAGTAGTGTTGAGGTGGGTTGTGTGAGGAATATGGGTAATTTGGAGTGTGAGGTTTGGGTTGGTTATAGTATGATCTGCTGGCCCTGGACCAATTGCCTGCTTCCACCGTAGCGACCTCTTCTTTTTTCTTTCTGCCCAGCGCTCCCCCTGTACCACTTTGAATAGCTTAGGTTGTGGCTTTGAGCGCTGAGTAGCTCAGAATTTTGTCGGACCTCTGTGCTTCTTCTATCATGACCCCTACTTTCACCACCTCGTTAAAAGTCTTTCCAACCGTTGTCACCAAGTGACCAAAGTAGGTTGGGTCCAATGTTTGTAAGAAATATTCCACCATCTCTCCCTCTCTCATGGGAGGATCTACCCTAGCCGCTTTCTCTCTCCACCAAAAACCAAACTCGCAAAAAGTTTCTCCAGGTTTCTTGACTGTCCTCAGTAATGTGAGACGGTCGGGAACTATCTCAAGATTGTACTGAAAATGAGCGGCAAATGCTTGGGCCAGATTATCCCAAGTGTACCATCTGCTAGGATCTTCCCTAGTGTACCATTCAAGCGCCGATCCGCTTAAACTCTGACAAAAATATGCTATCAGCAGCTCATCTCTCCCACCTTCTCCTCTCATCTTGCTAAAATACCCTCACAGATATGCCATTGGATCACCATGTCCCTCAAATAGATCAAACTTTGGCATTTTAAATCCCTCCGGCAATTGAACATCGGGGAAGGGACATTGATCTTTGTAGGCCACACTGACCTGATTGTCTAACACATGCATACTTCTGAGGGTTTGATCAATGCTTTTGACCTTTCTTATTATATCATCTTGTTCCAGGGCCTTTGCCGGCCTTTCATGTTCTGTTGGGATATCCATGCGAGGGTTGTGAGGTTCCGGTGCATTGAAGGTAGGTTCTGGGGGATAATATTGAGTATTATGAGCCTGGAATAATGGCTCGCTATTTGATATTTGTAGTGTGGCTGGCGGGGGTCCCATAAAAATAGGAGTGCTTGGTGGTGGGAAATGCTGGTTAAGTGGTGGAGTTTGGGTGTCATAGGGGCTTCTCCCCTGATAATAGTGATGAATGGGTATGTTCGTTGAAGGGCCTGGGTGCAGGTACTCTGGAGCATGTCCTGCTGTAGGATTGAGCGTTAATTCAGGGCTCTTTTGTGCTTTTTCCAAAGCCAAGTGCATTGCACTCATTTCCAATCCTATCCATTCTATCTTTTCCATGGCCCTGTTTTAGTAGTTGGCTAGTAGGCCTCTTCTCCTCGACGATGTGCTCTAAAGTAGTCATGATTAAAGGTAGTGGTCCTTTAGATCTAGTTGGATAATAGTGTGGTGCAAGAACGTGCTAACAAGCGACTCTTAGGGATTATGAAACAACAAACTTGTTAGTGTTAGGATTTAACAGATTTAGTAATCACATATTGGAATGCAATGTTTCCTAATCAATTAATCCTTTCTAACATGTCTTGCATGCGTCATCCCAACTTGTCTTTCGAATCTTCGAACTTTCCCTTTTTTTTATTGTTAGTGGTGGTCGAATATTATATGGATTGCCTACGTATCACGTCCCTGCGTGAATCAGACCCAGCGTAGTTCCTGTAAATACCACACACAAAATATTTTTAAAGGTTTTCAATTATTATTCAAAAACTTGATTACAAAAACCAAACTTAAAACGATGGTCAAACATATTACAACCTTTTTATAAGAAGACCAGAATAATTTCACGACTAGACTCAAAATTTAAAGAAAATACAAGTTCAATCTAGGTATGTTCTAAGGTTTTGAGCTTCTATGCCGGTGGGCCCTGTCTGGCCTGGCTGTGGTCCTTGGTGCAAGACCTTTTCGCAGATCCTTTAGTTCCCCCACAATTTGATGGGTATAACCCATGATGGAGGAGAAAAGGGCATCCCGGGGCATCTGTTCGCATGATAGGCATCTCATGTGAATGTAGTGCCCGATTTCGTTGATCCTTCCCTGAATGCCATCCCTTTCTCTAAAAAACTGTTCTATCTGTCGGTTTTTCAACCCCAATACTCGTGCATTGTCTGCCAGCCAATCTTGAAATTTCTCCATGTGTTTTTCCATCAAAGCCATCATGTCGTAGCATCGTTTCCTATCCTCCCTAGCTTCATGAGCCTGTCTGTAGATCCGTTCTTGGAGAGTGTAATTTGTCTCTCTTAATATCCCGATGCTCATCTCATGATTCCTCTTGACCTGTTGCAAGTACTCCCTTCGTTTCGCTGTACCTTTCTCCCATCTAACCTGCATCCTTTCCCTGCTAGCCTCGGATCTCTCCAACTTTTCTTAGCTTTCCTTGAGCTGTTGGTTCAATCTGTCTATCAACCTTTGATCAACTCGACTCCTTGGTTGGTTGTTGGGTTCATTTCTGATCCGCCAGATTCGAGCCTTGAGAGTGTCATTTTCTTGGGTTAATTTCTTTTTGACCCCTTCGCCAGCTGCAATTTGTAAGCCATTTTCATATTGGAGATTCTGCACATGCTTCTCTAGTTCTCCTATGCGGTCCTTGTACTCGCGTTCTTTGGCCAACCAAGCTAATCTTTCTTGAATTTTGTCATCGAAAGCTTGAACGTGAGACCTTTTGGCAGGTCTAATTGCTTCAAGCTTGGGTCCAGGGCTCACGTGAAACTCCTTTGAAACCAAGCAATATCTTCGGGATCGACCTCGCCTTTAATTGGGTCTGGTACTATGGTGCTATTTTTTAGATACCGGCAATAGTGCCAATCTCTATTCACCATCTCTTTAGGGATAGCTGCCTCGGGGTGCAATTCAATGGCTAGATTTCTTAAGTCCATTTCCTCAGGTATCACCTGATATCTTCCAAGCTGTCTCAAGACTCTTTGCGGCACGTATCATTGTATACTTCCTGCTCATATCACCATCAAGTAGCCCTTTGAAGCAGTCATGTAAATGATCCCCGTTATCGGGACCCACCCTATGGTCCATTAAACTTGATCTGCTCTCAACTTTCTCAAGTAGAAAATCCATGCTTCAAACCCCTCGGGTGTTTTATAATCTTCCACCCTTTCTTCGTATTTAACAATGAAGTTGGTCCCATCTGAAGCATGCTTCAAGAACTTAGGGGGTGCCGAATATGTTCGATCATCCACATTTGCAGGAGAATGCTGCAACCTTTAAAAAACTGACTTCCAGATTTGCACAAAGCCAATGCCCGGTACATGTCGGACAGCACAAGCGAGACAAAAGTGTGCTCTTTTTTATCGACAAAAACCTGCGAGATCCTAGCCATACGAATGTCTATTAAACCTTTAGAATTTGGAAACACCATGATTTCTAGAAATGCCACAATAAAAGCGAACCGACGATGAACCTCCCACGTGCTTTTATTCTGTTTGTTGTTTAGTGTTGTTTCATGTGTTTCAAATTCGGTTGAGTTTCCGAATCTGTAATACAAAACGTAGAACTTGCAACTCCCATTTCTCACGCGATCGTTGATCGTTTTCTTGCTGATTATCAAGAGATCGAAGAATTTATGCACCGAGGGGGCCTTGGGAAATATGAGCTTCTAATCCCGTAACTCTTGGCCGTAAGTAATGTACCCAGCTATTTCTTCTAAGGTAGGAGTGTGTTCAAAATTGGAGAAATGGAACACATTGTTAACAGGGTCCCAAAAAGTCACCAAAGCTTTGATCAAGTCATTCCGTGGCTTGATATGCAGTATGTCTAGCAAAGGACCAAAGTGCTCCTTTACCCAAACTTGACCGTCTTTATCCAGATCATTTCACCACTCTTGTAGTTGTACATGAGCCCTTTCTATGATGACTTGGGGTGATTCTTGGATAGTATCCATTTGATCCTGTGGAAATTCAATGTTTCAGGGGTGACTCTTATAAACTCTCTGTGAAAGCACGTTTTCTAGATAAAACAGTATTACCGGCTTATTTATGACAAAAAATATTTGACACACTTTTTATGACAATTTTTGCAAAAAGGGAGATTGGACCCGATGAGGGTTGCCTATGTATCTCACGTCCGGTGAGAATCAAACCGGCGTAGTTTGCCAAAGAAAACAAACTAAGATTAAAACAAGAACCTTTTATTATCTCAAATAAACCCAAAATATTATTTTTTAGAATATATTATTTGAAAAAAAACGAGACACACTAAAATAAACTCTTTTTTGTCTTTTTCCTTTTATTTTATTTAAATTTCTAAAACAACTTAACATGCTTTTGACACTATTTGGGCAAAACTAATTATTAATCCTCTACAATGTTATTTTTTTTTTCAGTTTTACAATATTTGAAGCTGGTCAGCATGCCGATCTAAACAAGTAAATGCACAAAATCTGATGCAGCAGGATGGTCTTTTCACTTCAGGTTGCTTGTCCTAGACGGACCCAACCCCTGTGTTGAGTCCCCTAAGTCAAATGCACATGATGCAGATAAGCGTTCCTACTAGGGATCCATCATGAAGCTATGTTTTATCTAGGTATAAGAAAAACATGGGTTTTGGTCTAGAGTTGAGGTACCCGAGCGGACAACTGGGGCTGAGGAGGGGGCGACGTAACAGGAGCACTAAAGTCTGCCCGGCCTTGTCACTTACCCAACACTCGCTCTATTTGCCATAATTTTTCAAAAGGCGGGCTACGCGAACGTATGCACCATTTTTCAGAAGACTCGAAAAGAATTAGGGTTCCGGCACAGTTTATATATACAGTTCAAATAATATCAAAGCGGTAAAAATCATCATTTTGCACATTGAGCATATGTCATATAAAATATCAGATAATAAAGCCAAAATATAACAATTTATTATAAGCTCGAATTTTTAACCCTGAACCCGTGGTTCTGGGTCTTGTCCCCAGCAGAGTCGCCAGATCTGTCACACATCCTTTTTACGCTACCCGCGAGAGCGCGAGATATAAAAGAGATTTTTTCCAATTAAAGGACAATCAAAACAAGATTCATTTATTAAGAGATTCAGAGTCGCCACTTGGGAGATTTATGGTGTCCCAAGTCACCGTTTCGAATCCCGAATTGAGGAAAGGTTTGACTCTATTTAATAGTTCGCGAACCAGAAATCCGGATAAGGAATTCTGTTAACCCGGGAGAAGGTGTTAGGCATTCCCGAATTCCGTGGTTCCAGCATGGTTACTTAATTATCATATTTTAGTTTAATTATCTGATTTTTAACAATTATGAATCTATGTGCCAATTATTACTTCGAATCGCTTTTATCACTTATTACATTGGAAGTTGATTACAACGTCGTGAGAATGCATCTTGAATTTCGTCACATAAATGTGTTCGCAATATTTGATGCGTTCCGACTTCATTGAGATTTGGATTAGGGTCACATAAATGTGTACCCGAGTTTAGGGAGGTAATTTTATTAAGTACGTGCCTAAAGATGCTAGCGCGTTATTACTTTTAGAATGCCGTGAACTTCGCTAAATGGCATGTCCTATAATCTAAGTATTTTTAATATATGTACACTTAGGAGGGCCCCGCGATTTTATATTTTATTGAGCGAGGCTCGTCTTATTTATTTTTAAAGGTCAATCCTAGAATATTACATTTCATACATGTTTCATCTCTATTCATAAATGAGAGTAAAACCTAGTTACTAATTATTATTTAAGCATTATTTGGTTAAGTCTTATATTGAACTTCTCATTTCAGCTACCTTGATTATTGTCAATGACTCGTGCGTATAATCAATTAAATTAAGAAAGACAAGAGGGGTTGCTCTGATGGTAAGCAACCAAGAATCAATAATGAGGTTGTGAGTTCGAGTCTCCCCAAGAGCAAGGTGGGAAGTTCTTGGAGGGAAGGATGCGGGGTCTATTTGGAAACAGCCTCTCTACCCCAGGGTAGGGGTAAGGTCTACGTACACACTACCCTCCCCAGACCCCACTACGTGGGATTATACTGGGTTGTTGTTGTTGTTGTTGTTGTACATCAAACCTTTAGGCAACAGTGTCATGAACTACTTAAAATCTTAACGAATATAATGTCAAATGTACATCGATTTACACTATCGCAGTAGTTGAATTATTCAAAATAAAAGATATCAATTATCAATTTAAACTAACCTATCCCTGTTCAATTCAGATTCAATTTGATAGCAAATTAGCGTGATTTAACCTAGTTTATTAATGACATGTTACCAATTACAATATTGATCTATTACATATTATGCTAAAACCTCATTTTTAACGTAAACAACTTCCTAGAAATGTAAGAATTGAACTGAGTGTATTCCATTATATATTAATCAATTGCAACAGCAACAAAAAACTAATTCATAACTTTCCCTTCACTTTTATTGCCTTAACAGATCCCGATTGATTGAACCTATTACTGAACAATTCATGAGCTAACATAAACTAAATACAAAAATTATAACAGTCCACAGTTCGACAATTTTATTTATACACATATGCATCCATCATTCATGTAGTAAGAAAATATACACTAACATAAACTAAATACAATAGGCATCCTTTGACTGAAATAGATCCATGAGCATTTTATTTCAACTTCAATGAGCTACATTGATAGAGATATGTACCTGGTATAGGAAACCAAAGAAGAGGAAGATCAGTGCTACAACAATACACAACAACCAGTGATGAACGACAGCAGAACCAACAAACAATGGACAGTAGCAGATTCTCAGGAGTACCAGTTTCACAAACAAAACAATCAACATAATACTCTTTTGAGAAAAGAAGGATCAAACTGAGACTAATGTAACAAATTCTGGCAGCAAACAACAAGCAGTAATGCAATAAATGACTTCTGGTTCTCAAACACTCAAAGAACAAAAGAAAAACTCAAACTCTAATAAAGAAGTCCTCTTTCACAAAAAGGCCTCACTATAGTTTTAACTCCCAGCTCTCTTCAAAATCTGTTTCCTGCCTGTTTTTGTGTCGGTCAAAGTCTCTGTGTGTGTGTGTTCGACTATCTATGCAGTGTATTCTCTCCCTCTTTTTATAGATAAGAGATCCCTTTAACCTTCATAATATTCAAACTTACTGCCTCTATCTTTAGCACAAGGGCACCCTTAACCTTTTAATCATTTCCAGCTCTTAAAAGCATCCAGCAGAGTTAATAAACTCAATCTCCCATGATATTCTCTCCCCAGCCCACTAACTAGTATCTAATTCTATTTTTAAATTTAAAAGTGTATTGGCAGCCTATTTTTCTACTCAAAACCCCTTAAACCTGCGAAATGGTTCCCATGTGACTTCTATTTTCTAACCCTAAGAGTGTATTAAACAATGTATCAACTTGATGGTCCACAAATATTTATCTGATAGATCAATCACTATGCCACTCTCAATTTCTCATATTTCAAATTGTCCTCGAAACCTACACTAGAAGTGCAGCTATAACCAATTCAGTCCCTATTTCAGAATTACAAATCAATCAACAAACCAATTCAATTCCTATTTCAGAATTACAAATCAATCAACAAACCAATTCAATTCCTAATGGCTGTTCAATTAGTGTTAATTAATGTCCGGCATTTTAAACAACAATCCTACGAATTTAAACGACGACATTTAAACAATCGATTCCACAGAGTAATTAAACACATACAAATGAAATAAGAGCAGACTAATTGGTTGACTTAGTGACTTTTTTAACAAAACAGGGGACTTAAAGTATTCGACGACATTTCGAATTGATTATGTAGTCTATAGTACACACAATTAACAATAAATAGAGAGAATTGACCAAGTAAAAGGTCATTTGAGAAGAGGAAAGGAAAATCACAATAAACGAACTGGACGAAGATATAATCAAACAATTTAAACAAACAGCAAGTACAAAATAAAGAAAGAAAAGAGAGAATGCAATACCTCAAACAATGGGAAAAATCAGAATCAAACAGAATCTAGGCCGTTTGGACTTGGACTTGAATTTTGGAGTCTAACGGACCTTAATTGAGATGTTTTCAAATAAAAATGTCCCAATTAAGGTCTGTTAGACCTCAATTCCTTTTAAATTTAAACAAAAAACCCAAGTTCGGATTTTTTTAGTGTTCATACGACCAAGTTGGGGCTTGTGGGTTTCTGATTGGATTTGAACCAAACCAAGACTGGTTTGGGTGTGAGGGAGGCTGGGGAAACGTTTTAAGGTGAGTTTAGTGGTCATTGGATGTGTTAGGGTTTTTGGCTAACTTTTGATTTGATATTCGAAGAAATTGGGAATGACTTGATGAAAACAAAGGGTAGATTCATAGAGAGGAAGGTGAGGAGGTTCTATTATGTGAATTTATGGGTGTTTGGCCGCCATCCGCCGCCGTAGGCAAATTCAGGCCGGCGGAAAGCGGCGGTGTGAGGTGGATGGTTTCGTCCATCTCTGAGAGAGACGATGAGGACGGGTTTAGCTTCGGGGAGGTTGGGTAGGTTTTTAGGAATATATACTAAAAGGATAAATGAATCTTGGCCATTTGATCTGGTGAGATCAATGACTTGGATCGATTGCTAAGGGGGGAACGGTGTCGTATAGAGGTTGATGGGGTAGACCGGGCATGGGAATGGATCGGTTTGTTCAAAACAAGTAAGGAGGGTATGATCTCAACCGTTGGACTGGGGATGAGTTTACGGTTGAGATCCATTGGCGTTGAAACGACATAGCTGTAAGGCCCCGTAAAAATTTTTGTGCATAAAACCTAGTAGCTGTGGTGTCATGGTCCGAATAATGTGTTAGGAATGCGTAGAATTCTTCGCGGTGAGCTTGCTTGCCGCGGTTCGGACCCTTGGTAGTGATTTAAGTTTCAAAAATGTAGAGAATTAATTTTTCCGAAAAATGTCAAATATGCGGTCAAGAATGCGACCGCAAACCTGACATGCGGACCGCATTCTTGCCGCAAATCGTTCCAGAGAGTTTCCCAAAAATTTGTCAAAAATGCGGTCGATGTGCGATCGCATGTCAAATCTGCGGTGCATTTTTGCGACCGCAGATCAAACATGCGGACCGCATTTTGGCCGCATTCCTTAACAGAACCTGCATAACTTTGAGGCCATTTTTGCGGTCACTTTGCGGACCGCATGTTGATTCTGCGGTCGCATAGTGCACCGCATAATTGACCCCGACCCGGATTTTTGTAACATTTTGACCCGATCTCTTCTTTAATATAACACACTTCTTCTTCATTTTATCATATCATCTTACCAAAATTAGAGAGAGAAGAGAGGGTTTTTAGAGAGAGAAATCTTGCATCTTCAAGGATTGTTCCAACTACCTTAATTCCAAGGGATCTTAGGGCAAGGATTCAACTTCCCCAATCTTTTCAAGGTAAAAACCCTAACTATTTTCTTTGATTTTCAGTTTTAATTGGGTAAAGAGAGGTTTGCATATAATAGCTTTTAAAAATAGATTTTTTACACTCATGCATGATTATTGAACTTGATTTCTAGTAAAAAGAAGTGAGTAGGAGTAAGAGTCTTCAAGAACAAGGTTGGCAAGAGTAAGATAGCTTGGGTAAGCATAAAGTAGGAAGTTAACGGAAGAAAACTCATCACCAGGTATGTATGGCAAATTTTGATTCTTGTGAAATCGCCTATATGTGTGAAGTTTGTTTGTTCGTGTTAAATTGACAAATTGTGTGAAATTCTTGATGTTGTTGTTGGGTATTCAAAGTTTGTTGTTGAGCTATGAGTGATGTAAAATAAGAGTTTAATCTGGCCAAAAGAATTGTGAATAATGACTATGATGGCCTATATGGCACCTTGTGGAAAACAAACGAAACACTTGAGAATTGGTTTATTGTGGAAAGATATGAAACACTTGAATTGTGGAAATATTGTAACATGGTTGTGATATTGAATTGAGAAGAAATTGAGAACATGAACCAATGTGTAAGTTGCTTATTTGAACTTGTTGAAATTGTGTGTAGTACCTTATCTGCTGTTTGAAATTGTTGTGTTTTCAACTGTAAGGCGGGGTCGTGTTGCGCGCCGCAACGTGGTGAAATAAGGTGTGGGTTGGGGTGATAAGGGTGGCCGAGGTAATAAGGGTGGTCAGGGGCAATAAGGATGGAAAGCGATCGAAATCGCTATTGAAAATTGATACAAAAATCAATAATGTGAAATTGTGAAAGGAGACAGCAGGAGAGTTTGCAACCTGTGGGGCACTGATTGGCCCTTTGTTTGACTACTTGTGCTTTACGTGATTGATTGGTTATTGTTAAATTGGTTGATTGTAGAAAGTGCTTTGTGTTGAGAATTATTTGAAATAAGGAAAATGTGGAAACATGGTTGGTTGGCTTAATTAATTGTTGATGTAATTTAATGGCTTGAGTTTACTTGGGACAAAGTTTGTCCATACATACCAGTACAATTTAAGTGTACTGACGTCCCTTTTGCCGGGGGCGCTACATTCGTGTCATGATTGTAGGTGGATCAGTAGCAGGCACTTCAGCTCATCGGCAGTAGTATCCTTCTCCTTCCACTGCCCGTTTGGTGAGCCCCTTTCTTTCTCGGGGCCTTGTGTGGTTCATGCCACTCGGTTTAGATTTCATTTTGGTTTTGTAAGGTATAGCCGGAGCCTTGTTACCGGCAAGTATTGTATTTCCCTTTTGTATCCTAGAGGCTCCGTAGACATGTAAACTGTGGGACTCCAGTCTTATGTATATATATGGTGTTATGTCGGGCGTTGTAAAAATTGAAATCTTGTTAATGAATCACTCGTATCGTTTTATTTGTTTAATGTGAAATCAATTATGATTAGTAATATATTTGATTAATGAGAAACAGTCATCACAGGGGTAACGCGTGGGAATGAAAGGCACCCAGGTCCGCTTGACTGGGGCAACCCGGTCAGGCGCCGGTCATGTTCCTCGATTTGGGGCGTGACAAACTTGGTATCAGAGCTTAAGGTTTTAAAGTGTCCTAGGATGTCTCGGAGCCGTGTCTAGTAGTGCTCTTCTTATAGGTGTGTTGTCGACCACATCATATAAGTAGGGGGCTACACGGGCATTTAGGAATTTACCTACTTCTTTGATAATCTATATCGTGCGGTAAAGTGCAATGTGGAGATATCTCTGTCTAATTCGTGCCTTGTTCCTAAATTTTCAGAATATGGCACCTAAGAAGAAGGCTAGACTCGGCCTTAGGGCCAATGCCGGCCCAAGTGCAGCTGTTAATCATGTACCCGATGCCGTGGGAGAGAATGACCCACCAGTCCCGAATTTGCCTGGCCCATCCGTTCAAAACCCAAGTGTCCCTATTCCAGCCGCGGCAGAGGATGCCACCATTCCTCCTGCCGGTGTTCCTGACTCAGATACAGTTCCTGCTTCGGGCTCTGGTATCTCTAATGAAGAACTTAGGGGAGCCATCCATATGTTAACACAGCTAGTGGCCGCCGAGGCCCAGAGATCCCATGATGCCCCTGCATCCTCCAGCGGACAGGGAGATCCCTTTGGCTCCAAAATCCACTAGTTCTTGCGATTGGCCCCTCCAGAATTTTCAGGCACCGATCCAGAGGCTGATCCACAGGAATTCCTCGATGAGATATACAAGACCCTCAGAGTGATGAAGGCTACAGATATAGAGGGGGTAGAGTTGGCCTCTTACAGGCTGAACGGAGCGGCACGTTCATGGTTCGAGATGTGGGAGGATTCCCGTGAAGAAGGGAGCCCTCCGGCCAGATGGGATGAGTTCGTAGATGCATTTATGGACCACTTCTTGCCTGCCGAGGTGATGGCAGCCCGCGCCACAGAGTTCGAGGTCCTCAAGCAGGGCGGTATGAGTGTTTGGGAGTATCACATGGAGTTCATAAGGTTGTCCAAGTATGCTCCTCATTTAGTGTCGACCATGGATGCCCGGGTTCGACGGTTTGTTCGGGGCCTTAGC
Source organism: Nicotiana noctiflora (assembly GCA_032618575.1). NCBI lineage: Eukaryota > Viridiplantae > Streptophyta > Magnoliopsida > Solanales > Solanaceae > Nicotiana > Nicotiana noctiflora. Next base: position 93,299 of record JASVEL010001020.1, read on the forward strand.
CCTTTGGTGGTGAATGAGGCCGCCACGGCAGCTTTGCACTCGGACATGAACTATGGGAGGATTGTGGGATTTGCTCGGGCCACGGAGGCCGAGAAAATGAAGATTCGTGCGTAAAGAGAAAGTAGCAACGAGGCCCGGTCAATGGGTCGTTCGGGGAGATCACTTCCGGGGAGGGGGTCATCGGGGCCATCCCGGTCATATGCTCGGTCTCTGCGAGTGCACCACCATCCGTGCACGGTCATCAGCAGGGCGGTTACTCGAGACCCGGTTCGGACGGCGAGGAGGTCTCGTCGGTCCGGGTCATCCCGGGTGAGATCCCGGCGAGCGAGGGAGACCTACATGCCCCAAGTGTGGGAGATTTCATACAGCAACTTGCTACCTTGACCTTCCAGTGTGCTTCGGGTGCGGGGTGAGAGGTCACATTCAGCGGGACTGCCGTGCACCCCGTCGGGGTATAGGTAGGGGATCTGCTCAGTCATCCGGTTCTTCAGCTGCTACATCATCGGCGCGTACTCCAGCAGCAGCAGGGCGTGGTGCAGCTAGGGGTGGAGCTCATGGTAGGGGTGGACCTAGTCGATTCTATGCATTGAGTGGCCGCCAAAATGCCGAGGCTTCTCCAGATGTTGTTACAGGTATCATGTCTGTTCAGACTATTGATTGCTATGCCCTTATTGATCCAGGGTCCTCCTTGTCTTATGTTACTCCATTCATTGCTTCAAGTTTTGGGATAGTACCCGAATAGCTTCATGAGCCGTTCTCTGTGTCGACTCCTATTGGTGATTCTATTACAGCCTCACGAGTCTATAGAAATTGTGTTGTTACGGTGGGTGGTCGTGATACCACAGCCGATCTTATTGAGCTTGGGATGGTAGATTTTGATGTAATTATGGGGATGGATTGGCTCTATTCGTGCTTTGCCAAACTTGATTGTCGAACGAGAGTTATGAGGCTCGAGTTCCCTAACGAGCCAGTCATTGAATGGAGAGGAAATGGTGTAGTGCCAAGGGGTAGGTTTATTTCCTACCTTAAGGCTTCGAAGATGATTAAGAAGGGGTGTATCTATCACTGGTTCGGGTAATGGACACCACCTCAGATGTGCCTATCCTCGAGTCCGTGCCAATTGTGAATGAATTTCCTGAAGTGTTTCCGGATGAGCTTCCAGGCATCCCGCCGGATAGGGAGATTGATTTCGGAATTGATGTATTGCCGGATACTCAGCCAATATCCATTCCACCATACAGAATGGCGCCAGCAGAGTTAAGGGAGTTAAAGGAGCAGCTGAGGGATTTATTAGAGAAAGGGTTCATACGACCGAGTGTGTCGCCGTGGGGTGCTCCGGTTCTTTTTGTCAAGAAGAAGGATGGGTCACTTCGAATGTGTATTGATTATCGGCAGCTCAACAAAGTCACCATCAAGAATAAATATCCTTTGCCTCGAGTGGATGATCCGTTTGACCAATTGCAGGGAGCGAAGTTCTTCTCAAAGATTGATTTACGGTCTGGGTACCACCAGTTGAAAATCAGGGAACAGGATATTCCTAAGACCGCCTTCAGAACTCGTTATGGTCACTTCGAGTTTTTGGTCATGTCTTTTGGGCTAACCAATGCCCCGACAGCTTTCATGGACCTTATGAATCGGGTTTTCAAGCCATTCCTAGATTCCTTTGTGATTGTATTCATTGACGATATTCTCATCTACTCTCGGAGCAGGGAAGATCATGCCGTTCACCTCGGAGCAGCATTGCAGACCCTTCTTCAGCATCAATTGTATGCCAAGTTCTCAAAATGTGAGTTTTGGTTGGAGTCCGTAGCTTTTCTAGGGCATGTTATTTCCGGTGAGGGAATTATGGTGGATCCTCAGAAGATTGCGGCAGTGAAAGATTGGCCTAGACCCACGACCCCGACAGAGATTCGTAGCTTTTTGGGTCTGGAAGTGTACTATCGGAGGTTTGTAGAGGGATTCTCAACCCTTGCCTCCCCATTGACTAAATTGACGCAGAAGGCAGTTAAGTTCCAGTGGTCCGATGCATGTGAGAAACGTTTCCAAGAATTAAAGTCAAGATTGACCTCGGCACCAGTATTGGCCTTGCCAGAAGGCACAGAGGGATTTGTAGTCTATTGTGATGCCTCCAGAGTCGGTTTGGGATGTGTATTGATGCAGCACGGAAAGGTTATAGCTTACGCTTCCGGGCAACTCAAGAATCACGAGAAGAATTATCCGACGCATGATTTGGAGCTTGCAGCTGTTGTGTTTGCCTTGAAAATATGGCGACACTATCTTTATGGGGTTCATGTAGATGTGTTTTCGGACCACAAGAGCCTCCAGTATTTGTTCAAGCAGAAAGAGCTGAATCTGAGACAGCGGCGGTGGTTAGAACTACTCAAGGACTATGATATGGACATATTGTACCATCCAGGGAAGGCAAATGTGGTAGCCGACGCTCTTAGTCGGAAATCCATGGGTAGTTTGGCTCATTTGGGTGTGGATCAGAGACCCCTGGCTCGAGAGGTCTACCAATTAGCCAGCTTGGGGGTTCGTATTTCGGCGTCAGACGAGGGGGATATCTTGGTGCATAATGGAGCAGAATCATCATTGGTCGCAGAAATCAAGGAAAAACAGTTCATGGATCCGGCATTGGTTCGGGTGAAGGAAGCAGTCATGAATGACAAGACCTCAGCATTTGTACTCAGCAGCGAAGATGGTGTATTGCGGTGTCAAGATAGGCTATGTGTTCCGGATGTGGACGAGCTTCGGGAAAGAGTGATGGCAGAGGCTCATACTTCCAGGTATTCTGTGCACCCTGGTTCAACGAAAATGTATCACGATCTCAAGGAGATTTATTGGTGGAACGGTATGAAAAGGGATGTGGCGGGCTTTGTAGCTAAATGTCCGAACTGTCAACAAGTGAAGGCCGAGCATCAACGGCCTGGTGGATTAACTCAGCTTATAGAAATACCAAGGTGGAAATGGGAGATGATCAATATGGATTTTGTGGTGGGGTTACCTCGCACTCAGCGTAAGTTTGACTCAATATGGGTGATAGTAGATCGACTCACCAAATCAGCCCACTTCCTGCCTGTCAAGTCCACTGATACTGCGGAGCAATATGCAAGATTGTACATCAAGGAGATAGTAAGGCTTCATGGCACTCCACTTTCTATTATCTCGGATCGCGGAGCTCAGTTCACAACTAACTTTTGGAAGAAGTTTCAGCAAGGTTTGGGAACTCAGGTGAATCTCAGCACAGCTTTCCATCCACAGACCGATGGACAGGCCGAGCGGACCATTCAGACGCTTGAAAATATGTTGCGGGCTTGTGTCTTAGATTTTAAAGGTAATTGGGATGAACACTTGCCACTGATAGAATTTGCTTACAATAATAGCTATCATGCTAGCATTCAGATGGCCCCATTTGAGGCATTGTACGGGAGAAGATGTAGATCGCCAATCGGGTGGTTTGAGGTAGGTGAAGCGGAATTGCTAGGGCCGGATATGGTGTACGAAGCTATGGAAAAGGTCAAGGTTATTCAGGAGAGAATGAAAACAGCACAGAGTCGTCAAAAGTCCTATGCGGACGTTCGTCGAAGGGATTTGGAGTTTCAAGTCGATGATTGGGTGTTCTTGAGGGTATCTCCTATGAAGGGAGTCATGCAATTCGGAAAGAAAGGGAAATTGAGTCCTAGGTATGTCGGGCCATATCGGATCGTTCAAAGGATTGGTCAAGTTGCTTATAGGCTAGAGTTGCCTCCCGAGATGTCATCAGTGCATCCGGTATTCCATGTGTCCATGTTGAAGAAAGTGATTGGAGATCCATCCACCATCATGCCAGTCGAAGCTATAGAGGTTAATGAAGATTTGTCATATGAAGAAGTTCCGGTTGCCATTCTTGATAGGCAAGTCCGTAAGTTGAGAAATAAGGAAGTTGCCTCTGTTAAAGTATTGTGGCGAAGTCAACAAGTTGAGGAGGCCACATGGGAAGCGGAAAAAGAGATGAAGGAAAAGTACCCCCATTTGTTTGATCAAGCCTAGAAGAAATTAGGTGACCCTCCTACTCTTAGTAACTGTCATCTTGTCTAAGTTGTTTCCCTCTTAGTATTAGTAAAGTCTCCTTCATTTTGTAATGAGTTAAATGTGTTGTTACCTTGGGTCACTTGAACCTTTCTTGACAAATGAAATCCTTATAAATATTTGGGTGTTAAATAAACAACTGATAGTAAGTGTAGATTGGTAATGGTTTGTTGAGTGTACATGGTGTGTTAAAATGGTTAAATAAGGTAAGAATTCATTGAAGTGACTAGTTTATGTGCAATTGTAACAATGTGATAGAATATGTGCATTCGTTGAGGTAAGAAAGTGTATACAAGTTGTGAAAAGTGTTGTAGTTGTATATTGTTGTTTGGTAATGTGTTTCGGGGGCCCTCTGACAGGTGGATATGTCCATAATACAAAGGAAACTCCGGCGAAATTTTTCTAAAATATAAGAGTTAGTCAAAATTTTGATGGTTGCATATCATGTCTTTCAAAACCAACTCATTTATTTCAAAATCCTCATTCGAGGACGAATGATCTTAAGGGGGGAGATGTAAGGCCCCGTAAAATTTTTGTGCATAAAACCTAGTAGCCGTGGTGTCATGGTCCGAATAATGTGTTAGGAATGCGTAGAATTCTTCGCGGCGAGCTTGCTCGCCGCGGTTCGGACCCTTGGTAGTGATTTAAGTTTCAAAAATGTAGAGAATTAATTTTTCCGAAAAATGTCAAATATGCGGTCAAGAATGCGACCGCAAACCTGATATGCGGACCGCATTCTTGCCGCAAATCGTTCCAGAGAGTTTCCCAAAAATCTGCCAAAAGTGCGGTCGATGTGCGATCGCATGTCAAATCTGCGGTGCATTTTTGCGACCGCAGATCAAACATGCGGACCGCATTTTGGCCGCATTCCTTAACAGAACCTGCATAACTTTGAGGCCATTTTTGCGGTCACTTTGCGGACCGCATGTGGATTCTGCGGTCGCATAGTGACCGCATATTTGACCCCGGCCCAGATTTTTGTAACATTTTGACCCGATCTCTTCTTTAATATAACACACTTCTTCTTCATTTTATCATATCATCTCACCAAAAATTAGAGAGAGAAGAGAGGGTTTTTAGAGAGAGAAATCTTGCATCTTCAAGGATTGTTCCAACTACCTTAATTCCAAGGGATCTTAGGGCAAGGATTCAACTTCCCCAATCTTTTCAAGGTAAAAACCCTAACTATTTTCTTTGATTTTCAGTTTTAATTGGGTAAAGAGAGGTTTGCATATAATAGCTTTTAAAAATAGAATTTTTACACTCATGCATGATTATTGAACTTGATTTCTAGTAAAAAGAAGTGAGTAGGAGTAAGAGTCTTCAAGAACAAGGTTGGCAAGAGTAAGATAGCTTGGGTAAGCATAAAGTAGGAAGTTAACGGAAGAAAACTTATCACCAGGTATGTATGGCAAATTTTGATTCTTGTGAAATCGCCTATATGTGTGAAGTTTGTTTGTTTCGTGTTAAATTGACAAATTGTGTGAAATTCTTGATGTTGTTGTTGGGTATTCAAAGTTTGTTGTTGAGCTATGAGTGATGTAAAATAAGAGTTTAATCTGGCCAAAAGAATTGTGAATAATGACTATGATGGCCTATATGGCACCTTGTGGAAAACAAACGAAACACTTGAGAATTGGTTTATTGTGGAAAGATATGAAACACTTGAATTGTGGAAATATTGTAACATGGTTGTGATATTGAATTGAGAAGAAATTGAGAACATGAACCAATGTGTAAGTTGCTTATTTGAACTTGTTGAAATTGTGTGTAGTACCTTATCTGCTGTTTGAAATTGTTGTGTTTTCAACTGTAAGGCGGGGTCGTGTTGCGCGCCGCAACGTGGTGAAATAAGGTGTGGGTTGGGGTGATAAGGGTGGCCGAGGTAATAAGGGTGGTCGGGGGCAATAAGGATGGAAAGCGATCGAAATCGCTATTGAAAATTGATACAAAAATCAATAATGTGAAATTGTGAAAGGAGACAGCAGGAGAGTTTGCAACCTGTGGGGCACTGATTGCCCCTTTGTTTGACTACTTGTGCTTTACGTGATTGATTGGTTATTGTTAAATTGGTTGATTGTAGAAAGTGCTTTGTGTTGAGAATTATTTGAAATAAGGAAAATGTGGAAACATGGTTGGCTGGCTTAATTAATTGTTGATGTAATTTAATGGCTTGAGTTTACTTGGGACAAAGTTTGTCCATACATACCAGTACAATTCAAGTGTACTGACGTCCCTTTTGCCGGGGCGCTACATTCGTGTCATGATTGTAGGTGGATCAGTAGCAGGCACTTCAGCTCATCGGCAGTAGTATCCTTCTCCTTCCACTGCCCGTTTGGTGAGCCCCTTTCTTCCTCGGGGCCTTGTGTGGTTCATGCCACTCGGTTTAGATTTCATTTTGGTTTTGTAAGGTATAGCCGGAGCCTTGTTACCGGCAAGTATTGTATTTCCCTTTTGTATCCTAGAGGCTCTGTAGACATGTAAACTGTGGGACTCCAGTCTTATGTATATATATGGTGTTATGTCGGGCGTTGTAAAAATTGAAATCTTGTTAATGAATCACTCGTATCGTTTTATTTGCTTAATGTGAAATCAATTATGATTAGTAATATATTTGGTTAATGAGAAACAGTCATCACAGGGGTAACGCGTGGGAATGAAAGGCACCCAGGTCCGCTTGACTGGGGCAACCCGGTCAGGCGCCGGTCATGTTCCTCGATTTGGGGCGTGACAATAGCTTCATTGCTATACTACGCCATTTTAGTGGTCTCAGAGACAAGGAGATTTGGACTAGGTAAAAATGACTAGGGCCTGGACTTTGGCAAAAATGAGGGAAGCCCAGTCCAATTTTTTTGTTCTTTTGTTTCATTTTTCTTCTTCTCTTCTTTTCATTTTCAAAAAATTCAAACTAAATTTCTAAATAATATTTAAAACCAAATCAACTAAAAAAAATACTGAATAACTCCAAATAATAATTATCACTAATAACTAAATACCAAATTATAAGAACATCACACAATTAAATACTAATTAAGAACAAATCACACAACTAGACCTTAAATGTTAAAAAGAAATGCAAAGTACATTTTTTTGTACTATTTTCCATTTTATTAAAATCATTTTAATTACTTCTAATTGTAAAGCTAAATCCTAAAATGTAATATATATTTTTGTATTTTTCTATTAATTAAAACAACAAAAACACGCACACACGGACATAAACAATCGTAAAATATCATGAGAAACTCACAAACATGTACACAATAAAATAAGACAACTTTGATTTTGATTTCGTTGGGAGTAGTTCATGTGAGGCAAAAATCATGTGCTCACAGTGACTTGAGGTGCTTCATGGGTAATAGTGTTTGGATATTATCATGAGTTGTGGCAAGGCCACGTGATGTTATGACCTTTCGAGGAGGTTTCAGGTACTCTATATCTATGATATGAGACGAGATCTCAGTTTTGTGATATAAAGGTATGGAGGAATTGAATTACAACTCTTTCGTTTGAGTTAGTTGTCATGATTTGAGTGTGTTAAGATCATTTCTTATTGGATTTTCTGTTGTGCTCGTCGTGGCTTAGGCCGATATTGAGGTGTCATATCACCAGTGTGGTGTGTTAAAATCGAAGTGATCTTTGGAGTCATTAATGAGTGCGAGTATATGTGGTTTAAGCTGGTTAGAAGGGTAATATCAAGGTTTGGCTCCGATATATGTTGTGGTATCGGTCAAAAGGGAAATAGATTCATAAATGATTGACCTGAAGATGGGTTCGGTATATCGCGCATTTTGGTTTCCGTGGGCAGGATATGAAGGTGTTGGAATAAGACTTTATCTGATGAAACATGTTTTCTATTGGTATTTGGTTATTGCGGGCAATTGCCGTGGATAGCGGCGGTGTGAGGTGGATGGTTTTGTCCGTCTCTAAGAGAGACAATGAGGAAGAGTTTAGCTTGGGGGAGGTTGGGTAGGTTTTTAGGAATATATACTAAAAGGGGAAATGAATCCTGGTCGTTTGATCTGATGAGATCAATGGCTTGGATCAATTGCTAAGGGGGGAACGGTGTTATTTAGAGGTTGATGGGGTGGACCGGGCATGGGAATGGATCGGTTTGTTCAAAACAGGTATGGAGGGTATGATCTCAACCGTTGGATTGGGGATGGGTTTACGGTTGAGATCCATTGGCGTTGAAACGACGTAGCTTCATTGCTATACTACGCCATTTCAGTGGTCTTAGAAACAAGGAGATTTGGACCGGGTAAAAATGACTAAGGCCTGGACTTTGGCAAAAATGAGGGAAGCCCAGTCCAATTTTTTTGTTCTTTTGTTTCATTTTGCTTCTTCTCTTCTTTTCATTTTCAAAAAATTAAAACTAAATTTCTAAATAATATTTAAAACCAAATCAACTAAACAAAAATACTGAATAACTCCAAATGATAATTGTCACTAATAACTAAATACCAAATTATAAGAACAACACACAATTAAATACTAATTAAGAACAAATCACACAACTAGACCTTAAATGTTAAAAATAAATGCAAAGTACATTTTTTTGTACTATTTTCCATTTTATTAAAATCATTTTAATTACTTCTAATTGTAAAGCTAAATCCTAAAATGTAATATATATTTTTGTATTTTTCTATTAATTAAAACAACAAAAACACGCACACACGGACATAAACAATCATAAAATATCATGAGAAACTCACAAACATGTACACAATAAAATAAGACAACTCTGATTTTGATTTCTTTAGGAGTAGTTCGTGTGAGGCAAAAATCATGTGCTCACAGTGAGTTGAGGTGCTTCATGGGCAATAGTGTTTGGATATAATCATGAGTTGTGGCAAGGCCACGTGATGTTATGACCTTTCGAGGAGGTTTCATGTACTCTATTTCTATGATATGAGACGAGATCTCAGTTTTGTGTTATAAGGGTATGGAGGAATTGAATTACAACTCTTTCCTTTGAGTTAGTTGTCATGATTTGAGTGTGTTCAAATCGTTTCTTATTGGATTTTGTGTTGTGCTCGTCGTGGCTTAGGCCGATAATGAGGTGTCATATCACCAGTGTGGTGTGTTAAAATCGAAATGATCTTTGGAGTCATTAATGAGTGCGAGTATATGTGGTTTAAGCTTTTTAGAAGGGTAATATCAAGGTCTGGCTCCGATATCTGTTGTGGTATCGGTCAAAAGGGAAATGGATTCATAAATGATTGACCTGAAGATGGGTTCGGTATATCGCGCGTTTTGGTTTCAGTGGGCAGTATATAAAGGTATTGGAATAAGACTTTAGCTGATGAAACATGTTTTTTGTTGGTATTTGGTTATTGCGGGCAATTGCCGTGGATAGCGGCGGTGTGAGGTGGATGGTTTCGTCCGTCTCTGAGAGAGACGATGAGGACAAGTTTAGCTTGGGGGAGGTTGGGTAGGTTTTTAGGAATATATACTAAAAGGTGAAATGAATCCTCGCCATTTAATCTGATGAGATCAACGGCTTGGATCGATTGCTAAGGAGGGAACGGTGTCGTTTAAAGGTTGATGAGGTGGACCGGGCATGGGAATGGATCGGTTTGTTCAAAACAGGTAAGGAGGGTATGATCTCAACCATTGGATTGGGGTTGCGTTTACGGCTGAGATCCATTGGTGCTGAAATGATGTAGCTTTATTGCTATACTACGCCATTTCAGTGGTCTCAGAGACAAGGAGATTTGGACCGGGTAAAAATAACTAGGGTCTGGACTTTGGCAAAAATGAGGGAAGCCTAGTCCAATTTTTTTGTTCTTTTGTTTCATTTTTCTTTTTCTCTTCCTTTCATTTTCAAAAAATTAAAACTAAATTTCTAAATAATATTTAAAACCAAATCAACTAAACAAAAATATTGAATAACTCCAAATGATAATTATTATTGGAGGAATCTATAACTTTAGGCGTAAAGACGGGGTTAGGAATAACGAAGTCTTGGGTGCAATCTTAAGTGAACTATTCAAATTAAAGCTAGCAAGGGTAGCTCGGGAGAGTGCACTAGTAAATTATTGTAATTGCTCGGGAGAGGGTTACGATACAAATAACATTCATGATTGATAGAATATATTAACAATTTGTATGAGCATAACGATAAGGGATTCCATCAATAGGGGAAATCAATACCTTAGTCCTTCTTCATATCATTTTACTCAACATTCAATTCTTTGTTTTAATCATTCTTAATTCTTGCAAGTAGTTAGTCGAAAATCATACACAAATATACTCTAAATTTTGGGAACTTGATTCGGAAGTACTCTTGGGTTGTGAACGTTGTTATTGATAGGTTAATTCTCTGTGGGATCGATCTTGGAATTATTAGACCAGGTTATATTGACTGCGACCGTTGCTTGGACGTGAATCAACCAACAAGTATCAACAACACAGTATAACAGCTATCAGATGTAGCTAAATGCAATGCAATGCATGAAATGACTGCTACGGCGCGTAGCCCAATCCAATTTGGGTACCCGTGCTCACTGTGGGGGTTCAGACTCCGGAGGGGCTCCTACAGCCCAAGCACAATATCATGAATATGCTACGGCACACAGCCTGATCCACTACCAGTCAGCTAATATGCAAATCTAGCCTCGCAGGCTCAAAAGTAGTTTTGAAAACTCTTTAATCATTTTTTCAGTTGAAAATAGTAAATCGAAGTTCCAGAGATCGGAAAATCATGATAACACTATTAGCTCTGGACTGGTAGTAAGACTAGCATGTCAATATCACAAAACAATAATAACAATCCTCGCAGGATCCCAATAACTGGCTCACAACCCATGAAAGTACACAACCATCCGAGAATGAGGTTCACTGGCTCAAGAATAGCCAATATCACAATATAATATCAACAGGTGAGACTAAGACATAGTCCCCAATGACAATTGACCCCGCTCTCACAAGAGAGTACGTGTCTCGCTGCTATACAGAGTCACAAAGTGGTATACCAGGGTTTCGAACCCGCTGGTCAACACCTACATCTGTTACTCACCTCAATACGACTCGATGACTAATCCGCGATGCCCTTGCCACAAGAATCAAGCTCCGCAAGCGTAGAAGTTGATCAAATATAGTGGAAATACATCAAATTAGGCCAATGGGATGATACCCAGTCAAAACAATTCAATTTACAGCAAAAACTACAAAGTTGCCGAAACCAGACTTTCGGTACGCTTCTCAAAAATTAACAAACGTCACATATTCGAAACCATCATCTCAACACGAGTCTAAGCATATAAAATTTACCAAAATCGGATACCATTTTCCCCATTCAAATCATTGATTTTCTATACCCCAAGCCTAGGGTGAAAACCTCCATAACACACCCATAATTCCTCCAATTTCAGGTGTTAATTGCTTAATTTATCAATACAAAACCATAATTTGAGTCCATAGTTGATTACCTGAAGAATCTCCTTGAATTTCCCTTCAAAATCCCCTAAGTCGTCTCTTATGTCTGAGCCCTAAATGTTTTAGACTGTTCTAAAATTTTTACTTCTGATATTTTTAATCCTTCTGCGATTTCCGCTTTTGCGGACAAAATCTCGCACCTGCAAGTCCGTATCTGTGACCAACTGGTCGCTTCTTCGATTCCAACTCTAGCCGGCCACTTCCACTTCTGCGAGCTTTGGACCGCTTCCGCGAGTTTTCAACCGCTTCTGCGGTTTAACTCAAAAACCCCAATTCCGCTTCGTGCACCAGGGTCCGCACCAGCGACCCCGCACCCGCGCTCAAAATCTGCTCCGGCGGTACCGCTTAAGCAGTCGATCTTCCGCTTCTGCGAACTTTCCCCATTTCGCCTCTAGACCGCTTCTGCGGCACTCCCTTCGTACAAGCGACACCGCACCTGCGGTCCCTTGGCCGCAGGTGCGAAAACACCAAAACCAGAAATCCTCAACCTGCAATTTCCATGATTCTGTGACAACCCATAGGGTCATCACCTGCTTTCCTCATTTGTTCTACACTTCCGAGGCCTTGAAAATCTCATTCTATATTACCTCAATTTACGTGTACGATCCGGGCATATAGTCGGAAAAATTTTTGTGATAGAAAATATGAATTCTATGAAAAATTTGGAGAAAAATGATATTAATATTGATATAATTGACTTCGGTCAACATTTTTGGTAAACGAACCCGGACCCGGAACCGAGATCGGACGGTCTCGGAAGGTGCGTAGGAAAATATGGGACTTGGACATGCGTCCGGAGTCGAATTCTGAGGCCTCGAGCCCAAGTTATGAATTTTTCTGTCAAATTGTTTTTGCTGTAATTATTAAAGGAAAATAAATTAAATGACCGTGGCATCGGGCTCGTATTTTGGTTCCGACGCCCGGTACAAGTCTTAAATATTATATATGTGTTTTCTGCAAAGTTTGGTGACATTCGGATGTCATTTGATATGTTTTGGACCTTGAGTTCCAAGTTTGAAAGTTTGAAAACCAAAAGTATGAAAATCATGAACTTGAGGCTTGATTTGATGAAAACGATGTTATATTGGCGATGTGATCGCACGAACAAGTTCGTAATGTATTTTTGATGCTGTGTACATGTTTGGTTGGGAGCCCGGGGGGCTCGGGTAATGATTTGATAGGCCGTTGGATCATTTTCTGAATTTTTGCACTGCTGGTTGTTCACCCTGCTGTTGGCTTCGAATTTGCGAACAAATTCTCGCAAATGCGAAGGTGACAGGTCAAGGCTGGGTTCGCAAATGCGAACCCTTGATCGCAAATGTGAAGTCTGCCAGAATCATGCCACGTTCGCAAATGCGAACAAAATGTCGCTAATGCGAAAAGGCCTCAGATGGCCAGTGTTCGCAAATGCGATGAAAAGGTCACAAATGCGATCCTGGGCAAGGAGGCTTCACCTTCGTAAATGCGAAAGATGTCTCGCAAATGCGAGACTGGCTCACCTGGGCTAGAGTTCGCAAATGCGAACTTTCTCTCGCAAATGCAAGAACAACAGACCCCAGACCTATAGCGTTCGCAATTGCGATATCCGCAGCTGTGTAATTCTATACTTAAACGAATTTTTCAGTTCATTCTTCACTTTTTCGGCTTGCCTAGCTATCACGAGTAGGCGCTATCACGATCCCGATGTTGGGGGAAAATTCGGGTCATGACAGATTCTCTTCCGTTTAACCACCCGAAAACACCCCGAGGCCCCCGGGACCTCATTCAATCACACCAACACATCCTAACACCTTATTCGAACTTTCTCCAACCCTCCAAAAACGTCTAACAACACCAAAACCCATAATCCACGTCGGATTCAAGCCTAAATTCCTTAAAACTTCCGAATTACACATTCGATCAAAAACTCAACCAAACGACGTCCGAATGACCTGAAAATATACAAACATATCCAAAATCACATGACGAAGCTACAGAAATTGTCGGAATGCCATTCCGACGCCCGGATCAAAATCTCACCTACCTTTCAGATTTCACCAAAATTCAACCTTAGCCAATTCAAGCCTATTTCTACACCGGGCCTCCAAATTCAATTCCGATCGCTCCCCTAAGTCGCAAATCACCTCCTGGAACTAACCAAATCACCAGAATCTGATTCCGAGAACTCTAACTAAATAGTAAACTCCAGGTTGACTTTCCATATTCAAGCTTCCTTCAATAAGGCTATTTGCCTCATTGTCAACCAAAATCACTCCTAACTCACCCGATAGACTCTAACACAGATATAAAAGCATAAAACATATAAATGCAAGGTAACAGGATGGTAATTCCCGTGACGACGGGCCGGGTCGTCACACCTTAATATTAAAATTGGTTACGAGCTATTAATTAATTATAGTAGTTTGAGGTGTTCCATTCACTATTAAATCACATATGGCCTTCGTGTAAATTTCACAACCTAGATGTAAAAAAGAATAATATTTCGTACAAAAATCTTTCAGGGCCATCTTAAAATACTAACCTAATTAGGTATATACTTGCGTAACATGATTACGATTTTTTTAGAAAAAAATAAAAATTGGAGTATGCGTTAGCGCAAATTTGGCCAAACTATTTTTTTAACAAACAAATAAAGCGATATTATTTGTGGACATGTTCGCGTGGCATAATTTGACGCGTCAAAGAGAATGAGTATATGTTCGTGTAATTCAATTTTTTAAATGCGAGTAATTTAGGTAATCAAAAGCGGTAAATAGATAAATGCACATAGGGTTTAAAATCAGTAATTAAACATTTTTAATAAGCCAGGTATGATCAAAGCGACCGTGCTGGAACCACGGGATCCAGGGCTGCCTAACACCTTCCCTCGGTTCAACAGAATTCCTTACTTAGAATTTCTGGTTCACAGACTTCATTTGGAAAGTCGAAAATTTCCTCGATTTGGGATTTAAATAAATCGATGACTTGGGACACCGTAATTTATTCCAAGTGGCAACTCTGAAATAAATAAATAATCTCATTTCGAATATTGTCAATTAAATTGGAAAAACTCCCTTGTGCATTATCCTTCGGGGTAAGCGCGCCAAAAGGAGGTGTGACAGCTCTGGCGACTCTGGTGGGGAACAGAAAACCCAGAACCACTGGTTCATGGTTTAATTTGAGCTTATTTTATGATTTTTATTTGGCTTATTTATTATTAATAGTATTGTATTTTGTGAACTGCGGTGCTAAAATGCTATCTGTTTACCGCTTTAATATTGTTTGAATTTGTATATAACTGTTTTCTTACGTCACCCTCTGAGTCTTCTGAATTTATTGTGCTCACGTGCGCGTGGCCCTCTTTCTGTTAGAAGTCAAACCAATCAGAACGGGGTTGGGTCAAGTAACTAGGCCGAGCTGACTTTCGTGCTCCCGGTACGTTACCCCCACTTCGGCTCGAGTTGTCCGCTCGGGTAAGCCAAGTATAGAACAACTAACCCAAGATTCTAAACTTAGAATACCAGAGCCTCACGCCGAATCCCTAGTAGGAATGTTTGTTTGCATCATGTTGCATTTGACTTAGGGGACTTAACACAGGGGTTGGGTCCGTCTAGGACAAGCAACCTGAAATGAAAAGACCATCCTGATGCATCCTATTTGTTTTATGCATTTATTTGCTTCAGACTTGCATGCTGACCATGTTTTTAATAATGAGGAAAATGAAAAAAAAGAGGGAAAATTTGTTAGTTTCAATATAGTTTGTTTTTTTTAATTAAAAGAAAAGAAAAAAAAACATTTTTTAAATGTTTTTTAAAAAATGTGTGATTATTTTTCTTAAAAATAAAAAAGGGTTTAAATTTATTTAATAAAATAAAAAATAGTCTGTTTCATTTACAAATGTAGCTTATTTTATTTAACCGAACTACACGAGTTTGATTCTCACCGAATGTGAGATACGTAGGCAACCCCCATCGGGTCCAACCTCCTATTTTGCAAAACTAGCCAAAAATGTCGAAATTAATTTTTCGTCGTAAATAAGTCGGTGATGCCATTTTCAAAATAGCCGAATGTTCCCAAAAGGGACACCGGAAGGTCGAGTTTGCATAAACGGCCACCTTGGGTCATTTTGTAGATTTTAGCTCGATTGACTCATACAGCCTTAAAATCTTCGTCCCCGAGGCGCTGAAAGGACGTGTTTGTAATATCGGATTTTCTATTTTTTAAAAAATAAATAGTTATGAATAAGTCGGTGATGCCGCTTTACCAAATATAGCCGAATGTTCCCGAAAGGGACGCCGGAAGGCTGACTTTGCATAAACGGTCACCTTTGGTTATTTTTAGTATTTTTGTAGGTTAGCTTACGCAACCTTAAAATCTTCGTCCTCGAGGCGATGAAAGGTCGTGTTTGTAATACCAGGTCTTTTGATTTAGTTCGAAAAAGAAAAAATGTGTCTCATAAATAAGTCGGGCGATGCTATTTTTGTCAAAAATAGCCGAATGTTCCCGAGAGGGACGCCGGAAGGGTGATTTTGTATATACAGCAACCTTTGGGTCATTTTTTTTTAGATTTTGACCGATTGACCCACATGGCCTTAAAATCTTCGTCTCCGAGGCACTGAAAGGCCGTGTTTGCAAAACCAGGATTTTCATTTTAATTATATAAAACAAACAAAAAAAACAAAAAAAAAACAAATAAAAAACGTTTGTTTATTTGCGAATGCTGTTTGGATATTTGGTCAAAATAAGCCGAGCCACCCTTTGCGGTGTTTTACCCCGTTCTTGCCAAAATCGCCTTAGAGTATTTTTTAGTTGTCGAAAGGCTATTTTTGTAAAAGAACGAATAAGTTTGTAAAGTATCATAGAATAATCCTCCCCGACCTCAAAATTCATGTGGAATAGAGAAGGGGCCGCATTTGCAAAAATAACCATTTGGTTAAAACTATCATATAGGGAAAAGAATTTGTCCCTTTTGTTTTGAGTTTGTAATTCTTTTACGTGTGGGTATTTGATTTTCGAGTCTGTAGATCGGCTTTCCATCAAAGTCTGTTAGTTTAATTAGTTTTTGAACCTTTCTTTTAAAATCAAAGTTTGTTTTTATTATGAAAAACGAAAAAAAAATTGTTTTATTGATTTTGACCTTTCATTGATACTGAACTACGCAAGATCTGATTCATGCGGGGTCATGATACGTAGGCAATCCCTATCGGATTCGATCATAGTCATAAATAAACTAAGAGAAAAATAATGTGAAAAACAAACAAGTGAAAAAAGGGGAGAGAGCGATAAAAAAGCAACAAAAAAAAGGAAAAAAGAAAAGAAAAAGAGAGTGCCAAAGAATAAATGAATGGCAAAAATAAGATGAAACATGCAACCCTGATCAAACAGGCAGAAATGAAGAAAAGAGGAACAAAATAAAAGGGTCTAGTTAACACAGTGATGAAACATGCAACCCGTTCAAACACATGGTAGAAACGTTTAACTGTTTAGGTGCATTGCATCCCAACATGCAATTTCCTTTAAATTAAATGCCTCAGAACTAACAAGGTTGTATGTGTGAACAAATTAGCCAGGTTCCATTCAGGTGTTTGGTTTTGTTGGTATGTGGTGATGAATGTGCAACCGTGCTAGCGACCACAATATTATCCACAAAGCTGAGCTCCACCTCCCAGAAATTCCCATCCTTACCAAGCTCCATATAATCATCAACCAAATAATCCCCAATACAATCCTCGCCCAAGAGAGCCTTTCAAAAGGAATCAGTTCACCCCTATTGGTGAATCATACTCGGGTTTGCTCCAAAAGCTAGTCAGGCAAGTTTTCCAGTAGCCAGTTACCTAAATCTAGTTGGACCGTGAGTGCCCCTCGCACCGAGCTGATGTTATATGAGAATACCACTCTGGAGCAGTGGGACACAATACAGAGGACTGTTGGACCCTCAAAAGGGGCGGTTGAAAATCTTATTGATGCTGAAAGAATTGTTTTCTAGGAGGAAGAAGCTCTTGATGTGATGAACAATCTATTGTCTACCCACAACATTGGGCCAACAGTCAGAATGATCTGTGAAGTTGAGGAATTTGATCCAGCACTGAATGCTATTGCACCCATTGTCGAGACAGAAGAAAAGCCGAAACAGTTGCCATGCCTAAAAGTTCCCTTTCAAATGGGAGTCTTGGTAGCTAATCTTTATATCCTTCATGCGTCCGGGTTATATCAGGGTGTGATCCAGATGTTTTACTTTATTGCCCTATTTTCCGACGTAAACCTTTTTTCTTCAAAATTGAAAAAAAAAGAAAATTAACATTTCTTCGTCTAAGAATGTCTCTTTTCTTAAACTTGTCATTTCTTATTCGCTTTTCAATTCTATTAA
The DNA here is from genome assembly GCA_032618575.1 of Nicotiana noctiflora. NCBI lineage: Eukaryota > Viridiplantae > Streptophyta > Magnoliopsida > Solanales > Solanaceae > Nicotiana > Nicotiana noctiflora. The sequence continues at coordinate 111,156 of JASVEL010001020.1, forward strand.
ATGCAGATTTCAATAATATGACATGCTTGCGAACTTCATGCCCAGATCCCAAAACAGTGGCGGACTTCAAAATAATGAATCATGAGTCGAAATGTAAGGTAGATAAGTTTGAAGAAATAAAACAAAGAGTTTGAACAGCTGAAGAAAATTGGTTTCAAAATTGAAAAGGTCCATACATTGCAACAAGAGTACTACCAAAAGAGTATGTTGTACTTGGGACACATCGAAGGAATTGTCCCAAAAACAACTATCAATACAAATACAGTGAAAATGTACTATGTTGGATCCTCCATATAGTTCTAATATTCTCTGGTTGGGATGACGAAGGCTTTCTTTCTCGCTACCCAAATACCATCAACCCTTTGCAAACCCTTTGAGCCGGTTTATCATTTTTTGACTACCCTCTTAGGAACCTGAAAGTGTCATTAAAAAAAAAAAGAATTGAAAAATGAAATAGAAGAAAAAAAAAATAAAGAGAAAGAGAAGGAAGAAAAGGCAAAGAAAATGAAATAAAAAAGAGAGGAAAAGTAAAAGGAAACAGAAAGAGAAAACAAAACAAAAGAAAAAAAACAAAAGAAAAAATAAATAAAAAAACAAAGTTTGCCTGAACTACGTTCGACTTGATTCCGAAAGGATACGTAGGCAATCTCTCTCTGGGGTTCAATCACACCAAAATAAAAATCCAATTCCCCCCAAAAATTGAAATTGGGCAGATGATATAATGGTTAAGCTATGAGACCGCTAAAAAGGTTCCAAAGTTGTAATTTAGTCCAAATTCTTTTTACCCTAAACCTAGTTCAAGTCCTTCTGATCAATCGACAAAGAGGTTAAAAATAGGAGGATAGAGTTATTTGGATCTGATACAACAAAATGAGAGGTATAAAATGAAAGAGCCTCAAATGCTCTAAAATTGAAGTTAGAAGAAAGAAGCCAGAAAAGAGAAGCCTACGAAAGCAAAATAAAGTTGGAAAAGGTTAAGTCCCATGCGACTAGCCGTTGCAGCAAAGGTCTAAGAGCCAAAAGTTCCCCAATGTTCCGAAAAAAAAAGAACCAGAGAGGAAAGGCCTATGAAGGCGAAATGAAGTTGAAAGCTGAAGTCCCATGTGACCAACCGTCAAGGCAAAGACTGGAAAAGCCAGAAGTTCTTCATGGCCTGAAATGAAATCAGTCCTCAGGGAACAAGCAGATGCAGTTGAGATCTTTATCAACAAAGATGGGCCAAGATCTAGTGATCAAACAATCAATGCCACAAAATCAACCACAGTTCCAGCTAACAAATTGTTCTTTGTTGAAAACAGGTCTATTTCAAATTAGTTGTGCAAGAAGAAGGTGCAGTCCAAAGCAATGAAATGCGCGACCATTGAAATGGCTATGTAACAAGGAAAATGCCCAAAAGGAAAGTTTCTTTTCAAAAAAATTATTTTATTCATTGTTGATGAGTAAAAGGATAACACCTAAAAGAAAACCCAAAAGGGAGAAGGAAGGAAATGGAAAATGAAAACCCCCAAAAGAGAATCAAATCATAGTAGTTTAGCTTTTTCTTTTCAAAAATCCAGGCCAGAAAACCGAGGATCTCCCAGTCAGAAAACTGTGGAGCCATTTCTTTTAAACCCTGGCCAGAAAACCGAGGGTCTTTCGGCCAGAAAGCCGTGAAAAGTTTCTTTAAAACTACGGCCAGAAAATCGAGGCTCTTTCGGCCAAAAAGCCGTTGAAACTTTTCTTTTAAAATCTCGGCCAGAAAACCGTGGAGCCGTTTCTTTCAAAACCCCTGCCAAAAAACCGAAGGTCTTCAGGCTAGAAAGTTGTGAAGCGTTTCTTTCAAAATCCTGGATAGAAAACCGAGGATCTCCCGGCCAGAAAACCATGGAGCCATTTCTTTTAAATCCCGGCCAAAAAATCGAGGATCTCCCAGTCAGAAAACTGTGGAGCCATTTATTTTAAAACCCCGGCCAAAAAACCGAGGGTCTTTCGGCCAAAAAAGCCATTGCAACTTTTCTTTTAAAATCCCGACCAGAATACCGAGGATCTCCCAGCTAGAAAACCATGGAACCGTTTCTTTAAAACGCCGGCTAGAAAAACCGAGGGTCTTCCAGCCAGAAAGCCGTGAAACTTTTCTTTTAAAATCCCGCCAGAAAATTGAGGATCTGCCGGACAGAAAACCATGGAGCTGTTTCTTTTAAATCCCGGCCAGAAAATCGAGGATCCCCTTGGCCAGAAATCCATAGAACATTTCTCTTAAATCCCGGCCAGAAAACCAAGGATCTCCCAGTCAGAAAACTGTGGAGCCATTTCTTTTAAACCCCGGCCAGAAAACCGAGGGTCTTCCGGCTAGAAAGCCATGGAACTTTTCTTTTAAAATCCCGGCCAGAAAACCGAGGATCTCCTGGCCAAAAAACCATGGAGTCGTTTCTTTTAAATCCTGCCCAGAAAATTGAGGATCACCCAGTCAGAAAATTGTGGAGCTATGTCTTTTAAACCCCGGCCAGAAAACCGAGGGTCTTCCAGCCAGAAAGCCGTAAAACGTTTCTTTTAAAATCCCGGCTAGAAAACTGAGGATCCCTTGGCCAGAAAGCCATGGAACATTTCTTTTAAATCCCGGCCGGAAAATCGAGGATCTCCTGGCCAGAAAACTGTGGAGCCGTTTCTTTTAAGTCCCGGCCAGAAAATTGAGGATCTCCCAGTTAAAAAACTATTCTTTTAAAATCCCGGCCAGAAAATCGAGGATCTCCCGGCCAGAAAATCGTGAAGCCATTTCTTTAAAACCCCAGCCAGAAAACCGAGGGTCTTTCGGCAAGAAAGCCGTGAAACGTTTCTTTCAAAATCCCGACCAGAAAACCGAGGATCTCCCGGTCAGAAAACCGTGGAGAGTTTCTTTCACAATCCTGGCCAGAGAACCGAGGATCTCCCGGCCAGAAAATGGTGGAGCATTTATTTCCGAAACCAGGTGTTAAAATCAAGATTCTCTTGGCCAATACTGAAGAGTCTTTTTAATCATTTTCTATGTCGCAACTAACTCACGAAATTTTCCTAGTGAAACTGGGGCAGAAATTGTTTGTTCATTTGTTCGTTTTGTTATCTAAATAGGTTTGACCTCGGGACACAAGGATCGAAATAACCTATGAGTTGAGTCTCAATCCAGAATGAAGAAAAGAAGAAAAGAACCAAAAGAAAACGTGTTCAAAGGTTGAAGTAAACAGAGGCGCGAATTGCTCATAATCTGATTGAAGTCAGGAATCCCGCCAATCCCATTTCACTCATGTTACAAGAATAAACAAGTATGTACATCTTGCAAGCTTCAAGATTCACATCGAGGTCTACAACAAAATCAACTAAGACTCAATATCAAGTTCTCAAGAGAATCATAGATAGGAATCTTGTAACTCGTAGTTGATAGCATAGATAGCTTAGCTTTAATTTCTCTTTTGGTGTAATAAGGAGGTCAGTAAGCAGTAAGCAGCAACAGCAGCAACGATAGAAATAGTAGCAACAAAATGTCAGTCCACGGTAGTCCCAGCTACCAAAACTTCCCGAACTACATTAACTTGATTCCTGTTTAGCCCAGGATATGTAAGAAGCCTCCCGAAGCAAAGGCTCGGTCAAGATCATTTCAAAATGCTTCACACGAAGTGCTCGAACGGGCAAAAATCGCTCGTATTTGCTCATTATTCTTTGCACGAAAACTCTTCGCATTTTCGCGCAAAGAGGGGCAGCTGTGAGCACGTGATTTTTGCCCCGCATGAGAATTACTCCCATAATAAAAAAAATAAAAGTTTTTTGTTGTGTGTGATTTTTGTGATTTCGTGTTATTTTTCTCTTATTATTTGCATTTATGTGTGCATGTCTATTTATTTTAATATAAAATAAAAAAGTATGTTGCATTTTCATATAAAATTCAAGATTACAATTAAGAGTAATTAAGTTTGTTTTACGAAAATAAAAAAAATCACAAAAATATGTATTTTGCATTTTAAGTGTTTAATGTCAAATTGAGTGGTTTTCTTTTTTATTTAATTGTGTGTTAATTAAAAGTTAACTAGTACTTATATAGACTAATTTAGTTATATAAGTTAATTTATGATTTTTAGAATTTTAGTTTTATTTTAAGGAAACAAAAGAAAAGAAAAATAACACAACAAAGAGAAGGGAATCAAATTTGGGTCATTTTAAACTTAATTCTTCTAAGCCCAACTCAAATTTTCCCCAACCCATCCAAAACCACCTCTTAAAACCGCCCAATACCCAAGAATCGACCCGGTCTGCCCCATGACCCAAACCTCCCTTTATTTTATTTTCACCCTAACAAAAAAAACCCTAATTAGACTAAAAGAATAGCCCTCCCATCTTCTTCTCATGACTGCCAGCCGCCACACCAATGACCCCTCCCCCCACGAACCAGCGACGCCATTCAACCAGCCTCCCGTGCGACAACAGCCACCAACGACCAACTCCGTCGTCGTCCAGCTCACTAGACGATCCCCATTGTCGTCAACCACCAACAGCACAACGTCGAGCACATTCCACGACCACCAGTCGTCCTCTCCGACCAAACAGCGAGCCAATCGACCATAGCAGTCTCTTCTGAGCTGCTTCGTCTTCAACCTTACAGTCTGCCGGCAACCAGCTTCTAACGACACCCTACAGCCGCCACCACTTCTACAGTCATCAGCCACAATAATACAGAGAAAAACCCCAGAGCTTCACCTCCGTCGAAAACTAGCCGGCCACCCCCACTTCTCTCCTACCTCGTCGTTCACAACCAAACGACCACTAACAAACCTCCCCATCACCATCTCCCCCTCGCCTGAAACCAGCAAAACCACCATTCCAACCTACTTCCAGTTGCTGCCGTTGCTGCTTCTCCACCCTATCCGACAACAGCTTCAACACATGCCAGAACTCGTTGAAAACCAGCATCATCAATTACCAAACCCGCTGAAAATCCATTCCCTCTCATAGTCGAGCGACCCATCTTCTCATCTTTAGTCCCAAAACAGAAGTCGTCGGCAACCTTAAGTGTCTTGTTTGAAGTCAGTATTCGAGTTAGTCAAGGTTCAAAGCTTTTCGGTTAGTTTGAGATCCCTTTGTTGGTCCTTGTTCATTTGTGGATTTGTTTAAGAGCGTATCAAGGTTCAACCGTGTTCTGCCACTGTTTGCCATCAAGGTCAATCCTTATTTTTCTGTTTGGTTGCTCATTTTGTCATGTATGATTTTTGGGTATTAGACTTGTGTGAATTCTATCCGTATTTGTGATACCTAGAATTGAAATTTGATTTTGAATATAATGTGATTACACGAGTCAATGGAAAGTTACTGAAATGTTCATATGACAATTTACACAAATACCTATTGATGAACTTGTTGGATTTTTATTTTTTTTGGTTTTCGGTTGATTTGAACGCATCTTGTTGTGTTGTTGGAAAAGGTTTGCGAATTTGAAGTTACATGTAATTGTTTATTTGTTTCTAAGAGTAATTTTGTAGCTTAGAATAAATTGTTAGATCCTAATATCATTCTACTGGTTTGAATTGCTATGCGAAAGTTTTTTCTGTTAAGTTTTCAATTCATATCTTCATGGATCATCTATTCTTGAAGTTTGGGATACGATTGTGTACTAAAATAATCGACTCTTAATTTGTTACATTGAGCTGGTGTGCACTAATTGATGTGACTAAATTGATAAAGCTGAATAATAACTTGATTATCTATTGAGGGGTGGGCACATTATGGGCATATTTTTGTTTGTTTCAATTTCACTAGTAGTTTGGGGATTTAAATATTCAATAATCAGATTAGTGGGCTGCTAATAAAGATAAAGGTGCACTAAATTTTCTTTTTTTAATAATAGCACTAGGTTAGTGTGTCACTAATGGATAATTAAAAATTAAAATGCTAAGATGAAATGGTGCAAACACTAGAAAAAAGGTCTATTTAAGAACATAAGTCTTAGAAGGAAAAAAAGAAGACAGCGAGACAATCCAACAGAGAATAAGAAAAGAGTTTAGATATTAAGAGTTGGACATTCTAAGATAGAGAATAGGATCTGAAAATTCTAAAAAAGTATAGATAGAATACTTGGAGAGCTAAGAAGAGGCGAAAAAAAAGAGAAAGTCAGTACTAGTCTACTACTGTTGGGTGGAAGCTTGAAGTTTTTGATCTTTGAGTGTTAAAAACCAGAAAACTACTGTTCTACTTCTTCTAGTTTTTTTTCTATTTCTGCCTGCCAGTAAGCGTGTTTGGATTTGTCGGGTTCATGCTTTGGATAATTTAGTGTTTGTTTTGACTATTCTATTCTGCTCCATGGTTGCTGGTGTTTCTATTGTATGATTTCGAGTCTGGGTGGCTGTTAGTGTGTTCTTACATTGCTGTGTGACTGCTGTCATTACCCGCTGCTGATTCCTCTTTCTCTTTCTATTTTCCATATCCATGTATTCATCTATACTTTGAGTGATATATAGATTCAAATTGAATGAAGCTTAATTGAGCAGAACTTGGAGTGAAAATGTTCATTGCTTCTTTAGCTCTCCTCCCTATATTTATTTTGGATGTTCAAACTATGAACAAGTAGAATTTGTTTAAATGGGTATAAATGGATTTTAATTAGGACTTTAAAATTATTGGGAAACTAATATTGGTATGATACAAAATTGGATAGATATTGGCATGGTACAAATTTATGAACTAATATGATTTTACTGTTGGATTTATCAATTAAATAGAATTGAACTATAAAATTTTGTTGTTTGGTTCAGTGAACATTATTTGGATATGAAGGGTTTTACTTACTGTTTATGGTAGTCGAATGCTTTATATTGTGGTGAAGTTTTGAACTGCAGGATATTATATAAAGAAAGCAGATGTGATGTAGTATTGAATTACATAACTTAAAAATGCTAGGATTTAATGTAAAGAAAATGAACCATGGGAATAATCTACTTTGTTGCTCATAATCAGATTGTTGCTTCAAGAGAAACTGGTTTAACGATGTCATTAGTCTGGCCTTAACAAAAATTGTCGTTGCTTTGTTCTTTGATAAATTATTTTTTGTCATAAGTAATTATAATTTCTCCAAGCACATTTTTAATTAGTTAGACTCTTAAATAATTTTGAGGGGTTCCATATTAAACAAATTAAAATTAATGGCCCTCAAAGCTTAGTTGAGTTTTTTCTTTAAAGTTGGAATTGAGGTGTGCCGTGCCAAACCAAAATGACAATTGTGACCCTCGTATAAATTTCATAACCTAGATGTAAAGATGATCGAAATTCGTAGCAAGCCTTTAGGACCGTTTAAAATACGATTGTGGTCGCGTATACGTTCGCGTAATATGACCATGATCCTAAATTAATTTAGAGTATGTGTTAGCGCAACTTCGACCAATCTTCCTTAATAATAAAATAGGTTACATTTTTAATTATTTTAATTCATCAAATCGCATATGGTCTTTGTATAAATTTCTTATGGGTTAAACTAATACTTCCTAGGATATCCTTTAGGATCGTTTTAAAATACTATTTGGATTGAGTATACGTTCACGAAACATGATTACAAATCTAAAAAAAATCAATTCGAAGTATGCGTTCGTGCAACTTTAATCAATCTATCCTTAATACTAAAATGGGTTACGAGCTATTAATTAATTATAGTAGTTTGAGGTATGACATTCACTATTAAATCACATATGGCCTTCGTGTAAATTTCACAAACTAGATGTAAAAAAGAATAATATTTCGTACAAAAATCCTTCAGGGCCGTCTTAAAATACTATCCTAATTAGGTATATACTCGCGTAACATGATTACTATTTTTTTTAGAAAAAAAAAATAAAAATTGGAGTATGCGTTAGCGCAAATTTGGCCAAACTATTTCTTAACAAACAAACAAAGCAATATTATTTGTGGACACGTTCGCGTGGCATAATTTGACGCATCAAAGAGAATGAGTATACGTTCGCGTAATTCAATTCTTTAAATGCGAGTAATTTAGGTAATCAAAAGTGATAAATAGATAAATGCACATAGGGTTTAAAATCAGTAATTAAACATTTTTAATAAGGCAAGTATGATCAAAGAGACCGTGCTAGAACCACGGGATCCGGGGGTGCCTAACACCTTCCCTCGTGTCAAAAGAATTCCTTACTTAGAATTTCTGGTTCGCATACTTCATTTGGAAAGTCAAAAATTTCCTCTATTTGGGATTTAAATAAATCGGTGACTTGGGACACCATAATGTATTCCAAGTGTCGACTCTGAAATAAACAAATAATCTCATTTTGAATATTGTCACTTAAATTGGAAAAACTCCCTTGTGCATTATCCTTCGGGGTAAGCGCGCCAAAAGGAGGTGTGACATTAGTGTATTGTATTTATTAGTTAGTTATAAGGATAATTTGGTCATTAGATGTCATTATTTTTGCTTTTCTATATACAAGTATATGTATATATACTGAAGTTAGTGGAAGAATTAATACACAAACATTTTATCTAATTTCTTCTTCTCTCGAACCTTCACCTTCTATCTCTATTGAAGCTTGAGGTCAGCCAAGAATGGAGGTTGGTCTGCCATGTTAGCTTTAATTTCGACATGGTATTAGAGCTTAGCTCTAATTTCTCAACACAAATCTTCCTCAACTTCGTCAATTTTTCTTCTCGATCCTTTAAATCGAAAAGTATGAGCTCACGCCTTGACAGAAGAATTTCTGAAAATTTTCAACTAATTTCTTCAAATTGAGTAATCAATTGCTCCGATCTTCTAACAATCCACTTCAATTTTACTTGAAACTGTCAGAGAGTGCCAGAACGATGCTAGTTCCCGTTGTTCTTGACAGAACTGTAGATCTTGGAGAAGAAGAGTTTTTAGGGCTTTGTCAGTAAAAAACAAAGTCGAATTCATCATATGTAAGTGAAAGAAGCCTAACACTAATGAAGTCTTCGATGATATGGTTACATCTTGGATTTTGAATTCACTCTCAAGGATCTAGCTGATAGTATATAATATGTCAACAACGCAAAGAAGTTATGGCAAAAGTTAGAAGACAGATATGATCAGACTAATGGAGCGAAGCTTTATCAACTGCAAAAGGAAACTAATGACTATGAGCACCTAAATTTTCTCCCACGTAGGAAATTACTCCTAAAAAGCTGAAAAAATAATTTGTGATGACCCAAAAGTTCATCACTTAATTTACATCTAATCATGCTATATAATCATGCTTTCCTAGCTAACCCAGGATAATTCTTGTAATTAAACCAATTAAATAACAGAGATAACACTGATTGAGCAATTCAAGTAAAGTGGGTTTTTCAACAATTTGCGCAAGTACACGCCCGTCACCTCGCGTACAAGGCATTTAAATAACCACATAATATATCCTAGGGGAGAAGATCCCCCACACAAGGTTAGACAAATCACTTACCTCATTTCCAGTACAAAACCGCTAAGAAATAACTCCCTTGCCATGAGTATTCGACTCCGAGTGCCCCAAGTCTATTCAAACCAATTACATAGTGTAAATAACTTCGCACGTAACTAATTACACTGATGAAATTAAAGCTACAGCGTAAAAATGGGTAAAATGACCAAAATACCCCTCCATCCATCAGCTCGGAATCAAAGTATTTTTATGTTTTCAAAACCCTCGTACTCTCACGAGTCTAACCATATAAATTTTAAAAAATCGGAGTTCGTTTGCCCCTCCAAATCATCAAAGTATATTCTAAGAAACTTACCCCAATTTACACCCAAAGTCCGAAATTAAAGGAAGAATTTGAGTTTAGATTAGTGAGTAATAATCACAAGGGAGTAAGAACTCGTTACCCAACAATTGCCTCTAAAAAGCACTCGAAAAATCACCCAAACTGAGCTCCCAAGCTTGAGTTTTTGTAAAAATGGTGAAATCCTCGCTGATGAAATTATTATGCTGATTTTGTCTGCCCAGTGAAATACTCTATGCGATCGCATGACACTTATTGCGATCGCATAGAATAACTTTCCCGCCTTCAATTTTTACCTTATGCGATCGCACACACCGCATTACGATTGCATTGCTTTATAAAATAGCCTTATGCGATCGCACTCCCAACTCCGCGATCGCATTGCACAAAAAAGTAGGACCTTGGGACCCCTAACCCTTACACTATGCAATCGCATAGTACCCTCTGGAATCGCAGAGAACAAATCTTCACCACTATGCGATCGCATCACCCATTACGCGATCTTATAGAACAATTCCGAGCCTCCTCCAAAGCCTTCTATGCGATCACATCAACCCATTGCAATAGCATAGAGAAATCATCTGCAACACTCATGACAGCAAATCTGACCTTGTTCATCAACTCGAGACTCCCGGGACCTCAACCAAATGACCAAGCTACTCCAAATCATGATATGAACTTGTTCCAATCATAAGAACATATCATTAAACACAAAAATCATCAAATCATGGTGGATTCAAGCCCAAGTTTCAACCAAAACTTTCGAAACCTACATTCTATCAAAAACCCGACCAAACGATGTCTGAATGACCTGAAAATTTCTAGATATATCCAAAATCACCTAACAAAGCTACTGCAGCTGTCAAAATTCCATTATGACTCCCAGATCAAAATCTCACCTAACGACCGAATTTTTCAAAAATTTCAAACTTCGGCATTTTAAGCGTAAATGAGCTTCGGTCCTAAAAAATACATTCCGAACACGCTCCCAAACCTGAAATCACCTAACGGGGCTAACAGAACAATCAAATTTCCATTATGAGGTCATCTTAACACAGTTACGAATACGGACCATTTTTTCAACTATTAAGCTCTCATTTAGGGACTGTCCCAAAACACTTCGAATTCTAGAACCGAACATCCCGACAAATTACAATAGCAAAAATGAACTTAAGGGAAGCAGATAATTGGGGATTGGTGCGTAAATTGTAAAAACGATCGGTCGGGTCGTTACACCCCATCTAGAAAAATTATCTCTCGTGCTAATAAGCGCCCCGCGCAAGATGAAGCCTTATTTTCAATGCCACCGTATTTGCGTTCTATCAACTTACCCATTTTGAATCATACTGCATAAACCCGAGTTATCAGGTCAGTTGGAGAAATAGGAAATTTAGCTCAGAGGGTATAATATCGAGTATCAACCTCGAACGACCATCAAGTCCATATCCTGGCAGACTTCATGGCCAATTTCTCGCCATCTCTCGTACCTAGGTAGAGACAGAACTTTTATTAAAATCAAGCACGTACTCTGAGGTATGGAACTTGTTCACGGATGGTACCATAAACATAAGAGGATCCAGGCTCGGTATAGTCCTAATGCTGCCCGTTGGAGTTGTAATCAGACAATCCATAAAAATCGTGAAACTGTACGAGGCTTTGATTGCAGGTTTATAATTGGCCAACAGTTTGGGGGCCGAGACTATCGAGGAAAAATGTGATTTGCTCCTCTCAGTGAGTCATGTGAATGGAATGAAGCTCGAGAGGATAGGATGCAGAGGTACTTGGACAAAATCTAAGTCACATTATGTCGCTTCTAGGAATAGACCTTAGTCCATGTTCCACGAGAGCAGAACAACGAGGTCGATGCCCTCTCATAACTGGGATCCTCTAATGAAGAAGAAGACCTACTCCCCGGAGCTGTTGTCCAATTTTTTAGATCAGTGGTCGGGAAGGCCACAACGAGGTTAACTCCACCAGTGTGACATGGGATTAGAGAAATAAATATATTGTTTATCTAAGAGATGGAAAGCTACCCGCAAATCCAAAAGAATTGAGGGCCCTACAAATAAAAGCAACCCGATTCTCGCTCGACAAAAATAGGACTCTATACAAAAGAATTTATTTATAGCCCCCTGGCGGTCTGCTGGCGACAAGGTAACACAGATTATGTACTCCAAGAGATCAACCAGGGCACATGCAAAAATCATTCTGGGCCGTTTCCTTGGTCTGAAAGGTGATCACAACGGGCTACTATTCAGACAACATGGAAAATTAAGCCAAAGAATTTGTCCAAAAATGCGACAAGTGCTAGAGATTCGCTCCCATGATCCACCAACCTAGCGAGCAACTACATTTCATTTTTATCACCGTGGCCATTCATGAAATAGGGAATGGACATTGTCTGCTCTTTGCCAACGACACTAGGTAAGGTTAGGCTCATTAAAAATGGGTCGAAGCGTAGGCCTTCGAGAAAATAAGAGAGAAGGAAGTCATCAATTTCATGTGGGATCACATTATATGCCGGTTCAGAATCCCATTCGAAATAGCATGCGATAATGGAAGGCAATTCGTTAAAGTAACATTATTCCTTAAAGCTAACAAAATCAAGAGAATATTGTCGATGCCTTACCATCCGTGTGCAAACGGCTAGGCTGAATCTACAAATAAAACCATCATGCAGAACATAAAAAAGAAATTGGAGAGCACCAAGGGAAAATGGAGGGAATCGCTGCCCGAGGTACTGTGGGCATATCGAACAACTTCAAAATCAAGCACATGAGAAACATACTTCTCTCCAGTGTATGACGCCAAAGCATTGATAGTAGTGGAGGTCGGGGAACCAAGCGCCAGATTCACCCACACTAATGAGGGCTCAAATAATGAAGCCATGAAAATGTCCCTCGAGCTACTCGATGAAAGGTGGAAAGCCTCATTGATTCAGATGGCTGACCAGAAGCAAAAAATCAAAAGATACTACAATAGGAGGACAAATCTCTGATATTTTTGGATAGGGGACTTGGTTCTAAGGAAGGTTACTCTCAACACCCGACACCCTAATGAAGGAAAGCCGAGCCAGAGTTGGGAAGGGCCCAGGATAGTTGGCAAAGGATCCTATAAGCTTGGCACCATAGAAGGAGAACAACTTTCGAGCAACTAGAATGTATCGATGCTTAAGTGGTATTACTACTACGACATCCGATCGAAAATTACACAAAGATCCTCGGGCAAACATTGCACTCTTTTCCTTCGACCGAGTATTTTCAAATCCCGAAACGGGTTTGCCGACAGGGCTTTTAAACGAGGCAACGTCGATACACTTCCTAAGAAGTATTCAACAAGCCTAACGGACTTTCTTTTCGATCATATCCTTACCAGAAAATGACAAACGAGGTTCTAGTAGGAAATGATATACCGGGCCAAAAGGTCGAATGAACCGTGTTCACAAAAGCCAGGGTTATGAAAACACAACGACATGTATTTGCGCCAAGCAGTCAAGAAATATCTTTCATCAAAAGCATCTAGCATTACCAAAAGAAAGTTCAGCATGCTCACGGTAGGGATACCTCCACTGACTATCTCCCAAAATACTTGGGGACTTAACATGAGCAATTCGGAACTCGCACGACCTCACGGTCGAAACACCAAGCTCATATGGACCAAACAAGGCAATTCCGAGATCACGAGTAATGGCCTTCAGGCCTAAGCAAACTCGATTGCCTGGAGACTACCGTCAATCTCCATACACTACTGAAAAATTGGCCTACGGTAACGCATGCAAAACCGTTCCCATAGACTATATAACCGTTGCCATAGATATATTGGAACGGTTTAGAGACCGTTCCATCAGCCGCCGTGACAATAGGTCTATGGGAACGGTTCTTGGAACGGTTTTCGTCATTGTGGCCATAGATACGTCTATCGCAACGGTTTTCCCTTTCTCTGTTGGAACGCTTATTTTTTCCAATTGGAACGGTTTAAAACCGTTCCTATATTGTGTATGCAACGGTTCTTAACCGTTGCCATATTATTTAATGGAACACTTATGTAACATATAGTTACGGTTATGCATGGATATAACTACGATTTCTTTAAGCTATTGCAACGGTTTTTGGGATCTATTGCAACGGTCATTGTGTCCTATTGCCACGGTTCTGGTAGGCTTACATTGTGTCCTATTGCAACGGTTCTAGTAGGCTATTGTAATAGTTCAGCTAAAACAAAAATATAGCACCTGTTATTAATAAATATTTATATATATATAATAACACTAAAATTAAAATAAATCATAAAATGAAACTATTAATAATATATTTTATCCATAAAGAAAATGTTCTATCCCAAATGCATAAGTTTAATACATTTCAAGATAGAGTCTCAAAAATAATGATAACAAAAGGTTCCTATAGAACATTCATCTATAGCAATTCAAAGTTCATCTCATGTAAGGTCTATTTCTTCACTTCCATCATCTTCTTCAATTTCTTGATTTACTCCACCTACAAAAAAGGATAAATAAAGTTATTACTCTTCACGAGAACTACTCGTTTCAAATGCCAAAATGGATTTTTTGATATAATTCACATAATCTAAAAATTGTCAAAAACATGAACGATTTTAAAAATTAGTCAAGCTAGGCCATGAATTAACTCTAATCTTCTTTGCTTTTCATTTCATCATATATATAAGAATAGAAGACATTGTTTATGGTAATTTTAGCAACATCAATTGTTTCTATTAAGATATACAAGTATATTTTTATCCTACAATAAGCACCAAAACTAACCTTAATCTTGCACACAAGCTGGGTGTCTATTTTCATAGGCCAAGAGTGCAATCTATATTATGGCCTACTCAACACAGTCCCAGGTGTAATTCCGAGAAGCAAGAAAGCTGAACTTCATTCTATCAAGATAGTTGCTAACTTCCCAAAACTCCACAGAAATGGTTCATGTATACTGTGTTTCAAATAGGTAAATACTTCAAGAATACCAATACATAAGAGATTTTCCTAAAGATCAAATACAAGAAGGCTACATAAACTTATGCTAGTCAACTACTATAATGTCTCAGCATAAAAACCTAGCTGACATATGGAGAAATAGAAAAATATGCGTCCCAACTAATAGCATCATGATCTTTTACATTTAAATTGGACACCGATTTCATTATTTTTTAAATAGAGGCAACTTATACCAAACATTATAAACTAGTAAACTACAGCAGTCCAACCAAATACTTGCCAAATAAAAAAACTTAATATCACTGCCAATTAACAAATACCATAATTTGCAAAATGAAGCAGCAACATTTGAGCAGTATTAGAATCAGAACAGAAGATGAACAAGTAATCAAAAAAAGACAAACAATATGAGGGATAACTTCAGTGATTTCAAACCAACAGAACATGTGAAAGTGATCATGGAATCAGGGAAAAGGGAGACCACTCAGTGATTCATATCGAATATGCCAAGATAAAACAATTGATTCGAACTGATTACTTTGAGCACCAACATGTCATATATATCCAAAGCAACACAAGCACCAGTCGAGTTGAGCATTTAAACTTGGACTGGTCTGTATTACGAAACTGAAACTAATGAACACAGTCATTTAGACTTAAAACCAATCGACTTCAATTAACAGCGGTGAGACACCTTCAAGAGTTCATACCATCTCAAGGCTAAAAGCAAACGTTCATTTGACAACGATGAAATATGACTCAAACGAAGACTCAACTCCACAATAACAGTTAGATCATATAATCATAGAGGTCAAACGCTCAATATCGACTCTCATTAACTGAACATAATTAAATGCATCACACATGGAGAAGAGATTTATCAGCAAGACATTCGATTACAAAACAAAACCATTCCAAACAAAATCTCACAGCTCAAGATGCTTTAAAACAGAGATGCAGAAGAGAAAAGAAACTGAACCTGAGATTCCAAATTTCCTTTAATAAGAATAGGCTCGACAATACACCTTTTGATTCCAAATCAAAATATTGGTTCAGTTGGAAGCGAACAGATGTGAAAACGAATAGAGAACGACTAGCGGAACCTCGGTCGGAACAAAGACTCTGCAAAAAGGGCAATCCGAACCTCGACAGTGCCGACAAACTCAAAATATAATGCTCTACACTCCTGCTAGATTTTTCGTCCACTTCGGATTAGCAATAGGTGCGAGAGAACGAAATGGTAACAGTGCGTGTGTCTGTGTGTGTGCCTTTGGTCAGTGAAGAAGAGGCGGCGACAGAGATGAGAGTCGGAGCTCCGGCAGCGACCCCGAGCGAGCAAACTCGGAATACCCAGATCTATTTTACAGAGCAAAAAACTGTAAAACCTCAACATGCATGACAAAGTATAAGACCTCAACAGGCATGACAAACTGTAAGGCCTCAACACCCATGAAAAACTGTAAGACCTTAACACGCATGAAGATTTTGTAAGACATTACTAGAGATATAAAACTCAGTCCCGAAGCTTAGGTTATATGTCACATTTGTAGGCATACCCTCGATGTAGACACCTAAACAATCACTCGAGATAAAAAATGGCTCCAGCCAAACACATATGTCTACGATCAAAATGGTTGCACTAGCCCAATTATGGCGAGTTGGGGATGTCTGACCGTCTCTAGTAAAATCACAGGCCATTACTTCGAATCTACTTTGAAAAGAACCGGTTTAAACATGATGCCCACAATAGAAAAACGAGCTTCGACCATATCAGCTGCAAATCACAAGGCTTTGAGCTACTAAACCTACGAGCTAAGAGCCTTCTGAGGTGTTAAACAATTTCCCCTAAGGACTTGAAATCAAGGTTCTTCTCAAAGCGTAGACGGTTCAGACAAAATCATTTGAAAAAAACTTTAACAAGAGGAAAATAAAGCCTACATATGCCTAAGGGAAAAATCGTAAGAGCCATAGTCGCCAGCCAAATGAGCCTCAAGGCTACACATTAAAAGGTTGCAATACCCAAAAGTGTAAGAGCCACTGTTGCCACCTAAGAATTTGAAAACTTGAGGATTAAAATGAGCTCGAATCGTAACCGGATTCGGAAATCAGATCTGAAATAATTAACTATACATGCCTAAGGGCGCAGCGTAAGAGCCATCATCGCCAGCTTCACGAACCTCAGGACCACATATTTGAAAGGTTGCTTTGACCCGAGGCATAAGCGCCATCGTCATCCGCCCATAAAGGCCCACAAAATTTGAGGGTTGAGTAAGCTCGTGTCGCAACCTGACTCGGGGACTGGACCAAAAATAGAAAATACAAATGGACAAGGTCTAGGCATAAGAGCCATTATCGTCCGGTCATGGATGGACAAAAGATTGAAGGTCGTTGGGTAAGCTCAAGTCAAAACCTGAATCGGAGACTAAACCCAAAATAGTTCGGCGAATCATAAGAGCTATAACACTAGCTTGCGTTAAAAAATGCACTTAACAGAGCATAAAACAGCCTCTAGGCCTCCTTGATGAGCTTCGAAACCGTACTCTGAATGTGGGATTTCTCGCAAATTCTTAATTCAGGACAGAAAGGGGAATAAGGGAAACAAAGCCATATGATTCACTTTATGTATATGCCAGAATGAAAATACTATATACGCATAGGAAGATTGATTGGAAAAATAAGAAAGATCCTAATCTACTGCCAAACAAAAATCCTTGAGGGGTCGTACCTAGGCAATTCTGAGTCCCCAGATGGCCCCTTCTCAATGACACCTTCTCTCGCTAGGGATCCACCCCCATTCTTAGCACCACTCGAGCTGCCTTCTAACGTGGCCCCAATGATCTACTTCTAGGAATTAGGACATGCACGATCCATAGCCCGAGGTAAAATAGGGCTAGCCCCCTCAAACATCCTCTCAATGCAAGAATCTACGGTTGTTCTCCCCCCTCCCCACGGGAAGATACAAGCTCCTCGGCCTAAACTTTGATCCAAAACAATGCAGCCACCAGTTCGGAATGGAGGTACTTTTATTTGTCCATGTCCTCCCTCGCATCCAAGAGCAGTCACTCGATCAAGGTGACCTTCCCTTGGAGGCTGTCCCTCTCGGAGGCCATCTCGCTTGTGTGCTGACTAAGCTCAGAAAATTTAGTATCTTTTGCCCAAAAATCCCCACTCAGCAGGGCTTTTTCCTTCTGAAAATGCACAAATAAGATTCAAGAAGTTTATAGCGGCACCTCACAAGGGCTTGAATAATAGTAAAGACGGGGGAAGAGTAACCTACTCAGTAATATAGGCTTTATCGCACTCACGTCATCTTGATATTGGGTGAAAGCTAGGTTATAAAGCAACTTTAGCCTAAAGCCACATAATGAAACAAGTTAGAAAAGTATAGACCGAACAACCCAGAGCGCCGGACAAGGCTAGCAAAAATTACCCGTTCGCCAAGCCTGCACATTCCTCCTAAAATGAATGTAGCATCAATCTGGGAACTACCCTCAACAATGGTCGGCGACCTCTTAAGTGCATCTCTACCTTTGACTAGTGTTCCTACTTCAGAAGACTCTTCACGCAGGATGTCTTTCACTTCGTGAGGCGGAAGGATCTCTCCTTGAGGGCAGTTGACAACAATCAACAGGTTAACAAGGTCAGCCAAAATCTCCGTCCTTTGTTCACTTTGTGTCCCAGGTCCATCCCCCTCCGAACTACCCACCAAGGGCGTCCCATCTTGGGAGAAATTCGGCCACTTGTCAACTCAGGGGTAGTGCTTGATACTCCATCCATTGCCTCACTACCACAAAGCTGAGCGATAACGACATCAAATCTCGATTCGGGAGCTTCCATTGTCATGACCCCGATTCGCCCTTCGTGAACCATTATGAAGGCACCTAGTCTCTTCAACTAGGTAACCTAAATTGCACAAAAGAAACCAAATTTTTTGAAAAAATAAACAACATAAAACAGAGATAAGGAAAAATAAACAGTGGTACAATGTAACTCTCAACATACACCATATTTAATTCTCAAAACCAATACATAAATCCAAGACCCCAAAACCCATGAATCACAAGTTAAGAAGTACTACATAGCTCTAACTCAAGAATGTCTAAGAAGAACTGAAATACAGAAGGCATAATACCAAATAGCAGGAATAGAAAGAGACTCCTCGGCCTGAGGACGCGACCGATATACCCCGAAGTCACTATTGCAGTCGCCGCGCCTCAAGGGTGGTAGGAATGAGTTGAAGTAACTTGATCTACAAATGAAAAACATGCGTAGGAAGGGCATGAGTAAGCGATATCGAAACTCAGTAAGTGCCAAGCCTAACGTCAGTTGAATAAGGTAGATGATTTAACATAATGAGATAAATAGTGAAATAAATGATCCAAGATATGAAGGACAACAACAACTATCACATGGGCAAGTAAAACACAGTAAAAGATAGCTCCAAGATAACAATCGAGAATCTCCCAGGATACCTCCTGTAGTCCCCAAATACAAATAACATCTCTAGTAGATCTCCCGGGTGCAGTCCCATAGTACAACGCATAAATGTGTATGGTGGATCTCCTAGAATACAATTCCATAATCCTAGGGTAAATATTCAAGTGAGCTCTGAAATACCGTCCCGTAGTCCCAAAGTAAAAATGCACAGGGATCTCCTAGAATACTGTTCCGTAGTCCCAAAGTAAATACACAACAACAACAACAAGAATCCAATCCAATCCAATCAATTTCATATCAAAGTGAAGCATGTAATACTAACCTAGTATGATTCATGTAATACAATTAATGCAGCTAAGGAAAATAGAGCAATTTAGTCAAGCAAACATGTTTCTCTAAGCTACAAAAGGTTCAATGTCCAAACAACGTAAGCAAGAAAAAAAAGGAACAACACAATCCAATGGTATTTTTTTAAGAAAGACCGGATTTCCAACAATTAGTAAAAGTACATATTCGTCACCTCACATGCGAGGCATTTCAATTACCACAATATCAATTCTAAGAGAAAACGTCTCCCACACAAGGTTAGACAAGCTACTTACTACGAACAAGATCAAGTTAACCTTAAACCATGGCTTTGCCTTGACTATCTGACTCCAAATGGCCCAAAATCTATTCAATTAAATTTCACAAATGTAAATAACATCTCAAGCAACTAATTCTACAATTAAATTCTAAGCTAATAGCGAAATTAGGCAAAATAGCAAAAACACCCCTCAGTCCCATGTCTTGGAATCAGATAAAATTTATATTTTTGGAATTCTTACACTCTCACAAGTTCATATATACCAAGAACACTGAAATCCAAATAACCCATCAAATCCTCATTTTAATGTCTCTTAATCCCAAGCCCCAAATCCCACAATTTCTATTGATTTTCCTTAATTTTTCATGTTTAGGATTATAAAGATCTCTACAATAATAAGTTTGGGACCAAAGACCTTACCACAATGGACTCCTCTGAAAATCGTCCTTGAAAAATGCTCAACAAGATTCTTCCCGTTTGGAAAGAGGTGAAAAAAGATTAAATTTTGTGAAGGCAAGTCTTTTATGTTCTGCCCAGCGATTTCCGTGTTTGGGGACCTGGGACCGCATATGCAGAACTAAGTCGCATATGCGACTTTTATTAATTGATCAAATATTGCATCTATGGCTTACTTTCCGCAGATGCACCACCGCTTCTGTGGTATGACTTCCGCATATCGGAACCTGAAGGAAAATCAAAACTCTGCCTCTGAGGCGACTTAGCCAGTTTTGGGGCGCCTCATCTACGATTCCCAACCGCAGTTGCAAAAATACCAGAAGCAGCAACAATACAGCAACTGCATTATATCTTAAATCTTGCCGGCAATTATCCAAAATCATCTCGATGCCCCAAGGACCTCAACAAAAGGCACCAACAAGTCTAATACCACTCCCCAAACTTGTACCAATCCTTAAAACACCTAAAAAATATCGAAACCTCAAATTAATCATGTATTCAAGCTTAAGAACTCCAAATTTCTCAAAAATACTCTTTCGATAAAAAACCCAACCAAACCACCTCCGAATGACCCGAAATTTTGCACACACATCACAAATGACATAAAAAACTATTGCAACTCTCGGAATTCCATTCTGATCCTCGGATCAAAATCTCACTATCGAAATGGAAACTTTAAAAATTCAACTTTCGGTATTTCACGCTTAAATTAGCTATGGACCTCCAAAACACAATACGACCACGCCTCTAAACCCAAAATTACCTAACAGAGCTAACAGGACCATCGGATTTCCATTCCGAGGCCGTCTTTACACTATTCTGACAATGATCAACTTTCTAACACTTAAGCTCTCATTTAGGGAGTAAGTGTCCAAAACTCTTTGAAACTTAAAACCAAACATCCCGACAAATTAAAATAGAAAAAATAAAATTTGGGAAAGAATTTAATAGGGGATCGGGGTATAAATTCCAAAAATGATTTGCCGGGTCGTTACATCCATCCCCACGACCCAAGGTCAACCAAGTCTATGCGCTCTTTGGGGACTATTGAGAAGCTTCTTTCTCCCTCACCTTCAGCTTGAGGGTTTCCTATCGCCTTGGAGGTTAGAACTACTAGGTCAACCTTGGAATTTTCCACCTTGAACCTCTTAAGCTTCGGAGTCCTAACCGGTAGACTCCCTTACCTTTTTTCTTCCTCGCCGAGCACTAGAGCATCCCCTTCAACGGACGGTTCCTCCTTCGTCAAAATGATTTCTCCCAGACCTAAATAAATGCAAAGGATGATGAACACTACTAATTGCAATCTACATCAAAATATACAGATATAGTAAGTCTTGGGGCTCACCATGGTCTTTGGCTTCCCACTAAGCTCGGGACAAATCTCGCCAACTCATTCAGTATACGGGAAAATCGAGTATAAGAAGCCAACACAAAATTAGAGATCTGACACTGCACCAGGGTAGATCGCTATGGCTGAAAACACAAGAAAAGAAAAATTAGATGCGTGGGGATGTCGCTAAAAAGGAGCAAAGACAACATGTTTACTTATGTCAAATGTTCCACTTCTTTGGGAACAACATCCTTTCTACTAGAATCATGTCAGATCTCCTTATTCGAACAAATCAGCTTACCCATCCCTCAACCTCAAGCTCCTTGGTGCAGGAAAAAGTGATTTCGTGGCTCGGCAGCAAAACTTGATTAAGCCCCCACAAAAAAGACGGGGACTATACATTCGGATCAAATGGTTTAGGGCATCTCCTCTATTAGGTTCGAGTAATGCCTAGTCATATAACCCACGATCCAAAATGAAGGATGAATTTGGCTTAGAATTACTTGATAACTCCAGTAGAAGTTGAGAATTACGGGGTCGATCGGGGGCGAGATAGCCCCACTGGACACAAGGTAAATGGGTATGTATATATACTCAGAAAGCCGGCTTTATAAGCCGTAATATCTTTCTCTCGAGCAGGAATCTCCACGAGCATGGTATCCCTCCAGTGACAGTCAGCCCTCACTCTCTTGGCAATTGTTATCGAGCTGATATATCGAGTTATATGCTCGCAACACCCTGGCTTTGAAGAAGGTCTATCGACCTTAAAATCTGAGGTCATCGCAATGGATCGTAGTATGCATTCCTCAGCACAAGGGCAGGCAGTGACTTCGCCTTGAGAGAAAAACGAAGAGGATGAGCCCCCAACCTCCTAGGAAGCAGAAGTGGAGATTTTTGCCATCCTTGGAAGATTCTGAAGGAAGAAAAAGAATTGTATACCGGAAAAAGAGCAAGAACAGTGGAAGAAAAAACCTTATTAGAGGTTTTTGGCACGGGATGGGGTTTATAACGAAAGAAATGAGTATTTATAAAAGCATCGTGTGTACATTGAAGGAAGACAACCGCTGTAGTCAATGCTAAAACCTGCAGGAACAACGCGCATGTTGTATTTTGGCACCTTGTAGCCGTTGTTGATTGCAAGAACTTCAAAAGAAACAGATGTTTAGGACTGTTTCTTGTCGTTCCTTTCCAGTTACACTCTAAGAAATGCAGAAACTATCTGTGTGCGGTGAATTTGAGAACCCGATTTCCCCATCATAAGGTCATCTCGCGGTCATACTCTTCGAGGCTCGAAGCCAAGGTCGAGACTCACCCTTGGTGGTCATTAGGTACCAGATTGGAGGGCTTGCATTTCAATGACTATAGTAGCCTATAGAAAGTGAAAAAGAAGATACAAAGGCACATGGCTTAATCTGGCATAGCTGACCTATCCGGGACATGTCTCAAGATATCACATCCAGCCGTCCCATCTCCATGTCTTTACAATTAATACATTTAATATCGTAACGGGATCTCCTCCTATATAAAGGGGATACTCATCACTTTCTCACCCTGGACTAAGGTTGATTCAACTATTCTACACAAAAGCAATAATCTCCCTATCTTTCTCTCTCTATCTCTATCTTTTCTCTCTAACTCACTTACTCGAGGCTGTTAGAACATATTTTAATGATACAAATTAATGATGCATGTGTAGGAGTTGCCATAACAACCAAGGATATCGAAGTTGTCCCGAAAATCATGATGCACAAGGAAAGAATCAATTCAACGAGATTGATCCCATGATCTGGAAAATCAAAGTTGCAACAATGGAATAAAGACTCAACACAATCCATGATTAATCGAACCAAATCAAATCACCAGAGATCACTAAACTCTAGAAGATCCGAACAGCAGTCAAGATGGAAGGGTCGCACAAATCAAGGAAGAGTTCTGTCAAACTCATCTATTGCTAAAGGAAAGAATCTAAGGAGATGCAACGCCTAATACCTTATTCTTGGAAAGAATCAACTCTTTCCAGGGACCAAATCCCTTGGGTTGACAATCCTTCACCAACCATCATTGTACAAATAGATAGCGCAATTTCACCCTTAGTATACTTTGATCTGACCAAATTCACTCTCTTCAATTTACTGCAAACAATAATAGTAACCTTGATAGATCTGATGTGTAAGAAGTCAAGAATAGAAAGAGAGCATTCAACTGGTGAGGCATTGTATCCAACGAATGCCAAAATAACGGAGAGACAAATACCGAATTTGTACTCAAAAGAAAATGCACTTGCTTGAAGAGAAATCCCTTGCAACCCAAGGGGACTGGATTAGGAGTCACATTGAATCCGAACCAGTATAAAAATCTTGGTGTCTTTAATTTCTGCATTTACTTCCTCCTTATTATTTCAAGTCTATCGGTCTGCAAGCATTACTACTTTATGTCGACTACTTAAGTTTTAAGTCAAATTATCACGATGTAATTAAATTGTATAAAATTCATCCCCTCTTGTACTTTCATTTGGTATCAGAGCAAGGCTCACACTTTTGTTTTTTTCTTAACAACGTGTGAGAAAAAGATCATTGCAAATCAAGTTATTGTATGAGCTTTATTTCAGGAAGGAACCTCTCAAGTGAGACCACCTTACTTCAATGGACAACACTTCTCCCACAGGAAAATCCGCATGGAAATCTTCACCAAAGCATACGATGTCAAAGTATGGTGAGTTATAAAAAAGGGGAACTACCCATTGCCTGCCACCACACCACCACTCACTGAACCTGATGATATAGACTCATACTCAAAGGAACAATTGGAATATGTTCAAATAAATTACAAAGAAAGGAAGCTACTTTATAATCCAATAAGTGGTGAAGAATATAAAAAGATTGCAAGTTATGACACTGCTAAAGAAATGTGGAATAAAGTCGAAGTCAGCTATGAATGTACCAGCAAGTTAGAAGAAACCAACATAAATATGCGTGTCCACGACTATGAATTATTCTCAATGAAAGAAGGAGAATCCATTCAAGAAATGTTTGCCCGGTTTAGTAAGATAATCAGCAACTTAAAAGCTTTTGGCAAACCACACTCCAGTGGCGATCCGGTTATGAAAATTATCAGAAGTCTACCAACCACCTGGCAGACTAAAGTCATCAAATCTCAAGATCTAAATAAGTTATCATATGATGAACTGCAAGGAGAGCTCATTGCTTTCGAAAGAACACACTTGAAGAAGACAAATCAAGAGGAGAAGAAGAAAAATGTTTCATTCAAAGCTACTACTGAAACTGTTGATAATGAAGTTGATGATCCTAAAACTCTACAAGAGGAAATCTCTATGATGTCTAGAAACATGGATGGATTAATGAGAAGATATAGAAATACAAAGAAAGGAAGATTTATACCAAGAAGATCTAGACAATATAATGAACAAGATAAGAATGATAGAAAATGCTCTGAATGTGGAAAGAATGGAGACATCCAAGCAGAGTGTCCATAACTAAAGAAAAAGATCTCCAAAGGATTCAACAAAAAATACATTATTTGGAAGCTAGAGTGATGAGGGTGACTTAGACCACGAAGAAATAGCAAATCTCTGCTTTATGACAATTCTTGAAAACGAGATTAACAAAACTTCATCATGCTGGAGAGATGAAGACGATTCAGACAACGAGAGCTGCTTCATGGCAAAAGGAGAAACTGGCAAGGTAAGACCTTATGTCTGTGAAAGATACGATGAATTACAATACATTCTTGACTTTACCCTAAAGGAGTCTCAGAAAATGATGAATGAACTCCAGAGACTCACCAGGTAAGTCAAAGACTGGAAACTAAAACATGAAGTATGTGAAATTAAAAAAGATGTACTTTAAGAAGATTTTGAGGAATTACAAATGCAGTTTAACAGTTTGCACAAATCTACTAGTCATAACTCTATTAGGTCAAACCAGATGACGTACAAGTCAACTTGAAAAGAACCAATCAGAACTAGATCGACTAATCGATCAAACCAGTCGACTTACAAGTCAACTGGAAATGAATCAACAAATCCTACGACTGCTAATTCCAACTCATATGAAAGACCTGAAGACAAGTCTTGGATTAAATGTCATTATTGTAATAAAAGTGGGCATAAATATTCTAGCTGTCAATTTCGTAAATCTCAAATATGTCTGGATAGGTTTGGAAACTTAAAAGCTTGAAACCTAGTAACACTAACTCACCAGGACCCAAGCAAGCTTGGGTATTTAAAAGAAAGTAATATTTCTGTATTAGAGGAACACCATAGAATAAAGCACAAAGGAAAATGGTATCTAGATAGTGCGTGTTCCAGTCACATGATAGGCGATAAAATCCTATTTAAGGAAGTTACAAAGATTGATGGATGAAGCATCAAATTCGGAGATGATTCATTAGGCAAAATAGTTGGCACTGGAAACATTCCTTTTAACAATAGCTGTGATATTACTGAAGTATATCTGCTTGATGGATTAAATTATAATCTTCTCAGTATATGCCAACTCTACGACTTAGTATATAAGGTAAAATTTAAGAGAAATGGATGTGCAAGGCAAATCAGGTAAAATAATCCTTCCTGGAAAAAGGTACGGAAATGTCTATATACTTGATAGTTTGGAAAATATGGATGGTCACATATGCTTAACCTCTATGTCTGATGATCCTTGGTTATGGCATAGACGTCTTGGTCATGCTAGCATGCATCTAATTGAAAAGTTATCCAAAAATGATTTAGTCATTGGGTTACCCAAATTGAATTTTTCTAGGACTCACATTTGTGATGCATGTCAGACGGGTAAGCAAACTAGAAATTGTTTCAAAAATAAAGACATAGTATCTACCTCAAAACCCATGCAATTACTTCATATGGAATTTCTTGGACCAAGTAGAACTGCTAACATAGGAGGTAAGAAATATGCTTTTATTATTGTTGATGACTTTTCACGTTTCACTTGGGTAATTTTTCCGTCTCATAAAGATGAAGCCTTAAGAAATATTGAAGTCTTCTGCAAAAGGATTGAGAGAGAAGAAGGTTATCCTATATACATAATCCAAAGTGATCACGAAGGCGAGTTTGACAGCAAGGCATTTGAAGATTTCTATAATGATCAAGGGTACACTCACAACTTCTATGCTCCTTGCTCACCTCAACAAAATGAAGTTGTGGAAAGAAAAAAAAGAACTCTTCAAGACATGGCAAGAACCATGCTGCTAGAACATTCTCTGTCAAATCATTTCTGGGCGGAAGGTGTGAGTACTGCATGTCACATTCTAAATCGATCATAAGGCCCATTCTGAAAAAGGCTCTGTATGAACTTTGGAAATGTAAGCGTCCTAACATCAATTACTTTCATCCATTTGGAAGTAAGTGTTTCATCCATAACAATGGTAAGGACATATCTTGGAAATTTTGATCCACGTAGTGACGAAGGTATTTTTCTTGGTTATTCTTTAAATAACAGATCATTTAGAGTTTTAAATAAACGAACTTTGTGCGTTGAAGAATCTGTTCATGTCATTTTCAATGAAAATAATCCCATGATCAAGAAAGGTATCAATGCAAGTAAATAAGAACAAATTCAAGATGTTCAGGACAAAGGAAAATCACAAGAGTCAGCTAGTCTCACAGATATAGCCAAGTCGACTGAACAAGTTAGCAGCAACACTCTGGAACATCATGTAGAGTCGACTACTAGTACGGTTCGACTAAATGAGTGGGAAATGAATCTGAATACCCACAAAAATATATCGTAGGGGCTCCAAACGAAAGTACGAAGACCAGAAATGCTATAAAATAGAAAGCAAATATTGCCCTGATCTCTCAAATAGAGCCAAAAAAGGTAGAAGAAGCATTGAATGACTCAAGCTGGGTGAAAGACATGCAATAGGAACTATATTAATTCAGCAAGAATCAAGTATGGAAGCCGAACCCCGACCTAAAAATGTTTCAATCATCGGAATAAAATGGGTATTCAGAAACAAACTAAACGAAGAAGGACAAGTCATAAGGAACAAATCTAGACTAGTTGTTCAAGGCTAATCACAACAAGAAAGAGTTGACTACAATGAAACCTTTGCTCCAGTAGCTTGATTAGAGTCTATACAAATTTTGCTAGCTTGTGCATCATTTAAAGGATTCAGAGTATTTCAGATGGTTGTCAAAAGCGCTTTTCTAAACGGGTTCATTGAAGAGGAGGTTTTGGTGAAACAACCACCAGGCATTGAAGATATAAAATTTCCTTATCACGTGTACAAACTCAGCAAGGCCCTATGCGGTCTGAAACATGTTCCACGTGCTTGGTATGACAAGTTAAGTACCTTCTTTGTTGATCATTGATTCACGAGAGGTACAACTGACACTACTCTGTTCATTAAATGGTCAACAGAAGGTAATCTTATCATTCAAATTTATGTTGATGATATTATTTTTGGAAGTTCTAACCCTCTTATGTGCAAGGAATTTCCAAATCTTATGCACAGTGAATTCGAATTGAGTATGATGGGTGAACTCACATTCTTCCTTGGGCTTCAAATTAATCAATTTGAATTAGGAACCTTTATATTTCAAACCAAATATACCAAGGAGATGATTCAGAAATTTGGCATGAGCAATGCCAAATCTATTAAGACTCATATGAGTCCGCCCACAAATTTGGATAAAGATGGACATGGCACTCCAGTTAATGAAACCAAATACAGAGGAATGATTGGATCTCTACTATATCTGACTTCTAGTCGACGAGATATTATGTTTAGTGTCTATAAATGTACCAGGTTTCAGTCGGCTCCCAAAGAGTCACATCTAACTTCTGTTAAAAGAATTATTTGATATCTTATTGGTACAGTATCTCAGGTGTTGTGGTTTCCTCGCTCTAACTCATTTAAATTAGAAAGTTTTTCAGATGCAGATTCAGCAGGTGATAAAGAAGACAGGAAGAGCATGAGTGACACTTGTTAATTACTAGGAAAGGCCTTAATATACTAGAATATTAAAAAACAAGCATCAGTCGCCTTGTCGACTACTGAAGCTGAATACATAGCTGTTGGTCAATATTGTGCACAATTACTATGGATGTCACATCAATTGGGTGACTATGAACTCTCTTCTAAATCTATATAGATTTTTTGTGATAATTCTAGTGCAATTTTTCATTCTAAAAATCAAGTAGATCACTCTAAAGCAAAACATATAGACATTAAACATCGTTTTATTAGAGATCATGTTCTTAAAGGTGACATAGAATTAGTTTTTGTTGGTACCTCTACCCAATTAGATGATATTTTAACTAAACCATTGTTAGAAGATAGGTTCTATTCTTTACGATAGTCTCTTGGAATTATTTGTGTTTCAAAGAATTGTTAGGACCAAAGTGTTAAGTTTCAAAAATTGTCATAATTGTTTATCTTCAGTGCATTAATTACGTCGTTAGCCATTTCCCACTCATTTTTGCTTGTTTCCCATCAGTTTGTAGTCAAAGTTGGATAGCCAATCATCACGTCGCTTTATCTGACACCTTTTCCTTTTCTGTACTCAACCATTAATTCCTCTCCTTTTTTTTAAGTTAGTCCTTTTCTGTCTCCCCATCTCCTCCATCTCCCTCAACCTCTACCAAATCCCCTTCTCACCCTATACCAACCCTATTTTCTTCCATGGCTATTTATTCCAAAAACCCCTTAGCTTCCACCAGAAAGAGTGCCCGCCCAAAATCGAAACCCTCTTCCATGCCCCCTGAACAAGTAGATTTAGGGTCCGATCATTATGTAGGTTGTTCCTCTTCTCAAGGAGGCTACTCTGAACACACCCTACCTCTAGGTGACAAAGCGTCCAAAAATTTCTCATGGAGGAAACCCTTTCTTCTACTCCAAAGAAATCAAAATTCATTTTCTCCGCCTCTCTAGAATCTGACCTCAACTTCTGGGACACCTCTAATAAGGATTTCTTTATTTCTCTTAAGGACAAGCATATTGACCATGGTAGAGTGGTAGATCTCGATGTTATGGAGTCCCTCAATTACAAGGTAAAATATCTTTTCATGTATCAAGGGTGGGAAACATTTCTCTCTATTTCTTCGCCTAAAGTCTATGAACCCCTCATCCGTATGTTTTACGCTAATCTTTGCTAAAAAAACCTGATAGACTTGAAACTCTTATTCTTGGTAAACGCATTGTTCTTGATTGTGGTGTATTTGACTCTCTTTTCCTATGTCGTTGATCTGGTTTCCCTACTGTGTTTAAGAATGTATGGCTTAAGTACATTGAAATCACCTTTGACCAGGCTAAACAGTGCATTGCTGAAAATTCCTCTAAAAACCTCCCAAATAAGTTAGGGCCCAGTGATTCTAGTTTCGAAATTAGGGTTCTTGCTCACATTGTAGCCACCACTCTCCTTCCCAGAACTCAACGGAGCACCCTCCTTGTTTACTGTCTTATCTCCAATCTCAAAATCAAGTTGTCCTCATGGGTTATCAATTTCATGATTGATAGTGAAACAGATCTAACTAGTCTTCCCTATGGTATGGACATCACCCACATTTGTCATCACTTATTTTATTAATCATTTCGAGCTTCTGAGGCCTTGAAAACCTCATTTCATGTTGCCTCGATTTACGTACACAATCCGAGCATGTAGCCGTAAAGATTTTTGTGATAGAAAATATGAATTTTATGAGAAATTTGGATAAAAATGATATTAATATTGATATGGTTGACTTCGGTCAACATTTTTGGTAAACGGATATGGACCCGAGATTGGATGGTCCCGAGAGGTCCGTAGGAAAATATGGGACTTGGACATGCGTCCGGAGTCGAATTCTGAGGCCTAGAGCCCAAATTATGAATTTTTCTATGAAATTGTTTTTGATGTAATTGTTAAAGGAAATGAATTAATTGACCTTGGTATCGGGCTCGTATTTTGGTTCCGACGCCCGGTACAAGTCTTAAATATTATATATGTGATTTCTGTAAAGTTTGGTGACATTCGGATGTCATTTGAGATGTTTTGGACCTTGAGTCCCAAGTTTGAAAGTTTTGAAAACCAAAAGTGTGAAAATCATGAATTTGAGGCTTGATTTGATGAAAATGATGTGATATTGGCGATGTGATCGCACGAACAAGTTCATAATGTGTTTTTGAGGTTGTGTACATGTTTGGTTTGGAGCCCAGGGGGCTTGGGTAAAGATTTGATAGGCCATTGGATTAAATTCTGAATTTTTGCACTGCTGGTTTTTTCACCCAGCTGTTGGCTTCGCAATTGCGAAGGGGGCAGAACAAGGCAGGGCTCGCAAATTCGAACCCTGATCGTAAATGCGAAGCACCTCTTGACCCAGCCTTGTTCGCAAATGCGAACATCCCCTTGTCCTGCCTATGTTCGCAAATGCGAACCATAGTTCGCAAATGCGAACATGCCCAAATCCAGACTTGTTCGCAAATGCGAACAATAGTTCGCAAATGCGAACAATGCCCTTTACTGCCTATGTTCGCAAATGCGAACATTAGTTCGCAAATGCGAACACTCCCCTTTCCTGCCAGTGTTCGCAAATGCGAACAAAAGTTCGCAAATGCGAACTTCCCAGTTTTGCCTTGGCTTCGCAAACTCCAGAAATTGGTCGGGGTTCGCAATTGCGAACCCATGTTCGCAAATGCGAACACAGAGACCTGTAAAACACGATTTTGAGCTCATTTCTTCACTTTTTACAAAACAAAAACACTCATTTGCGATTCTTCACGGATTCCTTCTTCCATCAAAACAATTGTAAGTCACTTTTTACTTAATTCTTTCAATTGCTAACATCATTAAACATGTTTTTCAATAGAAATCAAAGGTTTTCATGGTAGAATTTCTTGTTTTTGTTGGAATGTAGGGTTTTTCATAAATTGGGAAATTGGACCTCAAATTGAGGTCCGATTTTGAAACAAATCATATACTTGAACTCGTGGGGAGATGGGTAACCGGATTTTGGTCCGAACCCCGAGTTCCGACCATGTGGGCCCGGGGTCGAAATTCACTATTCCGGGCAGAATGTTGTAAAAGTTGTAATTGGCCTTGTGAATTAGTTTGTTGAGTAGTATTGATGATATTAAATCAATTGTGTATAGATACGATTGGATTGGAGCCAAATTTGAAAGGAAAAGGCATTGCCACGGATTGAATTGTTCATAAACATTCGAGGTAAGTATTTGTTCTATCCTAGCTTGAGGGAATAGGATTATGTGCTATGTGTTATGTGATCGAGTGCGGTGTATGGGCTGTGGTGACGAGCATCCATACACTGGCGTCTAGTATGACCGTGAGTCATTGAAAATGCTTATTTTGAGATATATTTACCGATGAATTGTTGAACCTTTCTCAGGTTGTAGAATTGTTATGGTTCTCCCTTGTTGGGACTTGTTGTGAAGATAATTATTGATTGCCCTTGTTGGGACTGTTTATGAATTACTGTTTCTTTCTTTGCCCTTAACTGTGATTGTTATTTGGGTGAGGAAGAGTGATAAAAGCACGAAGGGTGATGCCGTGCCATGTTTTATTATTTATGAACGAAGGTTAACGCCGTGCCATGTTTTATTATTTATGCACGAAGGTTAATGCCGTGCCATGTTTTATTGATTATGCACGAAGGATCATGCCGTGCCCTCTGTTATTGAACCATGTACGAAGGATCATGCCGTACTATGGATGTGAGGATGAGAGTAAAAGCACGAAGGGTGATGCCGTGTACTTTATTTGCTTATTTGCTGAGGATGAGAGTAAAAGCACGAAGGGTGATGCCGTGCAACTGCTTTCTATTCTTTGACTTGATATTACTTGTGTTTCCATTATACTTTGTTTTTCCTTGTGAATTTATTAACTCTTGTTAATTGTTGAATTCTTTGAGATATTCCTTATTGTGTTATTACCTTGGTTATTTCTTGTTATTCTGTGGTATACATAGATACTGAATTGCACAGGTTTATGTGGGTGTCCGGTCCTAGGCTTGTCACTACTTCACCGGGATAGGCCAGATACTTACCAGCACATGGGGTCGGTTGTGCTGATACTACACTTCGTGCATTTTTGCATAGGTCCAGGTTTTGAACAGCAACAACAGTAGTACTATGGGAGCAGTTGATCACATTTGAGACCGAGGTAGCTTGCAGACGTCCGCAGGCCCGACGTCTCTCCCTTTATTTATGTTACTAGCTGTAGTCTCTTTGTTCCGAGACAAACAGAATTATGTTATATTTCTTTCAAACTTTTATGTGTAGTATTCAGTAGTAGTTCGTGAGTTGGTGACTCCACGTCTTGGGTAGAGAATTTCAGTATGATTTTTACCTTGTAACTAGTTATTTCTAATTCGATAAAGTATTCCGCACTTATTTAATTAAAGTTATGGTTTGTTGATAAATAAATTATGAAATTGTATTAAAAACAGAATAGTATGAATACAGTGGCTTGCCTAGCTACCACGAGTAGGCGCCATCACGATCCCGATGTTGGGGGAAAATCCGGGTCGTGACAAGTTGGTATCAGAGCTCTAGGTTACATAGGTCTCACCACTCACGAACAAGCTTTGTAGAGTTTGAGAGGTAGGTACGGAGACGTCTATACTTGTCCTCCAGCAGAGTCTATTGAGTTAGGAAAGAGTCTCTCATTTGTTCTTTCTTGTCGTGCGACTTGTTCCTCAATTACCGATTGAATTTCTATTCTGTCCTTTCGCAGATGGTGAGGACACGCGCTTCTTCGTCCGCTGACCAGCAGCCCGAGCCCCAGGCAGCTCCCGTGAGGGGCAGGGGCCAAGGCCGTATCAGAGGCCGTGGTAGGGGTAGAGCTCAGCCCCAAGCAGCTACTCCACAGGTGGAGCCTCATATTGAGATCGACGAGGAGATTCCGGTCCCAGAAGCTCCAGTGGGACCAGCTCAGGTCCCAGGAGAGGCTTTATTTACCCCGGATCTCTGGGATGCTTTGGTCAGAATAGCGGGATTTATGGACAGCATTGCCAGAGCGGGTTTATTATCAGTTGCACCAGCCGCTTCTCAGGCTGGAGGAGGGGCCCAGACTCCTATTGCTCGTACTCCGGAGCCAGTAGCTCCTCAGCCTCAGGCACCGGTGGTTCAGCCAGCTGTGGCCACTCAGTCAGGTACCACAGCTCATGCCGGCGATGGAGCGGCCATGACTTCCGATTCGTTATGGAGGCTTGATCGGTTCTCCAAGCTATTTACCACTACATTCAGTGGAGCCGCATCAGAGGATCCTCAGGACTTCTTATTCAGTTGCCATGAGATTCTCAAGACTATGGGGATTGTGGAGTCAAATGGAGTTGACTTCTGTACATTCAGGCTTGCAGGATCCGCCAAGACTCGGTGGAGAGATTATTGCTTGACTCGACCAGCAGGGTCCCCAGCTTTATCATGGGACCAGTTTGCGGAACTATTTATGGAGAAGTTTCTCCCTGCTACTCAGCGGGATGTACTTCGGAGGCAGCTTGAGCGCCTCCATCAGGGCACTATGACGGTTACACAGTATGAGACGAGATTTGTCGATTTGGCTCGTCATGCAGTGGTGATACTTCCCACGGAGCGGGAGAGGGTCCGCAGGTTTATAGATGGGCTTAATCAGCCAATTAGACTCCGGATGGCTATGGGCGCGGGGAGTGACATATCATTTCGGAAGGCAGCAAACGCAGCACGCAGAGTCGAGATGGCTCTCGCTAGGGGAGGCGGTTATTCTTCGATAAGAGTCCTCGTCATTTAGGCGAGTTTGGTGGTTCTTCCTTTGGTGGCACAGAATCCTTTGATAGAGGCCACTCCTCCGAGCCTTTTCATTCCGCCCTTCGAGCTTCACAGGGTGGGACCAAGTGATCGCGGTTTTCGTGGGCATTATTCGGACCCAGCCTCCTATTAATGCTCGGCCTCTTCGCAGTGTTCGTGGAGGCCATTCGTGTCGTCAGGGCCAGCAGCCCCATCAGCCCAAGAGTTGCTACGGTTGTGGTGACCCAGGGCATTTTGTCAGGTATTGCCCTCGAGCAGCGGGCAACTCTCAGCAGCGGGGTCCTCGTCCTATGATTCGAGGCCCCAGCTGACCCTCAGCCTGCCCAGCCAGCCACAGGCGGGGGTAGAGATTATAGAGGTGGAGGTCGAGACCGTAGAGGTGGAGACCGTCCAGCCGAAGGTAGAGGTCAGCCAGTTGATGGTCGTCCTAGAGACGCAGTTCAGAGGGGAGGTGCAGATCCCCGATTCTATGCTTTACCAGCCAGGCCAGAGGCAGAGGCATCAGATGCCGTGATTGTAGGTACTATTCTTGTGTGTGGCAGAGGTGCTTCAGTATTATTTGACCCCGGATCTACATATTCATATGTGTCTTCCTACTTTGCACCGTATTTGGCCGTGCCCAGCTATGCTCTGGATATTCCAGTTTATGTGGCTACACCAGTGGGTGACTCCATTGTAGTCGATCGGGTGCATCGTTCGTGCGTAGTTATATTTGGGGGTCTTGAGACCCGTGTTGATCCGTTGCTTTTGGACATGGTAGATTTTGATGTCATATTGGGGATGGACTGGTTGTCCCCATACCATGCTATTCTTGATTGCCATGCAAAGACGGTGACCTTAGCCTTGCCAGAATCACCCCGACTAGAGTGGAAAGGTACCTCAAGCCACTCCGTTCGCACTGTTATTTCCTATGTTAAGGCTCGACGCATGGTCGAGAAGGGGTGTCTAGCTTATCCGGCTTATGTTCGTGATTCCAGCGCAGAAGTTCCTTCTATTGAATCAGTCCCTATTGTACGGGAGTTTCCTGAGGTTTTTCCTTCAGACCTGCCGGGCATGCCACCCGACAGGGATATTGATTTCCGTATTGATCTGGCACCGGGCACTCAGCCCATTTCTATTCCACCCTATCGTATGGCCCCGCCGGAGCTAAAAGAGTTGAAAGATCAGTTGCAGGACCTTCTTGAGAAGGGCTTTATCAGGCCAGTGTTTCCCCCTGGGGAGCACCTGTATTATTTGTAAAGAAGAAAGATGGCTCGATGCGGATGTGTATTGATTACCGACAGTTAAACAAGGTGACTATCAAAAATAAATATCCACTTCCGCGAATTGATGATTTATTTGACCAGCTTCAGGGTGCCAAGGTATTTTCAAAGATAGACTTGAGGTCAGGCTACCATCAGCTGAAGATCAGGGCGGCTGACATTCCTAAGACAGCCTTTTGGTCTAGATATGGGCATTATGAGTTCTTGGTCATGTCCTTCGGGTTGACCAATGACCCAGCAGCATTCATGGAGTTGATGAATCGGATATTCAGGCCTTACTTAGATCTGTTCGTGATAGTCTTTATAGATGACATCCTGGTGTACTCCCGCAGCCAGGAAGAGCACGAGCAGCACCTCAGAGTGGTTCTTCAGACTCTGAAAGATAACCGACTATATGCCAAATTTTCTAAATGTGAGTTCTGGCTGAGTTCGGTAGCATTTATGGGTCACATTGTATCAGTGGAAGGTATTCAGGTAGACCCAAAGAAGATTGAGGCAGTCCAGAATTGGCCTCGACCAGCTTCAGTGACCTGAGATCCGGAGTTTCTTGGGATTAGCAGGTTACTACCGTCGATTTGTAGAGGGGTTTTCTTCTATTGCAGCCCCGATGACCAGTTTGACCCAGAAGGGTGTCCAGTTTCAGTGGTCAGAGGAGTGTGAGGCGAGCTTTCAGAAGCTCAAGACAGCCTTGACCACCGCACCAGTGTTGGTACTACCTACAGGTACAGGGCCTTATACAGTTTATTGTGACGCATCTCGTACAG
The DNA here is from genome assembly GCA_032618575.1 of Nicotiana noctiflora. Lineage (NCBI taxonomy): Eukaryota > Viridiplantae > Streptophyta > Magnoliopsida > Solanales > Solanaceae > Nicotiana > Nicotiana noctiflora. Next base: position 147,415 of record JASVEL010001020.1, read on the forward strand.
GGCTTGGAGCGGTATTGATGCAAGATGGTAAGGTTATTGCTTATGCTTCGAGGCACTTAAAAATACATGAGAAGAATTATCCAGCTCATGATCTTGAGTTAGAAGCAGTGGTTCATGCCTTAAAGATCTAGAGGCATTATCTATATGGTGTGACATGTGAGGTGTACACCGATCACAAAAGCCTACAGTACTTGTTCAAGCAAAAGGAGTTGAATCTACGACAGCGGAGATGGTTAGAGTTGCTAAAAGACTATGATGTTACTATCTTATATCACCTAGGTAAGGCCAATGTGGTGGCCGATGCATTGAGTAGAAAGTATGCCAGCATGGGTAGTCTTGCATACATTCTGGTCAGTCGGAGACCATTAGCTCTAGATGTCCAGGCCTTAGCCAACCGGTTCGTGAGATTAGACATTTCTGAGCCTTAGCAGGGTGTTAGCCTGCACGGTCGCTCGTTCTTCTTTATTAGAGCATATCCGTGAGAGGCAATTTGATGATCCTCATTTTCGTGAGTTGAGAGATACAGTACAGCGGGGAGGTGCCACACAGGTAAATCTAGATGATGATGGGGTATTGAAATTGCAGGGTCGAGTTTGTGTGCCCAATGTCGAAGGGATTCGAGAGTTAATCTTAGCAGAGGCCCATAGTTCGCGGTATTCTATTCACCCAGGCGCCGCGAAGATGTACCAGGACTTACGGCAACACTATTGGTGGCGCAGAATGAAGAAAGATATCGTTGCGTATGTCGCTCGGTGTCTAAATTGTCAGCAGGTGAAATATGAGCATCAGAGACCTGGTGGTGTATTCCGGAGGATTGAAATTCCCGAGTGGAAATGGGAGCGGATCACTATGGATTTCGTTACTGGACTTCCTTTGACTCGGAGGAAATTTGATGCTATTTGGGTCATTGTTGATAGGCCGACCAAGTCAGCACACTTTATTCCAGTATCTGTCTCCTACTCGTCGGAGAGGTTAGCGGAGGTTTACATTAGGGAGATTGTTCGTCTCCATGGAGTGCCGGTATCTATTATCTCTGATCGGGGTACGCAGTTTACCTCGCGGTTCTGGAGAGCGGTCCAGCAGGAGTTAGGCACCCAGGTTCAGTTGAGTACAGCATTTCATCCTCAGACGGATGGCCAGTCCGAGAGGACTATTCAGATTTTAGAGGACATGCTTCGAGCCTATGTTATTGATTTCGGAGGCTCGTGGGACCCGTTTCTGCCATTAGCAGAGTTCGCCTACAATAACAGTTACCAATCTAGCATCCAGATGGCTCCGTATGAGGCGTTGTATGGTAGGCGATGTCGATCACCAGTTGGATGGTTTGAACCGGGAGAGGCTCGGTTGTTGGGTACGGACTTAGTTCAGGAGGCCTTAGATAAGGTCAAGACTATTCAGGAGAGATTGCGTTCAGCTCAGTCCAGGCAAAAGACTTATGCGGATCGTAAGGTTCGAGATGTAGATTTCATGGTTGGTGAATGAGTATTGCTCCGAGTATCGCCTATGAAGGGCGTGATGAGGTTCGGGAAGAAGGGCAAACTCAGCTCTAGGTATATTGGTCCATTTGAGATTCTAGACATAGTGGGAGGGGTGGCTTACAGATTAGCTTTGCCGCCTAGCTTATCAGCCGTGCATCCAATTTTTCACGTATCTATGCTTCGGATATACCACGGCGATCCCACACATGTGTTAGACTTCAATACTGTCCAATTGGACAATGATCTATCTTACGAGAAGGAGCCGGTGGCCATTCTAGACCGGCAGGTTCGACAGTTGAGGTCGAAGAGTTATCCTTCTGTGCGTGTTCAGTGGAGAGGTCAGCCTCCTGAGGCATCGACCTGGGAGTCCGAGTCTGATATGCGGAGCCGCTACCCACACTTGTTTCCCGACTCAGGTACTTCTTTCTTTTGTCCGTTCGAGGACGAACGGTTGTTTTAGAGGTGGAGATTGTGACGACCCAAAGGGTCATCACTTATTTTATTAATCATTTCGAGCTTCTGAGGCCTTGAAAACCTCATTCCATGTTGCCTTGATTTACGTGCACAATCCGAGCATGTAGCCATAAAGATTTTTGTGATAGAAAATATGAATTTTATGAGAAATATGGATAAAAATGATATTAATATTGATATGGTTGACTTCGGTCAACATTTTTGGTAAACGGATCCGGACCCGAGATTGGATGGTCCCGAGAGGTCCGTAGGAAAATATGGGACTTGGACATGCGTCCGAAGTCGAATTCTGAGGCCTAGAGCCCAAATTATGAATTTTTCTATGAAATTGTTTTTGATGTAATTGTTAAAGGAAATGAATTAATTGACCTTGGTATCGGGCTCGTATTTTGCTTCCGACGCCCGGTACAAGTCTTAAATATTATATATGTGATTTCTGTAAAGTTTGGTGACATTCGGATGTCGTTTGAGATGTTTTGGACCTCGAGTCCCAAGTTTGAAAGTTTTGAAAACCAAAAGTATGAAAATCATGAATTTGAGGCTTGATTTGATGAAAACGATGTGATATTGGCGATGTGATCGCACGAACAAGTTCATAATGTGTTTTTGAGGTTGTGTACATGTTTGGTTTGGAGCCCGGGGGCTCGGGTAAAGATTTGATAGGCCGTTGGATTAAATTCTGAATTTTTGCACTGCTGGTTTTTCACCCAGCTGTTGGCTTCGCAATTGCGAAGCATTTCTCGCAATTGCGAAGGGGCAGAACAAGGCAGGGCTCGCAAATGCGAACCCTGATCGCAAATGCGAAGCCCCTCATGACCCAGCCTTGTTCGCAAATGCGAACATCCCCTTGTCCTGCCTATGTTCGCAAATGCGAACCATAGTTCGCAAATGCGAACATGCCCAAATCCAGACTTGTTCGCAAATGCGAACAATAGTTCGCAAATGCGAACAATGCCCTTTACTGCCTATGTTCGCAAATGCGAACATTAGTTCGCAAATGCGAACACTCCCCTTTCCTGCCAGTGTTCGCAAATGCGAACAAAAGTTTGCAAATGCGAACATCCCAGCCTTAGCTTATTTTTCAAACTCCAGAAATTGGTTGGGGTTCGCAATTGCGAACCCATGTTCGCAAATGCGAACACATAGACCTGTAAAACACGATTTTCAGTTCATTTCTTCACTTTTTACAAAACAAAAACACCCATTTGCGATTCTTTACGGATTCCTTCTTCATCAAAACAATTGTAAGTCACTTTTTACTTAATTCTTTCAATTCCTAACATCATTAAACATGTTTTTCAATAGAAATCAAAGGTTTTCATGGTAGAATTTCTTGTTTTTGTTAGAATATAGGGTTTTTCATAAATTGGGAAATTGGACCTCGAATTGAGGTCCGATTTTGAAATAAATCATATACATGAACTCGTGGGGGATGGGTAACCGGATTTTGGTCCGAACCCCGAGTTCCGACCATGTGGGCCCGGGGTCGAAATTCACTATTCCGGGGATAATGTTGTAAAAGTTGTAATTGGCCTTATGAATTAGTTTGTTGAGTAGTATTGATGATATTAAATCAATTGTGTATAGATACGATTGGATTGGAGCCAAATTTGAAAGGAAAAGGCATTGCCACGGATTGAATTGTTCATAAACATTCGAGGTAAGTGTTTGTTCTATCCTAGCTTGAGGGAATAGGATTATGTGTTATGTGTTATGTGATCGAGTGCGGTGTATGGGTTGTGGTGACGAGCATTTATACTCTGGCGTCTAGTATGACCGTGAGTCGTTGAAAATGCTTATTTTGAGATATATTTACAGATGAATTGTTGAACCTTTGTCGGGTTGTAGAATTGTTATGGTTCTCCCTTGTTGGGACTTGTTGTGAAGATAATTATTGATTGCCCTTGTTGGGATGGTTTATGAATTACTGTTTCTTTCTTTGCCCTTAACTGTGATTGTTATTTGGGTGAGGAAGAGTGATAAAAGCACGAAGGGTGATGCCGTGCCATGTTTTATTATTTATGCACAAAGGTTAATGCCGTGCCATGTTTTATTATTTATGTACGAAGGTTAATGCCGTGCCATGTTTTATTGATTATGCACGAAGGATCATGCCGTGCCCTGTTATTGAACCATGTACGAAGGGTCATGCCGTACTATGGATGAGAGGATGAGAGTAAAAGCACGAAGAGTGATGCGGTGTACTTTATTTGCTTATTTGGTGGGGATGAGAGTAAAAGCACGAAGGGTGATGCCGTGAAACTGCTTGCTATTCCTTGACTTGATATTACTTGTGTTTCCATTATACTTTGTTTTTCCTTGTGAATTTATTAACTGTTGTTAATTGTTGAGTTCTTTGAGATATTCCTTATTTTGTTATTACTTGATTAATTCTTGTTATTTGTGGTATACATATATATTGAACTGCACAAGTTTATGTGGGTGTCTGGTCCTAGGATTGTCACTACTTCGCCGGGATAGGCCAGGCACTTACCAGCACATGGGGTCGGTTGTGCTGATATTACACTTCGTGCATTTTTGCACAGGTCCAGGTTACGATCAGGAGCAGCAGCAGCAGTAAATCGATTTCGTGGGAGTTGATCATATTGAGACCGAGGTAGCTTGCAGACGTCCGCAGGCCCGACGTCTCTCTCTTTATTTATGTTATTAGCTGTAGTCTCTTTGTTCCAAGACAAACAGAATTATGTTATATTTCTTTCAAACTTTTATGTGTAGTATTCAATAGTAGTTCGTGAGTTGGTGACTCCACGTCTTGGGTAGAGGATTTCGGTATGATTTTTACCTTGTAACTAGTTATTTCTAATTCGATAAAGTATTCCGCACTTATTTAATTAAAGTTATGGTTTGTTGATAAATAAATTATGAAATTGTATTAAAAACAGGATAGTATGAATACAGTGGCTTGCCTAGCTACCACGAGTAGGCGCCATCACGATCCCGATGTTGGGGGAAAATCTGAGTCGTGACAATCACCCATATTTTAGAAGCATATCAAATCCAGCTTTCAGATTATCCCTATGTTCCTGTGTACAAGTACTACAACTCTAGAGCCTTATCAAGTATGGGGTATGTGAGTATCAAGGGTGTTTGGGTCAAAAAGGGTGAAAGTGATTCCAAGCCAATTCTTATGGACCCCAAGTCGTGTTCTGTTGTACCCTCTTCTCCCACTCCTGCAGAGCTCAATGAAAAATTCAGCTCCATTAACTCACAAATTCTAGACATCAAGACTCTCCTGTCCGCCACTCAGTCAACTGTAGATGCTATTCACGGTATTTCTAAGGATACATGGTCAGATCTATCCAAAAATAGGGTAGTTGTGCAAAACGTAAAGGAGAATGTGGTTAAAGCTTTCAAGGAGGTGCATGACATACTGGATGGGATGAGCATTGCTTCCAACACCAGTTTTGAACAGTTGAAGGAAGCAATCTCCAACACTCTCACTTTATTTCTAAGCTACTTTCTAAGATGATGAGATGGGTGTTATCTATAGACAATTGTTTTTTATTTTCAAACAACTTGATTTGGTTGTGTTTGGGCTTTGCCTATTGATGTTTTTTTCTTTCTTCCTATGGATATTATTTTTGCTACTCCCTCTTCTGCTGATGTCAAAAAGGTGGAGAATATATTAACGCTTTTGTGCAGGCATATCTCTAAAGGTTATTAAGTCAACTATGTTACACGCATAGATATATTACTTTTGTACAGGCATATCCTCTCTCTATAGGTCATTAAGTCGACTATCCTATATGCATAGATATACACATGTGTAATATACAGGTACAAGTCGACTTCTCACATTGGGAGGGGAGCTCAGGATCAGTTGACCACACATATTGAGGGGGAGCAATCAAAACAGGGCAGTCAACTAGTGTCCAAATTAGTTGACTGCACACACTGAGGGGGAGCCAATACGGCCAGCCCAAAATAGGAAAGGCAACTGTTGTTTATTCTTTTACCTATATGCATATTATTTTTCCATCATCAAAAAGGGGGAGATTTTTAGAATATATTTTAATGATGCAAATTAATGATGCATGTGCAGGAGTTGTCATAACAACCTAGTATATCAATGTTGTCCCAAATATCATGATGCACAAGGAAAGAATCAATTCTATGAGATTGATCCCATGATTCTGGGAAATCAATGTTGCGGCAATGGAATAAATACTCAACACCATCCATTATTATTGAACTAAATCAAATCACCAGAGATCACTAAACTCTAGAAGATCCGGACACCTGTCAAGAACGGAAGGGTCGCACAGATCAAGGAAGAATTCTATCAAACTCATCGATTGCCATAGAAAAATATCTGAGGAGAGGCAAAGACTAATACCTTATTCTTGGAAAGAATCAACTCTTTCTAGGGATCAAATCCCTTGGGTTGACAAGCCTTCACCAACCATCATTGTATAAATACATAGCGCAACTTCACCCTCAGTATACTTTGATCTGACTAAATTCACTCTCTTCAATTTACTATAAACAAGCATAATATCTTAGATAGATATGTTCTGTAACAAGTCAGAAATAGAAAGAGAGTGTTCAACTAGTAAGGCATTGTATCCAACAAGTACCAAAACAACTTAGAGGCAAATACCGAATCTCTACTCGAAAGTAACTCATTTTCTTGAAGAGAAATCCCTTGCAATCCAAGGGGACTAGATTAGGATTCACATTGAATCTTAACCGGTATAAAAATCCCGGTGTCTTTAGTTTCTGCATTTACTTTCTGCTTATTATTTTCAAGTCAATCGGTCTTCAAGCATTACAGCTTTAAGTCTACTACTAAAGTTTTAAGTCAACTTATCATGATTTAATTAAATTATATACAATTCACCCCACCCTGTACTTTCAGAGGCTACGTTTTGCATTTATTGCTCGCATACTTGCTTTTCATTTATTACTTGGTATTGGCCATAAAGAGCTTTCTTTAATCATATCTTAATTGTTATCCTCGATAGCTCGAGCTCGAGTCAGATATCAACTTCGAGGCTTTCTATCGGCCAGTGTGAAGCCCCGGTAACAAGTCCTTCAGTTTGATCACAATCCCGCTTTAACTCGTATTTCATCATTAAACCTTATACGCCTAGCATCGTATACTCTAACAACTAGCATAAAAATAGATCACCTATTTTTAGAGTCTCATTTACAAATTTTGTTATTGTTACTATTTTCACGGTAAACACATACTTATGCATATGGTGAGGAAAGAGTGATAAAGCGCAAGACGTGATGCCGTGTACATTTACATTGGTATTGATGCATATGGTGAGGAAGAGTGATAAAGCACGAAGTGTGATTCCGTGCACATTTATAATATTTATATGGTGAGGAAGAGAGATAAAATATGAAGGGTGATGCCATACACATTTTCATTGTGTTATTGCATTAGCGAGGATTGAGAGTAAAACCACAAATGGTGATGCCATGCACTTATTGCCAGTTTATCGTGATTTCTTTTTGTTATCGGTTCAAGTGCCTTAATTGCTTCATTTCATTATTTTTTGTGATTCTTTATGCTGGTATTCCCCCGTAGCATGTTATTCCTCCCTGTTACTTTTGAAGTACTTCTATTATTGTTATTCTACTAGATGTTGATTTACTATAGGTTATTTCGTTGTTGTGTCCTAGCTTCGTCACTACTTTGCTAAGGTTAGGCTAGACACTTACCAACACATAGCATCGGTTGTGCTGATACTACACTCTACACTTTTTGTGCAGATCTCGGTACTGAAGCATATGAACCTTAGCTAGTGGTTGTTGCCTTCAGTCAATCGGGGACCCGAGGTAGTCCTACGTGCATCCGTTGGCCTTGGCGTCCCCTTCGTATCTAGTTTTTTCGATTATTTTCTCTTTTAGAAACAAAGCTTTACTTTATTGTTCAGAACTTATTTGTAGTTTTTCTTAAATAATCCATGATATTGGGACACGAGTTCTAGGCGGTTTATGTTTATGGATTCGTATTGGTACTAGTTAAATTGTTAGATTTTTATTTTCCACTATTTATAATTTGTTAACATGAAGTCATTAAGTGATTAAAAATTAAAAGGGTAGATTGATTGGATCAATGGCTTACCCAGATTTCACTAGTAGGCGCCATCACGACTCCCGTAGGTGGGAAATCCAGGTTGTGACAAGTTGTTATCATAGCTCTAGGTTGCTTAGGTCTCTTAATTCATGGACAAACTTGGTAGAGTTTGAGTATGGAGACATTTGTGCATATCCAAGAGGCTATATATTTAGGAAATATTTCGCTTTATTCTACTGTGTCGTGCGAACGGGTTTCACAATGACAATTGAACTTCTACTATGTTCTTTTGCATATGGCGAGAATACATGCTTCTTTATCCATTGACTAGCAGCCTGAGCCCTCTAGAGTAGCTCCCATGAGAGGCAGAGGATGAGGCCAAGGTTGTGTTAGGGGCTGAGGTAGAGGTAGAGCTCAACGTAGACCAGTAGCACCAACGCCGGAGCATCAAGTAGATTTTGATGATAAGGTTCTGTCCTAGATAGTTTTAATGGGCCCAGCTCAGTCCCAAAGGGATTCATTGCTACCACAATACTCCATGATGCTCTGGTCCAGCTAGTGGGCCTTATGAAGAGTTTCACCAAGGCAGGCTTACTTCCTATAGCACCAGCCGTCTCTCAGGCTGGGGAGGAGCACAAACTCCTGCTACCCGAACTACGTTGCTGATGGCTCCCTAGTGTTAGACTCTAGCGGCTTAGCCAGTTGGAACATTTGATCCAAGAGTGGTAGCTCAGACTGGTGATGGAGCAGATATGTCTGCCGAAGATTTGTGGAGATTGAAAAGGTTCACCAAGTTGTTCACTACTACTTATGATGGTACTTCTTCAGAGGATCCCTAGGATTACTTTGACAGCTGTCTTAAGGTTCTTCGAAACATAGGGATAGTGGAGTCAAATGGTGTCGACTTTGCTGCTTTTTGTCTGTTAGGTTCCACCAAGAAATGGTAGATAGATTAATATTTGGCCAGACCAGTTAGATCACCGGCTCTCACTTGGGATCGGTTCTCGCAACTTTTTGTTGAGAAGTTTCTTCTTGTCACTCAGAGAGCGGAGTGCCGCAAGCTATTCGAGCATCTCTAGCAGGGTTCTATAACTGTCACCCAGTACGAGATGGGGTTTATTGATTTGGCTCATCATGCTCTTTTGATATTCCCCACTGAGACATAGAAGGTGAGGAGATTTATTGAGAGACTCTAAGCCTATTAAACTACATATGGCTAAGGAGACAGGAATTATATTTCTTTCCAGGATGCGGCCAATATGGCCAAGTGTGTTGAGATAATTTTAGCTCAAGGGAGCAGTCAGGGGTCTGATAAGAGGACTTTTCCCGCTGGCAAATTTAGTGGTGCCACATCTGGAGGTAGAGATTCTTATGGTAGAAGCCATCCTCCTAAGCCATTTTAGTCAACACTTCAGGTTCCTCATAGTACTCCAGGTGGCCATGGTTCTCATGTGCAATATTCTGATTAGTTTCCCTACAAGTGCATCCCCAGCTCAAATTAGTAAACTTTCTCTCCCGAGTTTACAAGGTGGTTATCTAGGACATCAAGGTCAGCAATCTCAGCTGCAAAGTCTTGCTATACTTGCGGTGATACGTGGCACATTGCTAGGTTTTGCCATCGAGCCTTGAGTAGTTCTTAGCATTAGGGTTCTCATGCCATAGTTCCAACATCGGGAGTTCCACCACCAGCTCATATAACTAGAGGTTGGGGTAAATGTGTTAGCGGTGGAGGTTAGGCCGCTAGAGGTGGAGGCCAGATAGCTAGAGTTGGAAGCCAGTAACCAGAAGGCCATCCTAGGGATGCAGTTCAGAGTGGTGGGCCTAGACACGACGTTATGCTATGCCAGGTAGAGTAGAGGTCGAGGCCTCCGACGTAGGTGTCACAGGTATGGTTTCAGTGTGTAGTAGAGATGCCTTAGCTTTATTTGATCCAAGGTCCAAATATTCTTATGTATCATCTTATTTTTTCCATTATTCGGTTGTGCCTTGTGATTCTTTGAGTACTCATGTATATGTTTCTATACCAGTAGGTAATTCTATTGTGGTAGAGTGTGTTTATCATGCTAGAGTGGTCATTATTGGGGGTCTTGAGACCCATGTAGATATCCTATTTCTCGATATGGTGGATTTTGATGTCATTCTAGGGATAGATTGGTTATCCTTTTATCATGCTATACTAGATTGTCATTCCAAGACCGTGACCTTAGGACTAGTAGGGTTTCCTTGTTTGGAGTGGAGAGGGACTCGTGATCATTCTACCTATAGGGTTATCTCATATATGAAGGCTCGACATATGGTTGATAAGGGATGTTTGGCCTATTTGGCATATGTTTGTGATTCCTAGCATTGAGGTTCCTTCTATGGATTATGCGCCCGTTGTTTGTGAGTTTCTAGATGTATTTCTTCAAACCTGCCAGTGATGCCACCTGACAAGGACATTGACTTTTGCATTGATTTGGCTCTAGGCGCTCATCCAATTTCTATTCCTCCAAATCACATGGCCCCGCTTGAGTTGAAAGAATTGAAGGAGCAATTGCATGACCTGCTTGATAAAGGCTTTATTTGACCTAGTGTTTCACCTTGGGGTGCTCCGGTGTTGATTTTGAAGAACGACAGATCGATGATGATGTGTATAGATTATCAACAGTTGAACAAGGTCACAATCAAGAATAAGTACATATTATCGAAGATTAATGATTTGTTTGACGAGGTTCAGGGTGCCTAAGTGTTTCTAAGATCGACTTGAGATCTGGTTACCATAAGTTGAGCATTAGGGCATATGATATCCCTAAGATAGCGTTTCGCACTTGGTACGTGCATTATGAGTTCTTGTTGATGTCATTCGGGCTGACAAAAACATTCATGGATTTTGTGAAACCAAGTGTTCAAGCGTTACTGGGGTTCCTTTGTCATAGTCTTTGTTGATGATATTTTGATTTATTCCCGCAGCCCGGAGGTGCATGAGTAACATCTGAGATTTGTGCTTTAGACTTTGAGAGATAGTTAGTTGTATGATAAGTTTTTGAAGTATGAGTTCTAGTTTATAACATAGTCTTTCTTAGGCCACGTTGTATTAGCAAAGGGTATTCAAATGGATCCGAAAAAGATAGATGTGGTCAAGGATTATCCTAGATCCTCATCAGCTACAAAGATCCGGAGTTTCTTGGGTTTGGTGGGCTATTACCGTCGGTTTGTGGAAGGGTTTTCATTTATTGCAGCCCGGATACCATGTTGACCTAGAAAGGTGGTCGGACGAGTGTGAAGTGAGCTTCCTGAAGTTCAAAACAACTTTGACTATGACACTATTGTTGGTTTTTCCCACAGGTTCAAAGCCATATATAGTATATTTTGTTTCATCTCGCATTAGATTTGGTGCGGCGTTGATGCAGAATGGCAAATTTATTGCATATGCTTCGCGATTGTTGAAGATCCACGAGTAGAATTATCCAGTTCCTGATTTGGAGTTAGCAGCTATTATTCATGCGCTGAAGATTTGGAGGTGATCACATCCTACTGCGCACTACTATTTAAGTATCGAGAGAGGGTCAGAGCATCTTCTACCCAATTTAGGGTTGGGATAGATATCCACAGGCTAGAATTTGGAGCCGAGTATCTATCTAGTATAGAATTGCGTATGACTTCGTAATTACACTTCTATTCATTTTTGGGGTTTTAGTTTACTTCTAGTATTATCAAACTACAAATAGAAATTACAACTAAATTATGCAAAGAGTTATAACGCTACAGTTATTCAAACAAGTTTAAAAGGCACTAGGGTAGTGACTACCACCTAGGTGGCCAATTGACGGGTACTTGAATCTAAGGCAAGTTTGATATATTTTGGGAGTATGTTATAATCATTGCACGACTTTACCCACTCTACACCTCTCAATGGCTCGAGCGATTTTTCCCGAATTGGCTTTCTCAAGACCAATTAGGTAGAAATTTGCACAAGCAACTTAGGGTTCAATTTGTGTATTACTCTCTCGAGATTTAACCCTTTAATTAGGGCTATCAATCTCTTAACTATGCCCCAATTCATTGTTGGACCAATTTCGGCGACTTATGCTCTTTTTCTCAAGAAAGGATCAAGTCAAATCAACACAAACTAGTGTTTGCACCAACTAATTAAGAAATTAACCATGAAATTGGCCCAAATAACAAACACCCATAGTCAATTTAGCCCTAAATTACAAGACCCATCAATTATCTACACTAGTGTTGAGCCACAACCCTAACTTATGGCTCTAGATACTCATATTTAGAGACGAAAAGCAAGAAATAGATGAAGACAATCTCATATTAATTAATCACTAAGTCAAATACAAAGATTCAATGATTAAAAGTAGCTAAAATTTCCCAAAAAGGCTTAGAAAGATGAACCCACGAGTGCAACTACTAAATTACAATATCTGATGCCCTAAAAATGGAAAAAGAAGCTATTTATACTAGGTTGACAAATCACGACAAAAATACCCCTATGGGGTTAGAGCGGACCGCACAAAATGGACTGCAGTCCGCACTAGGCCTTTGTCCTTGAAAAACAACTCTATGAATCTTAGCATCACGGACCACAGAGAACGGACTGCAATCATGAAGGATTCTACTGCGGTTCGCGTAAACTGGACTACGGACCGCGAAGGCTTGAAACTCTAAAAATGGAAACTCTAGGATTCTCCTCAGTACGGACATGAGAGAATGAACTGCGACCGTGTTGATCTTAGTGTAGACCACACTAATGGTAGTGCGCCTGCACTGCCTCTTGGCCTAAAAATCATCTCTCTGAATCTCCTAGTGCGGACCGCACTGGGCTTGTTTAGATTGAGCTTGTTTAGTCTCTGACACTTGTGCAAGTTTCACTCCTTTTTAGCTGTTATTTGACATCTTGTCCTTTTGTTAATTAAACCTACAATCAAGCACAACTTGTGAGCCTTTTTGAGACTATTTTGTTTGAATTTCTAATCAAAGCATAAACACGAAGGATTGTAAAATGCATCAAAATCCCTAGTTATCAACTAACCCAAACATAAGCTTTTGCTTGTCCTCAAGCAAACACAATAAGACCCACCCCTTAAGGGAACATCCAAGAAATTTTCGACTGACCTAAAGTAACCTCATCTAGCATCAATTGGGACTAACAATTGCCCTCAATACAAATGAATCGTTAACAACTTTTACTTCTTGAGACACAACGGGTTAAGTTCAACACAAGAGCATCAAGAATTGGCTCAATACATCAAAGAACTCTTTTCTATTACTTTGGTCATTGTGGAACCCAAACTCACACATCCTAAACTCTCCCTAAGCAATCCTTACCTTTAAGATAGTGGCACACAGAATGAGTATAATGGGAATTCACTCATCTCTCTCAAGAAAAAGCCACAAGTCCGGCTCTAGGTACCATATGCTTGCCCTTTATGTGAGTATCCACTAATGTACGCTTCATTCAACTCAAGATCATATAGGCTTTTGTGGAGACATTTTGAAGGCTTTTGGTTCAGGGTAGGAAATGTTTTGGTCTATGTAAGTTCCATCTTCCCTTAAGCACTTCTTTTCATTCATTTGGCATCCATTCACTCAACTCTTTGAGTCATTTCACTTCGTTCTAAGGGGTTAGAGAGACACATTGTCACTCTTTCTTATGCTTTTCAAACCTTTTCTTCATTTTCAACTTTCTACACCTTTCATTCTTTACTTTTCTTTGAATCCCTTTTTATTATTTTTTCACATTGAACATACTTTTTGTCTTTTTTTTTCTTTCTTATTTCATTGCCTTTCCTTTTATTTATTTTTGTGCCTTTTCACCACTTTGTTGTAATTCTCGTGTCTCCCCCAAACTTATACTTTTGCAATGTGCAAAAAGAAAGATCGGATGCCAAGAGGGGGTATCTTTTAGAGTGGGTATAGGCTTGTATATGATTATTGAAAGAAAAAGGTCTAAGGCTCAAAAGGGTTGACTAGGGATCTTATAATTTTAGGTTATGGAAGTGTTCATGCTATCATTTGGACGAAGGAGAGCCTATAATCATGTCTCAAGTCAAAATTCACTTAGGATTTCAACACAACAAACATTTAGGGTAAGTTCTAGACCAATGGCTCGGGACATGGACTTGCAATACGATTACTCACCACACAAGCTATGGGATTTCTAAAGACACAGATTCAGGGGCACACAACTATCTTAGATAAGATTTAAGCTCATAATGGTCCCGAAAAACCACTTTATGATAATCAGCCAATAGAAGAGGCTCAAGGTCACAAATTTCACCATCTAAAAACAACAAATTCTTTTTGACCATAAGATTAAAGGAAAATATTCTAGGTCCAAGTGAAGCTTTTCTCAAGGTACCCTTCACTATTAACTAGAAATAACAAAAAGAAAAATTGACTTAAAACCTTAAGAAGGTTGTCATGACATCTATCATTGGGAAGAGCCATCTGGTTCACACAATACTCCACCTTTGAAAAGAGCCATGGCATTAAGAATTACAAAGGATTATTGCAAACATTGAAAACAAGAAGCTACAAATCACAAATAAGAAGCTAAAAACAAAAACAAATTCAAAAATTATAATGAACACATACAAGAGGGGATTTGTCGAATATACAATAGATGAGATGAATATCTACAGACCGAAATTAAAATAGAAGTGCGAGAAATGTAGCGAAATGTTAAAAATATATACAGAACGAAGATGAAAAATTAAGAAAGCATAACAATGGTTAAATATATACAGTCATCCAAAATGTAGGGGCAACCCCTTCAAATAAAAGCTGGCATTGTCCTCAATACCAACTAGTCTAAATAAAGCATCGAAAAGATAGAGGGATAAGGATATAAGAAATTCCCTATGGCATATATGTCTGCATAGGGTCATGTGTGGTCCTTGGGTCCTCTCTATGCTTGGTAACCTTAGACTGGTTCTCTGTGTTTTGTTGCTCTGTTGCTGGAACCTGGGCTTCGACCTGGACAGGCTCCTGAGGTAGTGCACCTTATTGACTAGAGGATGTCTCCTGTGGGTCTGCCAGCTGGATGACTACATCGTCAACTCTAGGGATCATTCTTCTCCTCCTGGGAGGCCTCTGTGACTGCTCCGACTGAGGATGCTCTATTGGTACTAGGCCTTGGAGTAGTAAATCTAAAGGGAGGTGATCAACCTTCAGTCTGTCAACATTCGCTCTCAGCGCCTTCACGGACTCCTTGGAGGCCCGTGTCTTCCTTAGCTTCTTATGCTCCCTATAAAGCTCCTTAAGATACTTGCTATGTGAATCAACTGCCTCAGCAAGGTTTTTCTTGTTGTCGAGGATTTTCTTCTGATGGTCTAACATCTCTTTAAGAGAATCCTCTATGGACTGGGGTACCTGTAGGGTTGGAGGAGCTGACTAAGCCTCTATAAGGGTAGTCAAAATGGAAAACTTGGATGAGGCAGTCTACATCCAATTGTTCATACTCATAAGTGTCTGGCTAAATCTATGGGCAGTAATAAGATATGCCCGGGAAGATGGAATCTCTAGACCTGCTGAGGTGGATTGACTAGGAGGGATATCTGTGGAAGTGGAGGTAGGCTCAGCTGGAGCAACTATAACAACTGCCTCTTAAGACTGGCCAGTTGGAGCACTCACTCTACATTTGAAGTTCTGGCTTTTGGGGTTATCATTCACGTACATGATTTACTAGGATAAAGGGTCCTTCGCTTTGACTTTGACATCGAAGGGCCTCTTTCCACCTTTAAATCCCGAAAGTACATAGTGAGGTTAATGGGGAATGTGGAGTTTATTTCTTGCTTAGAACCCACAATTAAGATAATCCTCAACATCACATTCCCCACATTGATTGGTTACCCCGCCATGATCGAAGCTACCAAAACAGCCCGGGAAAGAAGAATAGTGTTTTTATGTGTCGTAGGGTCCAACCTGTAACATACAAAGGTCTCCCATACCCATGCGTCAAAGTTCAAACTTCGTCTTAATATCTTGACTCCAGTAGTCAACCAGTCGGGGGTGTTACCTGGGATTACAATGTACTGTGCTAGCTAGGGACGAACCGCCTCACTCATTTCCAACATTGCCATGTACAGGGTCTCATCCTCCTCATTAAATCCAAGATATTCGTTGATGTACTTCCCTTCAAATAACACTTTCAGATTCCGAACCTTGGTTACTTTGGAGCCCTTTTTGATGTGGGCAACATTGCAGTAACACTCTTTGACCAGGTGTTCATTGGCATCCACAAAGTCATCTAGAAAATTTTCCTAGCCCACTCTTGTTCTAAACCGCCTCAGCACGTTGGGATTATGAGTTAACAGGTCTGTATGAATAAAACATTGCTCCGGGATCAACTTTCTCACCGATCACCACTCCCACAATTTATGATATGCCACCTCGCTAACAAAGCTATCTTGCCAAAGCTCTGGCTTTCTGGTTCTAGTACTGCCCCTTACCTGAGGCACCTCCTTCTCGTACCTCTTATTCTCTGCCAACTTCCTCCTCAGCACCTACTGCATCCTCTCCAGAAAATGAGGTTGTAGGAGAGGTGGAGTATTCCCCACTTCCTGCTGCTTAACTATTAGACAACTTAGAAATAACATTTGTTGGTGCTTGGGCAGTGGGTGATGGTAGAGGAGTGCCTCGTAGCCTAAACCTCTCCAGCCAGTAAGGGACGTGTGTTGGTACTAAGTCGGAGGAAATCTCTCAGGATGGCTTATACTCACTCTGAGAATAGGGAAGCATCCATCTAATAGCTTTTATCAGCTTTCTTGTCTTTTTCATGCTTTCTCGGACATGGGGAACGAGTTTTATCTTTTTTTTGCTTCCCTCCCCGAGGAAGATTCTCCTCTGCGTGGTTGTTTACCTCGTTGTCTCACCATTGTATTCAATCACAATCAATTGAACTATTAGTATCATCATCATCATCAGTTAATCATAGAGTTGCAAAAGAAGAACAATAATTATTGCAGACATGTTGCAGATTCACCTAGTGCGGACCGCACACAATCATCTGCGGTCGCACTGAGGTCACCGTGGACCGCACAAAAGCAACCGAAATCCGCACAGAGGTTGGGTTCAGACTACCCATACTCTATATCAAGGCAGTGCGGACCGCAAAAAAATCAACTGCGGCCATACTAGGCTAGTGCGGTCTACAGAAAATGTAGTGCGGTTGCACTACTTGAACTTTAGAAATCAAAAGGTTATCAATGCAGTCCGCACAAAATGGTAGTGTGGACCACACTAGTGTACCCTAGACCACGGTACGCACTGAGTGCCCAATTGTGGCACTACATTAGGGTTCCATGTATTTTGATTTTGGGGTCCAATTTTCCACCTAAGTGGTGCCTCTACATGATTACCCATTGATTTTAACTATCTATGTCTATGTTAAAACTAACAACCCTAACCTACTCAATTGAAACAAAATATAGGAAGCATAATAAAGGGAAGATATAAAACACAAATTAAACAATTAAAAGAACGGTAATGGTACTAGATTTGAGAGTTAATGAATAATAACAAGTCCTAGCAGTTGATTGCAAGAAAAAGAGAGGTGAAATAATAGATTTAGGGTTCTGAGGGTGAAAGGTGTGAAAAGGACAAAAGATGGGCCTCATGCCCTATTTATAGAAAAGGACCTGGGATCCAGTCTCTCCAACTAGTGCAGACCACATACAAAGGACCGCGGTCCACACTATACTATTTTGTTCAAGCTTGAGAAGGAAACGCTCTATGGTCCGCAAAAAATGGACATTGGCCGCAGATGTCCACCGCGGACGATAAAAACGAGTGAGGCCGTAGTGGCAAACTTTAGAGATATAAGACTTCACCTTTACTAGTGCGGTCCATACAAAATGGTAGTGCGACTGTACTGGCACTTTAGAGACCTGTGCATATTTCCATTATGTCCTGCACTGCATCAACTCAATCCTATAACATCTCACAACTAGTTAGCCCAAAAATCAATCCTACACTACAATTAAAAACAAAGTAAAACAAGAAGAAAAACACATGGGTTTCCTCCCAAGAAGTGCCTGATTTAACGTCATGGTATGACGTATGTTACCATCCAATCATTTGAAATGCACAAGAGCCACCACATGGCTATCATCAAACTTTCCCAAATATTGCATGACCTAATGCCCATTCACTCTAAAAACCACTTTTGTTCTTTATATCAAGAGCACCAAACGGGGTCACACACGCTACTTCAAATGGTCCACTCCACTTTGACTCCAGCTTTCCCGGGAACAACCTTAGTCGAGATTGAATAAGAACACCAAATATCCCCCCTTGAACTCCTTGACCCGGGTATATTTTTTATAAAGATATTTCATTTTGTCCTTGTACAGGGACGAACTACAGTAGGCATGGAACCTAAATTCATCAAGCTCATTGAGTTGCTCCACCCGAAGATTAGCAGATATATCCTAATCAAGATTCAACTACTTCAAGTCCCACATAGCCTGATCCAAATCCACTGGTAAATGACATGCTTTTCCAAACACCAACCGATACGGCGATATACCAGTTGGAGTCTTGTAAGTGGTCCGGTACGCCCAAAGAACATCATCTAACTTTTTAGACCAATCGGTCCTATTGGCATTGACGGTTTTGGAAAAAAGGCTCTTGATCTCCCTGTTAGACACTTCAACCTAGCTTCTTGCTTGAGAATGATAGGCGTAGACACTTTGTGGTTGACACCATACTTGGAAAGTAAGGCATAAAAAGCTCTATTACAAAAATGCGACCCTCCATCAATAATAATTTCCTCAGGAGTACCAAACCTTATGAAAATGATCTTCTTCCGAAATGCTACCACACTCATACCTTCATTGTTGGACAAGGCCAAGGCCTCAACCCATTTTGAGACATAATCAACCACTAGAAGACTGCAAGTGTTTCCGTACGACCTTTCAAAAGGGCCCATAAAATTGATACCGCATACATCAAAGATATCCACTTCAAGAATTGTGTTTAGAGGCACCTCGTCTTTTTTGGAAATCACACCTGCTTGTTGACATTGATCGCACCTTCTTATTAGATCCCTTGCATCTTTAAAAAAGGTTGGCCGATAAAAACCACAACTTAGAACTTTTGAAGCTATCTTTGCCCCTCCATGATGGCCACCATAGGGGAGGAATGACAAGCCTCTAGGAAGCTAAATTGCTCCGCCTCAAGTACACACCTCTGAATCACTCCGTCGGTGTAAATCTTGAACAAGTATGGCTCGTCCCAATAGTAGTCTAGAATATTGTGTTTGAGCTTCTTCCCTTGGTTAGAAGAGAGCTCATACAAGATGATGCCAGTCACAAGTAAATTAGCAATGTGCGTAAACCATGGAATATCACTCATCGACACAGAAAGTAATTGCTCATCGAGGAATGTATCATTGGTCTCTAGGGCATGAAATGGCTTTCCTTTCTCCTCCAAGTGGGACAAATGATCCGACACTTGGTTTTTGCTACCTCTCCGGTCCACTATCTCCAAAATCAAACCGTTGGAGTAATAAGACCCATCGCATCGGTCTACCTTTGGAGTCTTTCTTTGTCATCAAGTATCTAAGAGCTGCATGATTAAGGTGTGTGCACTATAACTTTGTCTCCCGTAAGATATTCCATTGCAAACATAATAGCCAACAATTCTTTAACATAATAGCCAACAATTCTTTCTCCGTCACCGTGTAGTTCCTTTGAGCTTCATTCATGTCTTGCTCGCATAGTATACTAGATGAAACATTTTGTTCACTCTTTGACCCAAAACTACCCCAACCGCAACATCACTCATGTCGTACATGAGCTCGAAAGGCAAGCTCCAATTGGGTACGGCAATGATTAGGATAGTGGTCAACTTATGCTTGAGAAGTTCAAAGGATTGCATGCGTCTCTCATCAAACACAAGCTTTTTATCCTTTTCTAAAAAATGGCAAAAAGGATTCACTACCTTCATAAAGTCTTTGATAAATCGCTGTGTAGAACCCCGCATGCCCAAGAAAACTTCTAACCCCTTGACAGAAGTGGGGGGGGGGAGACTTTAAATCACTTTAATTTTGTCTTGTCAACCTTAATACCATTCTTTGAAATTTTATGACCCAAAACTATGCCCTCCTCAACCATAAAGTGGCATTTCCCCCAATTTAGCACAAGACTGGTGTCTTGTCACTGGCCAAAACTCTATCCAAATTGTTCAAACACTCATCGAATGAATCACCCACAACACTGATGTTATCCATGAACAACTCTAATATATCTTCCACCATATCGGTGAAATGGCCATCATACATCGTTGGAATGTTGCCGCTACAATGCACAATCAAAAGGGCATCGGAGAGAAAGCAAAAGTGCCATATAGATAAATAAAGGTTGTCTTCTCCTGATCCTACAGAGCGATCAAAATTTGATTGTACCCTGAATAACCATCCAAGGAATAATAGAAGGCATGGCCAGCACAGTGATCAAGTATCTGGTCCAAGAAAGGCAATGGGAAGTGATCATTGCGGGTCACCTTGTTTAGCCTGCGGTAGTCCATACACACCCTCCATCCGGTCACTATACGAGTTGGAATAAGTTCATTGTTAGAACCACCCTTCTTCGTCACATATTGGACTAGAGAAGTCCATGATCTATTAGAGATAGGATACTCCACGCCGGCAGCTAACCACTTGATCACCTCTTTTTTCACAACTTCTTGCATTGCCTCATTGAGCCTCCTTTGATATTCCAAGGTGGGTTTTGCATCATCGTCCAGAATAATCTTTTTCATACAGAATGCGGGGCTTATTCCCCAAATATCATCTATTCACACTTTTAAGCACCGCCAATGTGGCGTCAACCTGCATGTTAGTAAGACAAGAGTAAAAAATAACTGATAATGTTGAATTTGATCCCAAGAATTCATATCCCAAGAATTCATACCCTAGGTATGGAGGTAATGGCTTCAACTACAACATAGCTAGTTCCTTAATTGAAGGCTTTGTTGGAGGCATTTTTCAATTTTTGAGATCCAAAGAAAGCTTCCGAGGCTCATAAGAATATAAGCCCATTCCATGGAAAGCATTCACGCACTCCACTTGGCCCGCAGCATCATTGACATCCAAATTAACCAATACAGCCTCCAAAGGGTCCTCAACATTGATCATTGTGCTGGTATCATCAATTATCACTGTTGTGATTAAATCCATAAATGAGCACACTTCAGTACAATTGGGCTGCTTCATTGATTTGCACACATGAAAAACTACCTTTTCACCACCCACCCTGAAAATGCGTTCCCCTGCTTCCACATCTACTTGATCCTTCCCCGTTGTAAGGAAAGCTCTCCATAATATGATCAGGACTCCATAGTCGACCTCATAATCCATGATCACAAAATCAGCTGGCAAGATATATTTGTCCACCTGGACAAGCACATTATCAACTATACCCAATGATCACTTTTTTGATCTATCTGTCATTTGCAACCGCATGAAAGTTGTCCTTGGTGGTCCAATACCTAAAGTATTGAAAACTGAGTATGGAATCAAATTGATACTAGCACCTAGGTCACACAAAGCTTTAGCAAAGTCTGCACTCCCAATAGTTCCAAGTATTGTGAAAGCACTAGCATCCTCCAACTACGGAGCCATTGAATGCACTCTAACACTAAATTGGTAGGTCATTATGATAGTATCGCATTCCATGGATATTTTCTTTGTAACCAAATATTTTATGAATTTGGCATAGCTAGGCATTTTCTCCAAAGCCACTACCAAAGGCACATTGATAGATAGGCTCTTCATCATGTTAATGAAAATTTTAAACTGATTCTCATTCTTCTGCATGGCTAGCCTTTGAGGATAAAATGGAGGGGGCCTAGGCAAAGGTGCCTTCGCTTTTGGCACAACCAGCTCCATGTCAATTACGGGTTCCCTAGACGGGTTCACGTCATTTTACGTTTCCACCTAGACATCTTGAATATCAATCCTTACTTCTTGATTCACATTCTCATCAACTACATTCTCAAACACCAAAGGAACTTCATTTTCTTTCAACTCAACTTCATCACCCAAAACTTGTTTTTGTTTGGAGTTTTCACATCAGTGCCTCTTCCACTACTTGTAGTTACCACCATAACATGATCGTTTCCATCCTTTGGGTTTACTACCATATCACTTGGTAAAGCACCCTTAGGGCGTGTACACTGAGATATTTGACCTAGATTCCCCTCCAAATTCTGAATTAAAGTATTGTGAGAAGCCAATTGTGCTTCAAAATCCACATTCTTTTTCATCATTTGTTCAAAAATCATTTCAATTCTACATATTTCATTGTTGGATGAACTAGGACCCTTGGATCGAAAAGGGAGGTTGATTATTTTATTGTTGGTACATTGGGGGCCTTTGAAAGCCTTGCTCTTGATTTCCTTGGTTATTGTTCCACGCGCTTTGGTTGTTGTTTCCACCTCGATTATTGTTTTCCCAGTTTCCTTGATTGTTATGGTTGTTATTTTTATTTCCCCAATTGTTGTTCCCCTGATGTTAATTACTCCAATTATTTTTGCCTTGGTTTTGGTACCCCCAATTGCCCTGAGATTGCCATTGTTGTTGTTGGTTGGAAGAATTGACTATTTGGACTTGGTAATTTTATTCATATATTGCACCTCTTCATTTTGCTCATCATATCCATCATCTTGAAATCCATTACCATCATTGTCAATTAATCTGAATTCCCTTGGTTCTGTTGACCTCTTTGCCTTCTTTGGTTCACTAGCATGTTAACACCCTCCATAGCATTCACTTGGCGAGGATTCTAAACTTTTTGCAACAGTGCCTTTGCTAATTAGTTCATTGTGGTTATAAGTTCAACTATAGCCTATCCATTGTCATGTAGTTCTTTATGCAAAGGAGTAACCGTAGGGTCACCTTGAGGCACATTGGCACTACTTGGCCAAGTGAAGGATATGTCAGCCATTTCATCAAGAATCTCATAGGCTTCATCATAAGGCAGCTTCATGAAATTACCCCCCAGCCAATTGGTTCACTATGCGTTGATTCATTGTATTGATGCCCGGATAGAAGGTTTGTTGTATCATCGCTTTTGTTATATCATTGTTGGGGCATTCCTTCACCATAGTTCTATATCTCTCCCAAATCTCATGTAATGGTTCAGTGGGCTCCTACTTGAATGCTAAGATTTCGTCCGTAGTGCTACCATGTGTGCTAGTTAGAACAATTTGGCAATGAACTTATCTGCCAACTCTTTCCAAGTTATGATGGAATGATTGGGAAGTCGCTCAAGCCAGTCCAATGCTTTCCCCCGAAGTGAGAAAGGGAAAAGCCTCAATCGAAGTGCATCCTTGGACACATTGGTTTGCTTGCTCCCCCAATAGATATCTACAAACCCCTTGACATGTTTGAAGGCATTTCTAGTGGGATCACCCGTGAAGTACCCATGTTGCTGCAACAATGTTAGTATCATGTTGGTTATTTGAATATTGCTCGCCTGGATCTAGGGCAGAACAATAGCACTTACGTAGCCTTGGTTGGGAAGAACTCGAGGAGCCACTCTTGGAGGTGGCGGAGGAGGGTCTGGAATATTGTCATTTGCATTGGCATGATAGCCTCTACGTTGTCCTTGAGGTACAAGACGTACCTCTTCCTCTCCAATGTCATCTACCTCCTCCCCCATATTCACATTTCCAAGAGGGTCATTAGCATTTAATTCCATTTTGTTACCTATGGAATTGACATAATCAAATTAGTAACAAGAAGGAAAGAAGAACAAAACACAAATCTAACTAAATAGATAGCCAAAACAGTTAGCTCCCTATAAACAACACCAAAAAGTGATCACGACCTACTCCGCACTACTATTTAAGTAGCGAGAGAGGATCAGAGTAGCTTGTACCAGATTTAGGGTTGGGAACGATATCCACAGAGAGCTAGAATTTGGAGTCGAGTATCTATCTAGTGTAGAATTGCATATGTGTTTTTAATTACACTTCTATTCATTTTTGGGGGTTTTGTTTACTTCTACGATTATCAAACTACAAATTGTAATTGCAACTAAATTATGATAAGATTTATAATAATACGAATTGTTTAAATAGGTTTAAAAGGCACATCGTGACTACCGCCTACGTGATCAATTGACGGGTACTTGAATCTAAGGCACATTTGAAATATTTAGGGAGTATGTTATAACTTGTACGACTTTACACACTCTACACCTCTCGGTGTCTCGAGTGATTTTTTTCCAATTGGATTTCTCATGACCAATTAGATATGCAAATTTGCACAAGCAACTTAGGGTTCAATTCGGGTATTACTCTCTTGAGGTTTAACCCTTTAATTGGGGCAATCTCTTGGGTATACCCCAATCTATTGTTGGACCAATTTCGAAGACTTAGGCTCTTTTTCTCAATAGCAGCTCAAGTAAACTCAACACAAACTAGTGTTTTCAATCACTAATTAAAACATTAACCATGAATTTGGCCAGAATAACAAACACACATAGTCAATTTAGCCATAGATTACAAGACCCATCAATTACCCATGCTAGTATTGAGCCACAATCCTAGCTACTCATATTTAGAGAAGAAAAGCAATATAGATGAAGTAAATCTCATATTAATTAGTCACTAAGTCAAATACAAATATTTAATGATTAAAAGTAGCTAAACTTGTTAAAAAGGATTAGAAAATCGAACCCATGAGTGCAACTACTAAATTACAATATCTAATTCTCTAAAAATGAAAAAAGAAGCTATTTATACTAGGCTAAAAATTCTGGACAAAAATACCCCTGCATGGTTAGTGCGGACTACACAAAATGGATCGGGTTTGGACTTGAAAAAAAGCTCTACGAATCATGGCATCGCAGACCGCAGAGAATGGACTGCTGCCACAGAGGCATCTAGTGCCGTCCGCATAAAATGGATTGCGAACAGTGGATGCTTGAAACTCTGAAAATGACAACTCTCTGATTCTCCTTATTGTGGACTGCAAAGAATGAATTGCAGCTGTGTTGATCTTAGTGCGAACCGCACAAACTGGTAGTGTGGCCACACTGCCTCTTGGCTTACAAATCACCTATATTAATCTCCTAGTGCGGACCGTAAAAAGCAGTGTACGGACGCACTGGGCCTGTTTAGTCTGATCTTGTCTTGTCTTTGGCACTTGTGCAAATTTCACTCTTTTTGAGCTATTATTTGACATCTTGTCCTTTTGTTAATCAAACCTGCAATGAAGCACAACTTGTGAGCCTTTTTGGGACTATTTTGTATGAATTTCTAATCAAAGCATAAGCACGAAGGAGTGTAAAATGCGTAAAAATACCTAGTTATTAGGAGGCATTATTTATATGGCATTGCGTGTGAAGTGTTCATGGACCACAAGATATTTTGATATTTATTTATGTAAAATGAGCTAAATTTGAGGCAGAGGAGGAGTTGGAGATGTTGAAACACTATGATATCACCGTCTCGTATCATCCAAGAAAGGCCAATATAGTGGTCGATGCCTTGAGTAGGAAGTCAGCCAGTATGGGTAGCCTTGTGTATATTCCCATAAGGGAGAGAGCACTTGCTTTGGATGTTCAGGCTTTAGCCAATCAGTTTGTGAGGTTGATTATTTCTGAGCCCAACTGTGTTCTAGCTTGCACAGTCACTCGTTCTCTATTATTTGAGAGTATCCGAGATCGATAGTATGATGACTTGTCCTTAGAGATATAGTGCGCACGGAGGTGCCAAGCAGGTTACAGTTGGAGATGATGGAGTTTTGATGATGTGTATAGATTATCGACTAGTTAATAGGGCCACAATCAAGAATAAGTACCCATTTATGAGGATTGATGAATGTTTTGACTAGGTTGAGTGTGCCCAAGTATTTTATAACAATGACTTGAGATTTTGGCTACCATCAATTGAGGATTAGGGCTTCAAATGTAGGTAAAACAACTTTTTTCACTCAGTATGGGCATTATGAGTTCTTGGTGATGTCATTCAGGTTTACAAATGCCCCAACAACTTCCATGGAATTGATAAATCGGCTACTCAAGCCTTACTTGGATTCCTTCGTGATAGTATTCATTGATGATACTTTGATCTATTCACGCAACAGGGAGGAGCATGAGCATCTGAGAGTTGTTCTTCGGACTTTAAAAGATAGTCAATTATATTCTATGTTTTTGAAGTGTGTGTTCTGGTTGGGATCAATTACTTTCTTGGGCCACGTTGTATCAATTAAGGGCATTTAGGTGGATTCGAAAAGATAGAGGCAGTTAAGGATTTCCCTAGACCCGCATCTACTATAGATATCCAGAGTTTCTTGGGTTTCGTCAGCTATTACCGTTATTTTGTGGAAGGGTTTTCATCTATTGCTGCCCCGATGACCAAGTTGACCCAAAAGGGTACCTAGTTCAGATAGTCGAACAATTGTGAGGCAAGCTTCCAGAAGCTCAAGACAACTTTGACTATGGTGCCATTGTTGGTTTTCCCCACATGTTCAAGGCTATATACAATTTATTGTGATGTATCTCTTATTGGACTTGGTGTAGTACTGATGCAGAATCATAAGGTTATTGTATATGGTTCACAATAGTTGAAGATCTACAAGTAGAATTATCCAGTTCATGATGTGGAGTTGGCAGCCACTGTTCACACGCTGAATATTTGGATGCATTATTTATATGGCGTGTCGTGTGAGGTGTCCACGGACCAAAAGAGTTTTCGACATGTTTTTAAGTAGAAGGAGCTAAATTTGAGGCAGAGGAAGCAGTTGGAGTTGTTGAAAGTCTATAATATCACCATCTTTTATCATCCGAAAAAGGCCAATATAGTGGCCGATGCACTGAGTATGAAGTACGCTAGTATGGGTAGCCTTTTGTATATTTCGATCGGGGAGAGACCGCTTGCTTTAGATTTTCAGGCTGTAGCAAATTACTTCATGAGGTTGATTTTTTTAGCCTAGCCATGTTCTGGCTTGCACAGGCGCTCTTTCTTTATTATTTGAGCGTATCCGAGATCGGTAATATGAGGATCCCCATTTGCTTGTCCTTAGAGACACAGTGTGGCAAAGGGGTGCCAAGCCGGTTACAATTGGAGATGATGGAGTTTTAAGAATGCATGGTCATATTTGTATGCCTAATATGGATGGACTTCGTGATTTTATTGTAGACGAGCACATAGTTCCGGATGTGCTATTCAACCATGCTCCACTAAGATGTATCGAGACTAGCGGTAGCATTATTGGTGGAGAAGAATGAAGAAGGACATTCTTGCCTATATAGCTCGGTGTTTAAATTGTCAGCAGGTGAAGTATGAGCATTAGAGACCTGGTGGTTTGTTTCAAAAGATTGAGATAGAGAGTGGAAATGGGAGTGCATCACTATAGACTTCATTGTTGGACTCCCACGGACTTTGATGAAGTTTGATATAGTATTGGTTATTGTTGATAGGTTGACCAAGACATCACATTTCATTTATGTGGCAATTTCCTATTCTTCTGAGCAATTAGTAGAGATTTATATTGGGGAGATAGTTCGTCTTTATGGTATGCTCATGTCTATCATTTCGTATCGGGGGTATATAGTTTACCTCACATTTTAGGGGGCGATACAACATGAGTTGGGTATACGGGTTGAGTTGAGCAAAACATTTCATCCCTGGATGGACGAACAGTGCAGGCATACTATTCAAATTTTGACGGATATGCTCCGAGCATGTGTTATCGACTTTGGAGGTTGTTGGGATAAGTTCTTCCCGTTAGCGGAGTGTTCCTACAACAATAGTTATCATTCGAGCATTCAGATGGCTCCCTATAAGGCATTATATGGTAGGCAGTGCCGGTTGCCGTTTGGGTGGTTTGATCCAGAAGAGGCTCTGTTGTTGGGTACAAATTTAGTTTAGTATGCCTTGGATAAGGTAAAAATCATTCAATATAGGCTTCGTACAACTCAATCCAGGCAGAAGAGTTATGCCGACTACAAGGTTCGTGATGTGGCATGCATAGTCTGAGAATGAGTGTTGCTCCGGGGGTCGCCCATGAAGGGCATAATAAGATTTAGGGGAGAAGCACAAGCTAATCCCTAGATTCATTAGTCCTTTTGAGATTCTTGATCGAGTGGGAGAGGTGGCTTACAGACTTGCATTGCCGCCGTGTTTATTAGCCATGCACCTAGTGTTTCATGTGTCCATGTTTCGAAAGTATCACGACGATCCATCCCATGTGTTAGACTTCAGCAATGTCCAGTTGGACAAGGACTTGACCTGTGAAGATGAGGTAGTAGCTATTCTAGACCGACATGTTCGTTAGTTGAGATAGAAGAAATTGTCTTTAGCTTGTGTTCAGTGGAGAGGTCAGCCTATTGAGGTAGCAACCTGGGAGTCTGAGTCAGATATTTGGAGCAAATATCCCTATCTTTTCCCTGACTCAGGTACTTCTTTTCTATGTCCACTAAAGGATGAATGGTTGTTCTAGAGGTGGAGGATGTGACGACCCAAAATATCATCACTTGACTTACAAGTAAATTATGGTGGAGGATGTGACGACCCAAAATATCATCACTTGACTTACAAGTAAATTATGTGTTCTCAGGCCTTAGAAACCTTCTATTATCTCACCTTGATTTGTGTCCGCGGTTTGGGCATATATCCGGAATACTTTTATGTAAATTTTTTTTTCAATATGCTAATTTTACCTTTAAAATGAAATTTAAGTTGACTTTGGTCAAAATTTTTGATAATGGACCCGAGCCTCTGATGACGGTCCAGAGGGTTCGAAGAAAAAAAATGGGACTTGGGCGTATGTGCGGAATAAAATTTCGAAGTCGCAAGCTCGAAAAATAAATTTTTGAAAAAATTGTGTAACTGAAATTATAAGAGTTTCTGGAAATTTAAATTTTTTTGAATTTGATGGTATCGGGCCCGTATCTTGGTTCTGAAGTCCGGTACATGTCATATATAGTATTTAGTTTGTGCCTATAAAATTTGGTAGTGAGATTTCTTTCCAGGATGCGCCAATATGGCCAGGAAGGCTAAGTTGGTTTTAGCTCGGGGGAGCGGTCAGGGGTCTGATAAGAGGCCTCTTCATTTTGGCAGATTTGGTGGTGCCTCGTTTGGAGGAAGAGATTCTTATGGTAGATGCCATCCTCCTAGTCCATTTTAATTAACACTTCATGTTTTTAACGGTGCTCAGGTGGCCACGCTTCTCATATATAGTATTCTGATCAGTTGCCCTACAGTGCACCACCAACTCCTATCAGTGTACCTCTGTTCCAGACTTTTCGGGGTGGTTATCCAGGCCGTTAGGGTCATTTTCAGGCAGGTTTCTCGTGCTATAGTTCTAGCACTGGGTGTTCCGCCACCTTCTCATCTAGCAAAGGTAAGGGCAAAGTGTAAGGCCCCGTAAAATTTTTGTGCATAAAAAAACTAGTAGATGTGGTGTCATGGTCCGAATGATGTGTTAGGAATGCGTAGAATTCTTCGCGGCGAGCTTGCGAGCCGCGGTTCGGACCCTTGGTAGTGATTTAAGTTTCAAAAATGTAGAGAAATAATTTTTCCGAAAAAGTGTCAAATATGTGGTCAAGAATGCGACCGCAGAATCAACATGCGGACCGCATTCTGACCGCAAATCGTTCCAGAGAGTTTCTCAAAAATCCGTCAAATATGCGGTCGATATGCGATCGCATGTCAAATCTGCGGTGCATTTTGCGACCGCAGATCAAACATGCGGACCGCATTCCGGCCGCATTCCTTAACAGAAACTTGTAATTTTTGAGGCCATTTTGCGGTCACTTTGCGGACCGCATGTGTGTTCTGCGATCGCATAGTGACCGCATAATTGACCCCGGCCCAGTTTTTGTAACATTTTGACCCGATCTCTTCTTTAATATAACACACCTCTTCTTCATTTTTATCATATCATCTCACCAAAAATTAGAGAGAGAAGAGAGGGTTTTTAGAGAGAGAAATCTTGCATCTTCAAGGATTGTTCCAATCATTTTAATTCCAAGGGATCCTAGGGCAAGGATTCAACTTCCCCAATATTTTCAAGGTAAAAACCCTAACTATTTTCTTTGATTTTCAGTTTTAATTGGGTAAAGAGAGGTTTGCATATAATAGCTTTTAAAAATAGAATTTTTACACTCATGCATGATTATTGAACTTGATTTCTAGTAAAAAGAAGTGAGTAGAAGTAAGAGTCTTCAAGAACAAGGTTGGCAAGAGTAAGATAGCTTGGGTAAGCATAAAGTAGGAAGTTAATGGAAGAAAACTCATCACCGGTATGTATGGCTAATTTTGATTCTTGTGAAATCGCCCTTATGTGTAAAATTGTTTGGCATGTGTTGATTTGAGAAATTGTATGTGATTAATTGATGTTGTTGTTGGATATTCAAAGTTGTTGTTGAACTATGAGTGTTGTGGTAAGAAATATGAACCGAAAGGTAAATGAGAGTTGAATTGGGTAAAGAATTTGTGAATAATGATTATGATGGCCTATATGGCACCTTGTGGAAAAGAAAATGAAACACTTGAGAATTGGTTTATTGTGGAAAGAGATGAAACACTTGAATTATGGAAAATTGCTGAATATACATGTGTGAATATTCTTGAATGTGGAAACATTGTAACTTGGTTGTGATATTGGCTTGAGAAGTAATTGAGAACATGAAACAATGTGCAAGTTGCTTATTTGAACTTGTTGAAATTGTGTGTAGTACCTTATCTGCTGTTTGAAATTGTTGTGTTTTCAACTGTAAGGCGGGGTCGTGTCGCGCGCCGCGACGTGGTGAAATAAGGTGTGGGTTGGGGTGATAAGGGTGGCCGAGGTAATAAGGGTGGTCGGGGGCAATAAGGATGGAAAGCGATCGAAATCGCTATTGAAAATTGATACATAAATCAATAATGTGAAATTGTGAAAGGAGACAGCAGGAGAGTTTGCAAACTGTGGGGCACTGATTGCCCCTTTGTTTGACTACTTGTGCTTTACGTGATTGATTGGTTATTGTTAAATTGGTTGGTTGTAGAAAGTGCTTTGTGTGAGAATTATTTGAAATGAGGAAAATGTGGAAACATGGTTGGCTGGCTTAATTAATTGTTGATGTAATTTAATGGCTTGAGTTTACTTGGGACAAAGTTTGTCCATACATACCAGTACAATTCAAGTGTACTGACGTCCCTTTTGCCGGGGCGCTACATTCGTGTCATGATTGTAGGTGGATCAGTAGCAGGCACTTCAGCTCATCGGCGGTAGTATCCTTCTCCTTCCACTGCCCGTTTTGGTGAGCCCCTTTCTTCCTCGGGGCCTTGTGTGGTTCATGCCACTCGGTTTAGATTTCATTTTGGTTTTGTGAGGTATAGCCGGAGCCTTGTTACCGGCAAGTATTGTATTTCCCTTTTGTATCCTAGAGGCTCCGTAGACATGTAAACTGTGGGATTGTGGCCTATGTATATGTATGGGGCGTTGTAAATATAAATTATGAATTGTTAGTAAATAAATCACATGGTTTTGTTTATGCATTGTGAAATCAGTCATTGTTGGTAAGATATTTTGGTTAATGAGTAACAGTCAACACAGGGGTAACGCGTGGGAATGAAAGGCACCCAGGTCCGCTTGACTGGGGCAACCCGGTCAGGCGCCGGTCATGTCCCTCGATTTGGGGCGTGACAAACTTGGTATCGGAGCCTATGGTTTTTAAAGTGTCCTAGGATGTCTCGGAGCCGTGTCTAGTAGTGCCCTTCTTATAGGTGTGTTGTCGACCACATCATATAAGTAGGGGGCTACACGGACATTTAGGAATATTACCCTTCTTCATCACTCCAAATCGTGCGATAAAGCTTGACGATAAGATTGTTTTGTAACCCGTGCGTTGAGATTCAAGGTAAGTTTAAATGCTCTTTCGTCTATTTCATGTAGTGTTGTCATATGTCATGACCAATGGGAAAAGACATGGGTGTTATGGAGATTGCACATGTATCTTGTTGAATAAACTGTATGAATATATATAGTATAAGTACATAGTACTACAAGTATACTTTATTTGGGGAAAGGATTAGAAGTGATTACCCGCACGAAGAGGCATTGATTTGATGATTGATATGTAAGCTTAAATAGCAAGCATGGTTAGTGCAAGAAGTATATGATTGATCGTAAGGTGTGAAAGAATATTGGTTATATAAGCACGTGATATATGAGATAATGACTAAGAGATTAATGGGGAGAGTGTAAGTCTCTCATATGAGGTAAAAAGTTATGAAATGAGACTCAATTGGACCCTAGGTGAGAAGACCCTTGTCTTACGAACGTTATAAGGACCCAGAAATGTACGAAGTTGCGTTACACTCATAAAGGATATGCGTGGGGACTTGGAATCCCATACCTACGTGGCTGAATAGGAGAAGGGAACTTATGAGATCAATGCTATGGTGACTTAAATTTTCCTAATGGTCGAGTATATATATAAGAGGGATTGATATATGAGGCATATGTTCCTAAAGTTTCTACACTCAAGACTTGTGTCAAGATCCAGGATATTTTCCCCATGTGGGAGAGGGAGGACCATCGTGAGGCTACTTAAATACAATGAAACAAGAGCGAGACCATGTAGTTATGATATTTGAATATTTTGGTGAAGACATGAATGGTCTAGAAAAGAGATTAAGGAATGTAAATTCTTCACGCATGGCAATGTGACTGATAAGGTCAACGATTCTAGAAAATAAGAGTATGTTTGTAAAGAGACTTTTACTTGTCATAAGGTCGGGAGAAATGGGACCCAAGGAGGTACCATATGTCAAATGTGAAAGATTGTGAGTTCCTAGAATGGGCTAATCATAGATTTGTGATTTAAACAAAGTTTCGGGATACTAAGAAAGCCAAAACGAGTGGGAGAAATGAATGTGTTGCCACAACAACCCAAGATGGTAATTGGGGGCCTGATAGAGAGCCTCTAAAGAGCCTTACAAATAGATAAGTGTTAAATGATGTTCAGACGAACACTCCTTGCTACATATGTCCCAATAAGAGTTAAGAGGTGAGCCGGATGGAATGCCTAAGGTAAGAGACCACGTAATATATGGAAGAGTGCGTGGCTATTCACTAACTAGGAAGAATGAGGTGAGAAGAAATGGTGAGAAAACCTTTAAATTGAGATGGTCATGGTTATTTAAAACAATTTTTGCATCAGAATGGTGGACTCACTTAGGGCACAAGTGTTAATAAAGGTTATGAGGGATTAACCGCAATGCAACGGACATGGGTGACACTGAATATCGACTAAAGGGGTCTAGAGATAGTTCATGTCTACACACAATGGGAAGCGAGGTTATCGTTGGTGAGGTTGTGGTACTGTAAAATGATTAAACAAGACATAATGATTTTTCAAGTTCACAGGAGGCAGACAAATGTGTGGAAAAATAAAGCTATTAATTATGCACTATCCGCAAAACAAGATGGGAATGAAAGGTTCGGAATGGATTGAAAGAGGATGAAAACTCGTGACAGACTAGACGTGTTTGGCATGATAACTCTTAAGCGGCAATATCAGGGAACTTTATTGGTAACTATAACATGGGGAATAAGGCGAGTTACTCATCCGAGATAGAATCAAGTGGACTAAGCCTTACACTTAAGAGTGAAACCAAAAGTTGTTGTTGAAGTATTGAGGAGGATTTAAAGTTTCAGAGAATACCCTTCTCGGGATAGTGACCCTTCGTAAGTCATATGCATATAAAGGTTGTTGATATACGTTTTGAGAGGTGTTTAACCGTAATGAGGGATGGTAGGAAATTTCACAGGGGAAGTAGTGCGGTTTCTTAAAGTCTATAATGCACATATGGGGAGAAAGAGGTTGGTTAAGAAAAGTTAGAGCACAATGCTACTTTACATTCGATACAATGCCGTGCAAGTTAGTGTTATTCGGGGTATATGTGCAAAGTTAGCCAGTGCTATTCATTTGAGACAGGAGGTCATATGAGAAAACTCATTCAGCAATGCCTTGGGTTAAGAATTATGAAGAGTTAGTAGCAATTGTTCACATGGGGTCGTAACCACATCAAGGAAATTATAGTGGAACTCAATTCGTGGAAGGTCTTATGTATGAGGAATATAGTAAGGATGTTCCGCTATCGATGTAAAGTATTAAGGCGAAAGTTATGCCTCCATGGTTGGTTAGGGTGTGTGTTGATGCAGCACGGAAAGGTTATAGAGTATGCTTTGAGATAACTCAAAAATCACGAGAAGAATTACCCGACACATGATTTGGAGCTTGCGACGGTTGTGTCTGCTTTGAAATATGGCGGTATTATCTTTATGGAGTTCATGTAGATGTGTTTTCAGACCACAAGAGCCTCCAGTATTTGTTCAAGCAGAAGGAGCTAAATCCGAGACAGCGGCGGTGGTTAGAATTGCTCAAGGACTATGAGATGAACATATTGTACCATCCAGGGAAGGCAAATATGGTAGCCGATGCTCTTAGTCGGAGATCCATGGGTAGTTTGGCTCATTGGGTATGTATCAGAGACCCCAGTCTCGAGAGGTTTACCAATTAGCCAGTTTGGGGGTTCGTATCTCTGCGTCAGACGAGGGGAATGTTTTGGTGCATAATGGAGCAGAATCATCATTGGTCGCGGAAATCAAGGAAAAACAGTTCATGGATCCAGCATCAGTTCGGGTAAAGGAAGCAGTTCTGAATGACAAGACCTCAACATTTGTACACAGCAGCAAAGATGGTGTAATGCGGTGTCAAGGCAGATTATGTGTTCCGGACGTGAACGAACTTCGGGAAAGGGTAATGGCAGAGGCACATATTTCCAGATATTTTGTACAATTAGGTTCCACGAAAATGTATCATGACCTTAAGGAGATTTATTGGTGGAACGGTATGAAAAGGGATATAGAAAACTTTGTAGCTAAATGTCCGAACTGTCAACAAGTGAAGGCCGAGCATCAACGGCCCGGTGGATTAACTCAGATTATAGGAATACCAAGGTGGAAATAGGAGATGATCAATATGGATTTCGTGGTGGGCTTACCTCGCACACAGCATAAGTTCGATTCAATATGGGTGATAGTAGATCGACTCACCAAATCAGCTCACTTCCTGCCTGTCAAGTCCACTGATACTGCGGAGCAATATGCAAGATTGTACATCAAAGAGATAGTAAAACTTCATGGCACTCCACTTTATATCATCTCAGATCACGGGGCTCAGTTCACAGTTAACTTTTGGAAGAAGTTTCAGCAAGGTTTGGGAACTCAGGTGAATCTCAGCACAGCTTTCCATCCACAGACCGATGGACAGGCCGAGCGGACCATTCAGACGCTTGAAGATATGTTGCGGGCTTGTGTCTTAGGTTTTAAAGGTAATTGGGATGAACACTTGCCACTGATAGAATTTGCTTACAATAACAGCTATCATGCTAGCATTCAAATGGCCCCGTTTGAGGCATTATACGGGAGAAGATGTAGATCGCCAATCGGGTGGTTTGAGGTAGGTGAAGCGGAATTGCTCGGGCCAGATATGGTGTACGAAGCTATGGAAAAGGTCAAAGTTATTCAGGAGAGAATGAAAACAGCACAAAGTCGTCAAAAGTCCTATGCAGACGTTCGTCGAAGGGATTTGGAGTTTCAAGTCGACGATTGGGTGTTCTTGAGGGTATCTCCTATGAAGGGAGTCATACGGTTCGGAAAGAAAGGGAAATTGAGCCCTAGGTATGTCGGGCCATATCGGATCGTTCAAAGGATTGGTCAAGTTGCTTATAGGCTAGAGTTGCCTCCTGAGATGTCATCGGTGCATCCGGTATTCCATGTGTCCATGTTGAAGAAAGTGATTGGAGATCCATCCACCATCATGCCAGTCGAAGCTATAGAGGTTAATGAAGATTTGTCATATGAAGAAGTTCCAGTTGCCATTCTTGATAGGCAAGTCCGTAAGTTAAGAAATAAGGAAGTTGCCTCTGTTAAAGTATTCTGGGGAAGTCAACAAGTTGAGGAGGCCACATGGGAAGAAGAGAAAGAGATGAAGGAAAAGTACCCCCATTTGTTTGATCAAGCCTAGAAGAAATTAGGTGACCCTTCTACTCCTAGTAACTGTCATCTTGTCCAAGTTGTTTCCCTCTTAGTGTTAGTAAAAGCCTCCTCCATTTTGTAAAGAGTTATGTGTTAAGTAAGCGACTAATAGTAAGTATAGATTGGTAATGGTTTGTTAAGTGTACATGGTGTGTTAAATTGGGTAAATAAGGTAATAATTCATTGAAGTGACTAGTTTATGTGCAATTGTAACAATGTGATAGAATATGTGCATTCGTTGAGGTAAGAAAGTGTATACCGGTTGTGAAAAGTGTTGTATTTGTGTATTGTTGTTTGGTAATGTGTTTCGGGGGCCCTCTGACAGGTGGATATGTCCATAATACAAAGGAAACTCCGGCGAAATTTTTCTAAAATATAAGAGTTAGTCAAAATTTTGATAGCTTGCATATCATGTCTTTCAAAACTCATTTATTTCAAAATCCTCATTCGAGGACGAATGATCTTAAGGGGGAGAGGATGTAAGGCCCCGTAAAATTTTTGTGCATAAAACCTAGTCGCGGCGAGCTTGCTCGCCGCGGTTCGGACCCTTGGTAGTGATTTAAGTTTCAAAAATGTAGAGAAATAATTTTTCCGAAAAAGTGTCAAATATGTGGTC
Source organism: Nicotiana noctiflora (assembly GCA_032618575.1). Lineage (NCBI taxonomy): Eukaryota > Viridiplantae > Streptophyta > Magnoliopsida > Solanales > Solanaceae > Nicotiana > Nicotiana noctiflora. The sequence continues at coordinate 184,071 of JASVEL010001020.1, forward strand.
AAGAATGCGACCGCAGAATCAACATGCGGACCGCATTCTGACCGCAAATCGTTCCAGAGAGTTTCTCAAAAATCCGTCAAATATGCGGTCGATATGCGATCGCATGTCAAATCTGCGGTGCATTTTGCGACCGCAGATCAAACATGCGGACCGCATTCCGGCCGCATTCCTTAACAGAAACTTGTAATTTTTGAGGCCATTTTGCGGTCACTTTGCGGACCGCATGTGTGTTCTACGGTCGCATAGTGACCGCATAATTGACCCCGGCCCAGTTTTTGTAACATTTTGACCCGATCTCTTCTTTAATATAACACACCTCTTCTTCATTTTTATCATATCATCTCACCAAAAATTAGAGAGAGAAGAGAGGGTTTTTAGAGAGAGAAATCTTGCATCTTCAAGGATTGTTCCAATCATTTTAATTCCAAGGGATCCTAGGGCAAGGATTCAACTTCCCCAATATTTTCAAGGTAAAAACCCTAACTATTTTCTTTGATTTTCAGTTTTAATTGGGTAAAGAGAGGTTTGCATATAATAGCTTTTAAAAATAGAATTTTTACACTCATGCATGATTATTGAACTTGATTTCTAGTAAAAAGAAGTGAGTAGAAGTAAGAGTCTTCAAGAACAAGGTTGGCAAGAGTAAGATAGCTTGGGTAAGCATAAAGTAGGAAGTTAATGGAAGAAAACTCATCACAGGTATGTATGGCTAATTTTGATTCTTGTGAAATCGCCCTTATGTGTAAAATTGTTTGGCATGTGTTGATTTGAGAAATTGTATGTGATTAATTGATGTTGTTGTTGGATATTCAAAGTTGTTGTTGAACTATGAGTGTTGTGGTAAGAAATATGAACCGAAAGGTAAATGAGAGTTGAATTGGGTAAAGAATTTGTGAATAATGATTATGATGGCCTATATGGCACCTTGTGGAAAAGAAAATGAAACACTTGAGAATTGGTTTATTGTGGAAAGAGATGAAACACTTGAATTATGGAAAATTGCTGAATATACATGTGTGAATATTCTTGAATGTGGAAACATTGTAACTTGGTTGTGATATTGGCTTGAGAAGTAATTGAGAACATGAAACAATGTGCAAGTTGCTTATTTGAACTTGTTGAAATTGTGTGTAGTACCTTATCTGCTGTTTGAAATTGTTGTGTTTTCAACTGTAAGGCGGGGTCGTGTCGCGCGCCGCGACGTGGTGAAATAAGGTGTGGGTTGGGGTGATAAGGGTGGCCGAGGTAATAAGGGTGGTCAGGGGCAATAAGGATGGAAAGCGATCGAAATCGCTATTAAAAATTGATACATAAATCAATAATGTGAAATTGTGAAAGGAGACAGCAGGAGAGTTTGCAACCTGTGGGGCACTGATTGCCCCTTTGTTTGACTACTTGTGCTTTACGTGATTGATTGGTTATTGTTAAATTGGTTGGTTGTAGAAAGTGCTTTGTGTGAGAATTATTTGAAATGAGGAAAAATGTGGAAACATGGTTGGCTGGCTTAATTAATTGTTGATGTAATTTAATGGCTTGAGTTTACTTGGGACAAAGTTTGTCCATACATACCAGTACAATTCAAGTGTACTGACGTCCCTTTTGCCGGGGGCGCTACATTCGTGTCATGATTGTAGGTGGATCAGTAGCAGGCACTTCAGCTCATCGGCGGTAGTATCCTTCTCCTTCCACTGCCCGTTTTGGTGAGCCCCTTTCTTCCTCGGGGCCTTGTGTGGTTCATGCCACTCGGTTTAGATTTCATTTTGGTTTTGTAAGGTATAGCCGGAGCCTTGTTACCGGCAAGTATTGTATTTCCCTTTTGTATCCTAGAGGCTCCGTAGACATGTAAACTGTGGGATTGTGGCCTATGTATATGTATGGGGCGTTGTAAATATAAATTATGAATTGTTAGTAAATAAATCACATGGTTTTGTTTATGCATTGTGAAATCAGTCATTGTTGGTAAGATATTTTGGTTAATGAGTAACAGTCAACACAGGGGTAACGCGTGGGAATGGAAGGCACCCAGGTCCGCTTGACTGGGGCAACCCGGTCAGGCGCCGGTCATGTCCCTCGATTTGGGGCGTGACACAGAGGTGGAGGTAAGACCGCTACGGGTAGAGGCCAGGTAGCTAGAGGTAGAGGCCAGCCAACAGGAGGTAATCCTAGGGATGTAGTTCAAAATGGTGAGCCCCAACCCCAATGTTATGCTATGCCAGGTAGACGTGAGGCTGAGGCCTCCGATATAGTTATCACAAGTATGGTTTTAGTTTGTAGTAGAGCTGCCTCAATTCTATTTGGTCCATGGTCCATATATTCTAATGAATCATCTTTTTTCCCTTATTTGGGTGTTCCTCGTGATTATTTGAGTGATCATGTATATGTTTCTATACGGGTGATTGATTCTATTGTGGTAGAGCGTGTTTATCATGCTTCCATGGTCATTATTGGGGGTCTTGAGACCCATGCAGACCTTCTACTTCTCGATATAGTGGATTTCGATATCATTTTGGGGATGGATTTGTTATCCCCTTATCATGCTAGATTGGATTCTCATGCCAAGACTCTAACCTTAGCACCACCAGCGTTGCCTCATTTGGAGTGGAGAGGTACTTCTATTCATTCTACCATCAGGGTTATCCCATATATGAAGGCGCGACGTATGGTTGATAAGTTATATTTGCCTATTTGGCATATGTTTGTGATTCTAGCGCTGAGGTTCCTTCTATGGATTCTGTTCCCATTGTTCTTGAGTTTCCAAAGGTATTTCATTCGGACCTGTCAGGGATTCCACTAGACATGGATATTAACTTTTGCATTGATTTTACTTCGGACACTTATCCTATTTCTATTCCTCCATATCATATGGCCCCGACTGAGGTGAAAAAATTTAAAGAGCAATTGCAAGAAGTGCTTGATTAAGGCTTTATTAGACCTAGTGTCTCGTCTTGGGGTGCACCAGTGTCGTTTGTTAAGAAGAATGACAGATCAATGATGATGTGTACAGATTATCGACAGTTGAACAAGGTCACAATCGAGAATAAGTACCCATGTCGAGGATTGATAATTTGTTTGACTAGGTTCAGGGTGCCCAAGTGTTTTCTAAGATTGACTTGAGATTTGGATACCATTAGTTGAGGATTAGAGCAATCGATGTCCTTAAGACAGCTTTTCGCATTCTGTACAAGCATTATGAGTTGTCGGTTATGTCATTCTAATTGAAAAATGCCCCAACAACTTTCATGTATTTTATGAACCGAGTGTTCAAGCCTTACACAGATTCCATCGTGATAGTCATCATTGATAATATCTATATATACTCCTGCAGTTGGGAGGAGCATGAGCAGTATCTAAGAGTTGTTCTTCAGACTTTGATAGATAGTCAGTTGTATGCTATGTTTTTAAGTGTGAGTTTTAGTTGGAATCAGTTTCTTTCTTGAGTCACGTTGTATCACCGGAGTGTATTCATATGGATCCAAAGAAGAAAGAGATAGTCAAGGACTTGCCTAGACCTGCATCGGCTATTGATATTCGGAGTTTCTTAAGTTTTGCAGGCTATTACAGTTGGTTTGTGTAGGGGTTTTCATCTACTGCAGCCTCGATGACTAGGTTGACCTAGAAGGGTGCCTAGTTCAGGTGGTCGGATGAGTATGAGGTGAGCTTCTAGAAGCTTACGACAACTTTGACTATGGCACTAGTTTTAGTTTTTCCCACAAATTTATGGCCATATACATTATATTGTGATGAATCTCCTATTGGACTTGGTGCGATGTTGGTGCAGAATGGCAAGGTTATTGGATATTATTTGCGACGGTTGAAGATCCACGAGAAGAATTATCTAGTTCATGATTTGGAGATGGCAGCCATTGTCCATATGGTGAAAATTTGGAGGCATTAATTATATGGCATGTCGTGTGAGGTGTTCATGGACCACAAGAGTTTGAAATATTTAGTCAATTAGAAGGATCTAAATTTGAGGCAGATGAGGCGGTTGGAGCTGTTGAAAGACTATGATATCATCATCTTGTATCATCAAAGAAGGGCCAATGTAGTGGCTGATGCATTGAGTAGGAAGTCAGCCAGTATGGGCAATCTTGCATATATTCTGATCGGAGAGAGACCGCTTGCTTTGGATTTTTAGGCTTTTGCCAATCACTTCGTCAGGTTGTATGTTTCTGAGCCTAGCCGTGTTCTAGCTTGCACAGTTGCTTGTTCTTCATTATTTGAGCATATCCGAGATCGGCAGTATGATGATCCTCATTTTGTTGTCCTTAGATACATATTGCGACACGACGATGCTAAGTAGGTTAGAGTTGGAGATGATGGAGTTTTGAGGATGTGGGGTCGTATTTGTGTGCCTAATGAGGAATGGACTTTGTGAATTGATTCTACGGGAGGCACATAGTTCCCGGTTAGATGTATCAGCACTTACGGCAGCATTATTAGTAGGGAAGAATGAAGAAGACATTGTTGCTTATGTAGCTCGGTGTTTAAATTACCGGCAGGTGAAGTACGAACATTAGAGACCCAGTTGTTTGTTTTAGAAATTGAGATTTTTGAGTAGAAGTGGGAGTGGATCACTACGTAATTCGTTGTTGAACTCCCACAGACTTAGAGGAAGTTCGATGTAGTATGGGTTATTATTGATAGGTTGGCCAAGTCAAGGTATTTCATTCCTGTGGCGGTTTCCTATTATTTTGAGCGATTTGTAGTGATTTATATCTGGGAGATAGTTTGTCTTCATGGTGTACCTATGTCTATCATTTCTGATAGGGTTTGGTACGCAGTTTACCTTGCATTTTTGGAGGGTTATACAACATGAGTTGGGTACGCGGGTTAAGTTGAGCACAACATTTTATCCCTAGATGGACGAATAGTCCGGGCGTAGTATTCAGATTTTGGAGGCTATGCTCCAAGCATGTGTTATCGACTTTGGAGGTGCTCGGGATCAGTTCTTGCCGTTAGCAGAGTTTGCCTACTACAATAGTTACCAGTCAAGCATTCAGATGGATCTCTATAAGGCATATATGGTAGGCGATATCAGTCGCCGGTTGGGTGGTTTGAGCCAAAAGACGGTCGGTTGTTGGGTGCAAATTTAGTTTAGGATGCCTTGGTTAAGGTGAAGATCATTCAGGATAGGCTTCATACAACTCAGTGTAGGCAAAAAAGTCACGCCGACCATAATTTTTGTGATGTGGCATTCGTGGTCGGAGAGCGAGTGTTGTTGTATATGTCTCCATGAAGGTCGTGAGGAGATTTGGGAAGAAGGGCAAGCTAAATCCTAGGTTTATAGGTTTTTTTTAGATTCTTGATCGAGTGGGAGAGGTGGCTTACAGACTTGCGCCGTGGCCGAGTTTTTCAGCCATACACATAGTGTTTCATGTGTCCATGCTTCGGAAGTATCACCAGGATCCATCCCACATGTTAGACTTCAGCACTGTTTAGTTGGACATAGACTCTACCTATGAGGAGGAGAAAGTAGGTATTCTAGGCCGGCAGGTTCATCATATCAGATCAAAGAAGTTTCCTTCCGTTCATGTTTAGTGGAAAGGTCAGCTTGCCCAGGCGATTACTAGGAGACCGAGTCTGATCGGTGGGGCCTATATCCCCGTCTTTTCCCCAAGTCAAGTTCTTTTTTCTATATCCGTTCAAGGACGAACAGCTCGTTTAGAGGTGGAGGATGTAATGACCCAAAATGTCATCACTTCATTTACAAGTAAATGTTGTCTTCCGAGGCCTTAGTAACCTCTTTTTATCTCACCTTGATATACGTGTGTGGTACCGGCGTATATCCATAATGCTTTTATATGAAAATTTGATAAAAATGCTAATTTTGCCTTTAAAATTGAATTTAAGTTAACATTGGTCAATTGTAAGGCCCCGTAAAATTTTTGTGCATAAAACCTAGTAGCTATAGTGTCATGGTCCGAATAATGTGTTAGGAATGCGTAGAATTGCCTCCTGAGATGTCATCAGTGCACCCGGTATTCCATGTGTCCATGTTGAAGAAAGTGATAGGAGATCCATCTACCATCATGCCAGTCGAAGCTGTAGAGGTTAATGAAGATTTGTCATATGAAGAAGTTCCAGTTGCCATTCTTGATAGGCAAGTCCGTAAATTGAGAAATAAGGAAGTTGCCTCTGTTAAAGTATTGTGGCGAAGTCAACAAGTTGAGGAGGCCACATGGGAAGCAGAAAAAGAGATGAAATAAAAGTACCCCCATTTGTTTGATCAAGCCTAGAAGAAATTAGGTGACCCTTCTACTCCTAGTAACTGCCATCTTGTCCAAGTTGTGTCCCTCTTGGTATTACTAAAGTCTCCTTCACTTTGTAATGAGTTAAATGTGTTGTTGCCTTGGGTCACTTGAACCTTTCTTGATAAATGAAATCCTTATAACTATTCGCGTGTTAAATAAATAACTAATAGTAAGTGTAGATTGGTAATGGTTTGTTGAGTGTACATGGTGTTAAAATGGTTAAATAAGGTAAGAATTCATTGAAGTGACTAGTTTTTGTGCAATTGTAACAATGTGATAGAATATGTGCATTCGTTGAGGTAAGAAAGTGTATACCAGTTGTGGGAAATGTTGTATTTGTGTATTGTTGTTTGGTAATGTGTTTCGGGGGCCCTCTGACAGGTGGATATGTCCATAATACAAAGGAAACTCTGGCGAAATTTTTCTAAAATATAAGAGTTAGTCAAAATTTTGATAGTTGCATATCATGTCTTTGAAAACCAACTCATTTATTTCAAAATCCTCATTCGAGGACGAATGATCTTAAGGGGGGGGGGATATAAGGCCCCGTAAAATTTTTGTGTATAAAACCTAGTAGCTATAATGTCATGGTCCGAATAATTTGTTAGGAATGCGTAGAATTCTTCGCGGCGAGCTTGCTCGCCGCGGTTCGGACCCTTGGTAGTGATTTAAGTTTTAAAAATGTAGAGAATCATTTTTCCAGAAAACTGTCAATTTTGCGGTCAAGAATGCGACCGCAGATCTGCTATGCGGACCGCATTCTCGCCGCAAAGCTTACCAGAAAGTTTCCCAAAATCTTGTTGAAAATGCGGTCGATATGCGATCGCATAACGAATCTGCGGTGCACTTTGCGACCGCAGATCAGGAATGCGGACCGCATATTGGTCGCATTCTGTAACAGACCTTGAGTAATTTTTGAGGCCATTATGCGGTCACTATGCGGACCGCATGTTGATTCTGCGGTCGCAAAGTGCACCGCAGATTCGCCCCGGCCCAGATTTTTGTAACATTTTGACCCGATCTCTTCTTTAATAAAACACCTTTCACCCTCATTTTCTCATATCATCTTATCAAAATTAGATAGAGAATAGAGGGGTTTTAGAGAGAGAAGTTCTTCATCTTCAAAGATTGTTCCAACCACTTAATTCCAAGGGATCCTAGGGCAAGGATTCAACTTCCCCAATCTTTTCAAGGTAAAAACCCTAACTATTTTCTTTGATTTTCAGTTTTAAATTGGGTAAAGAGAGGTTTGCATATAATAGCTTTTGAAAATAGAATTTTTACACTCATGCATGATTATTGAACTTGATTTCTAGTAAAAAGAAGTGAGTAGAAGTAAGAGTCTTCAAGAACAAGGTTGGCAAGAGTAGGATATCTTGGGTAAGCATAAAGTAGGAAGTTAACGGAAGAAAACTCATCACCAGGTATGTATGGCTAATTTTGATTCTTGTGAAATCGCCTATATGTGTAAAATTTGTTTGGTTAGTGTTAATTTGACAAATTGCGTGAAATTCTTGATGTTGTCGTTGGATATTCAAAGTTTTTGTTGAAATATGAGTGATGTGGTATGGAATATGAACCGAAAGGTAAATGAGAGTTGAATTGGGTAGAGAATTGTGAATAATGGTTATGACGGCCTATATGGCAGCTTATGGAAAGAGATGAAACACTTGAATTGTGGAAAATTGTTGAACATACTTGTGTGAATATTCTTAATTATGGAAATATTGTAACTTGGTTGTGATATTGGCTTGATAAGTAATTGAGAACATGAAACAATGTGCAAGTTGCTTATTTGAACTTGTTGAAATGGTGTGTAGTGCCTTATCTGCTGTTTGAAATTGTTGTGTTTTAAACTGTAAGGTGGGGTCGTGTTGCGTGCCGCAACATGAGGAAATAAGGTGTGGGTTGGGGTGATAAGGGTGGCCGAGGTAATAAGGGTGGTCGGGGGTAATAAGGATGGAAAGCGATCGAAATCGCTATTGAAAATTGATATAAAAATCAATAATGTGAAATTGTGAAAGGAGACAGCAGGAGAGTTTGCAACCTGGGGGGCACCGATTGCCCCTATGTTTGACTACTTGCAATTTATGTGGTTGATTGGTTGTTGTTCTATTTGTTGACCTTGAACGTGCTTATGTTGAGGCTTATCTGAAATGAGTAAAAGGTGGAAAACATGGATTGGTTGGCTGGCTTGATTAGTTTTGATGTAATTTAATGGCTTGAGTTTACTTGGGACAAAGTTTGTCCATACATACCAATACAATTCAAGTGTACTGACGTCCCTTTTGCCGGGGGCGCTACATTCATGTTATGATTGTAGGTGGATCAGTAGCAGGCACTTCAGCTCATCGGCAGTAGTATCCTTCTCCTTCCACTGCCGTTTTGGTGAGCCCCTTTCTTCCTCGGGCCCTGTGTGGTTCATGCCACTTCTGTTTAGATTTTATTTTGGTTTTGTAAGGTATAGCCGGAGCCTTGTTACCGGCAAGTATTGTATTCCCCTTTTTGTATCCTAGAGGCTCTGTAGACATGTAAACTGTGGGATTCCGGTCTTATGTATATATTATGTTATGTCGGGCGTTGTAAAAACTGCAAACTTGTTAATGAATCACTCGTATGGTTTTATTTGTTTAATGTGAAATCATTCATGGTTAGTAAGATATTTGGTTAATGAGAAACAATCAACACGGGGGTAACGCGTGGGAATGAAAGGCACCCAGGTCCGCTTGACTGGGGCAATCCGGTCAGGCGCCGGTCATGTTCCTCGATTTGGGGCGTGACAAACTTGGTATCAGAGCCAGGTTTTTAAAGTGTCCTAGGATGTCTCGGAGCCGTGTCTAGTAGTGCCCTTCTTATCGGTGTGTTGTCGACCACATCAGATAAGTTGGAGGCTACACGGGCATTTAGGAATTTACCTATTTCTTTGTTAATCTATATCGTGCGGTAAAGTGCAATGTGGAAATATCCGTGTCTAATTCGCGCCTTGTTCCCAAATTTTCAGAATATGGCACCTAAGAAGAAGGCTAGACTCGGCCATAGGGCCAATGCCGGCCCAAGTGCGGCTGTTAATCATGTACCCGATGCCGCGGGAGAGAATGACCCACCAGTCCTGAATTTTCCTGGCCCATCTGTTCAAAACCCAAGTGTCCCTATTCCAGCCGCGGCAGAGGATGCCACCATTCCTCATGCCGGTGTTCCTGACTCAGATACAGTTCCCGCTTCGGGCTCTGGTATCTCTAATGAAGATCGTAGGGGAGCCATTCATATGTTAACACAGTTAGTGGCCGCCCAGGCCCAGAGATCCCATGATGCCCCTACATCCTCCAGCGGACAAGGAGATTCCTCCGGCTCCAGAGTCCACCAGTTCTTGCGATTGGCCTCTCCAGAATTCTCATGTACCGATCCAGAGGCTGACCCACAGGACTTCCTTGATGAGATATACAAGACCCTCAGAGTGATGAAGGCTACAGATATAGAGGGAGTAGAGTTAGCCTCTTACAGGCTGAAGGGAGCGGCACGTTCATGGTTCGAAATGTGGGAGGATTCCCGTGAAGAAGGGAGCCCTCCGGCCGGATGGGATGAGTTTGTAGATGCATTTATGGACCACTTCTTGCCTGCCGAGGTGATGGCAGCCCGTGCCACGGAGTTCGAGGTCCTCAAACAGGGCAGTATGAGTGTTTGGGAGTATCACATGGAGTTCGTAAGGTTGTCCAAGTACGCTCCTCATTTAGTATCGACCATGGATGCCCGGGTTCGACGGTTTGTTCGGGGCCTTAGCCCTTTGGTAGTGAATGAGGCCGCCACAGCAGCTTTGCACTCAGACATGAACTATGGGAGGATTGTGGGATTTGCTCAGGCCACAGAGGCCAGGAAATTGAAGATTCGTGCAGAAAGAGAAAGTAGCAGCAGGGCCCGGTCAATGGGTCATTCAGGGAGATCACTTCCAGGGAGAGGGTCATCAGGGCCGTCTCAATCATATGCTCAGTCTTCCGCGAGTGCACCGCCATCCGTGCACAGTCATCAGCAGGGCAGTTACTCGAGACCCGGTTTAGACAGCAGGAGGTCTCGTCAGTCTGGTCGTCCTGGGGTGAGATCCCAGCAGCAGGGGAGACCTACATGCCCCAAGTGTGGGAGATTTCATACAGAGACTTGCTACCTTGACCTCCCAGTGTGCTTCGGGTGCGGGGTGAGAGGTCACATTCAACGGGACTGCCGTGCACCCCGCCAGGGTATAGGTAGGGGATCTGCTCAGTCATCCGGTTCTTCGGCTGCTACATCATTAGCGCGTACTCCAGCATCAGCAGGGCGTGGTGCAGCTAGGGGTGGAGCTCAGGGTAGGGGTGGACCTAGCCGATTCTATGCATTGAGTGGCCGCCAAAATGCCGAGGCTTTTCCAGATGTTGCCACAGGTATCTTGTCTGTACAGAATATTGACTGTTATGCCCTTATTGATCAGGGGTCCTCATTGTCTTATGTTACTCCATTCATTGCTTCAAGTTTTGGGATAGAACCCGAACAGCTTCATGAGCCGTTCTCTGTGTCGACTCCGGTTGTTGATTTTATTACAGCCTCATGAGTCTATAGAAATTGTGTTGTTATGGTGAATGGTCGCGTTAGCACAGCCGATCTTATTGAGCTTGGGATGGTTGATTTTGATGTAATTATGGGGATGAATTGGCTCTACTCATGCTTTGCCAAACTTGACTGTCGGACGAGAGTTATGAGGCTCGAGTTCCCTAACGATCCAGTTATTGAATGGAGATGAAATGGTGTAGTGCCAAGGGGTAGGTTTATTTCTTACCTTAAGGCTTCGAAGATGATCAAGAAGGGGTGTATCTATCACTTGGTTCGGGTAACGGACACCACCTCAGAGGTGCCTACCCTCGAGTCCGTGCCAATTGTGAATGAATTTCCTGAAGTGTTTCCAGATGAGCTTCCAGGCATTCCGCCGGATAGGGAGATTGATTTTGGGATCGATGTATTGCCATATACTCAGCCAATATCCATTCCACCATACAGAATGGCGCCAGCAGAGTTAAGGGAGTTAAAGGAGCAGCTGAGGGATTTATTAGAGAAAGGGTTCATACGACCGAGTGTGTCGCCGTGGGGTGCTCCGGTTCTTTTTGTCAAAAAGAAGGATGGGTCACTTCGATTGTGTATTGATTATCGCCAGCTCAACAAAGTCACCATCAAGAATAAATATCCTTTGCCTCGAGTGGATGATCTGTTTGACCAATTGCAGGGAGCGAAGTTCTTCTCAAAGATTGATTTACGGTCTGGGTACCACCAGTTGAAAATCAGGGAGCAGGATATTCCTAAGACCGCCTTCAGAACTCGTTATGGTCACTTCGAGTATTTGGTCATGTCTTTTGGGCTAACCAATGCCCCAGCCGCTTTCATGGACCTTATGAATCGTATTTTCAAGCCATTCCTAGATTCCTTTGTGATTGTATTCATTGACGACATCCTCATCTACTCTCGTAGCAGGGAAGATCATGCCGTTCACCTCACATCAGCATTGCAGACCCTTCTTCAGCATCAATTATATGCCAAGTTCTCAAAATGTGAGTTTTGGTTGGAGTCCGTAGCCTTTCTAGGGCATGTTATTTCAAGTGAGGGAATTCAGGTGGATCCTCAGAAGATTGCGGAAGTGAAAGATTGGCCTAGACCCACGACCCCGACAGAGATTCGTAGCTTCTTGGGTTTGGCAGGGTACTATCGGAGGTTTGTAGAGGGATTCTCAACCCTCGCTTCCCCATTGACAAAGCTGACGCAGAAGGCAGTTAAGTTCCAGTAGTCCGATGCATGTGAGAAAAGTTTCCAAGAATTGAAGTCAAGATTGACCTCGGCACCAGTATTGGCCTTGCCAGAAGGCACAGAGGGATTTGTAGTTTATTGTGATGCCTCCGGAGTCGGTTTGGGATGTGTATTGATGCAGCACGGAAAGGTTATAGCTTATGCTTCCAGGCAGCTCAAGAACCACGAGAAGAATTATCCGACGCATGATTTGGAGCTTGCAGCTGTTGTGTTTGCCTTGAAAATATGGCGACACTATCTTTTTGGGGTACATGTAGATGTGTTTTCAGACCACAAGAGCCTCCAGTATTTGTTCAAGCAGAAAGAGCTGAATCTGAGACAGCGGCGGTGGTTAGAGCTGCTCAAGGACTATGATATGAACATATTGTACCATCCAGGGAAGGCAAATGTGGTAGCCGACGCTCTTAGTCGAAAATCCATGGGTAGTTTGGCTCATTTGGGTATGGATCAGAGACCCCTGGCTCGGGAGGTTTACCAATTAGCCAGTTTGGGGGTTCGTATCTCGGCGTCAGACGAGGGGGATGTTTTGGTGCATAATGGAGCAGAATCATCACTGGTCGCGGAAATCAAGGAAAAACAGTTCATGGATCAAGCATTGGTTCGGGTGAAGGAAGCAGTTGTGAATAACAAGACCTCATCATTTGTACTCAGCAGCGAGGATGGTGTATTGCGGTGCCAAGGTAGGCTATGTGTTCCGGATGTGGACGAGCTTCGGGAGAGGATAATGGCAGAGGCTCATATTTCCAGGTATTCGGTACACCCAGGTTCCACAAAAATGTATCATGATCTTAAGGAGATTTATTGGTGGAACGGTATGAAAAGGGATGTGGCAAGCTTTGTAGCTAGATACCCGAACTTCCACCAAGTGAAGGCCGAGCATCAACGGCCCGGTGGATTATCTCAGCTTATAGAAATACCAAGGTGGAAATGGGAAATGATCAATATGGATTTCGTGGTGGGGTTACCTCACACTCAGTGTGAGTTCGACTCAATATGGGTGATAGTAGATCGACTAACCAAATCAGCTCACTTCCTGCCAGTCAAGTCTACTGATACTGGGGAGCAATATGCAAGGTTGTACATCAAGGAGATAGTAAGGCTTCATGGCACTCCATTTTCTATTATCTAGGATCGCGGGGCTCAGTTCACAGCTAACTTTTGGAAGAAGTTTCAGCAAGGTTTGGGAACTCAGGTGAGTCTCAGCACAGCTTTCCATCCGCAGACCGACGGCCAGGCCGAGCGGACCATTCAGACGCTTGAAGATATGTTACGGGCTTGTGTCTTAGATTTTAAAGGTAATTGGGATGAACACTTGCCACTGATATAATTTGCTTACAATAATAGCTATCATTCTAGCATTCATATGGCCCCATTTAAGGCATTGTACGGGAGAAGATGTAGGTCGCCAATCGGGTGGTTTGAGGTAGGTGAAGCGGAATTGCTAGGGACAGATATGGTATACGAAGCTATGGAAAAGGTCAAGGTTATTCAGGAGAGAATGAAAACAGCACAGAATCGTCAAAAATCCTATGCAGACGTATGCCGAAGGGATTTGGAGTTTCAAGTCGATGATTGGGTGTTCTTAAGGGTATCTCCTATGAAGGGAGTCATGCGATTCGGAAAGAAAGGGAAATTGAGTCCTAGGTATGTCGGGCCATATCGGATCGTTCAAAGGATTGGTCAAGTTGCTTATAGGCTAGAGTTGCCTCCTGAGATGTCATCAGTGCAACCGGTATTCCATGTGTCCATGTTGAAGAAAGTGATAGGAGATCCATCTACCATCATGCCAGTCGAAGCTATAGAGGTTAATGAAGATTTGTCATATGAAGAAGTTCCAGTTGCCATTCATGATAGGCAAGTCCGTAAATTGAGAAATAAGGAAGTTGCCTCTGTTAAAGTATTGTGGCGAAGTCAACAAGTTGAGGAGGCCACATGGGAAGCAGAAAAAGAGATGAAAGAAAAGTACCCCCATTTGTTTGATCAAGCCTAGAAGAAATTAGGTGACCCTTCTACTCCGAGTAACTGCCATCTTGTCCAAGTTGTGTCCCTCTTGGTATTAGTAAATTCTCCTTCACTTTGTAATGAGTTAAATGTGTTGTTGCCTTGGGTCACTTGAACCTTTCTTGATAAATGAAATCCTTATAGCTATTCGCGTGTTAAATAAACAACTAATAGTAAGTGTAGATTGGTAATGGTTTGTTGAGTGTACATGGGGTTAAAATGGTTAAATAAGGTAAGAATTCATTGAAGTGACTAGTTTTTGTGCAATTGTAACAATGTGATAGAATATGTGCATTCGTTGAGGTAAGAAAGTGTATACCAGTTGTGGGAAATGTTGTATTTGTGTATTGTTGTTTGGTAATATGTTTCGGGGGCCCTCTGACAGGTGGATATGTCCATAATACAAAGGAAACTCTGGCGAAATTTTTCTAAAATATAAGAGTTAGTCAAAATTTTGATAGTTGCATATCATGTCTTTCAAAACCAACTCATTTATTTCAAAATCCTTATTCGAGGACGAATGATCTTAAGGGGGGGAGGATGTAAGGCCCCGTAAATTTTTGTGCATAAAACCTAGTAGCTATAGTGTCATGGTCCGAATAATGTGTTAGCAATGCGTAGAATTCTTCGCGGTGAGCTTGCTCGCCGCGGTTCGGACCCTTGGTAGTGATTTAAGTTTCAAAAATGTAGAGAATCATTTTTCCAGAAAAGTGTCAATTTTGCGGTCAAGAATGCGACCGCAGATCTGCTATGCGGACCGCATTCTTGCCGCAAAGATTACCAAAAAGTTTCCCAAAATCTTGTTGAAAATGCGGTCGATATGCGATCGCATAATGAATTTGCGGTGCGCTTTGCGACCGCAGATCAAGAATGCGGACCGTATATTGGTCGCATTCTGTAACAGACCTTGAGTAATTTTTGAGGCCATTCTGCGGTCACTATGCGGACCGCATGTTGATTCTGCGATCGCAAAGTGCACCGCAGATTTGCCCCGGCCCAGATTTTTGTAACATTTTGACCCGATCTCTTCTTTAATATAACACCTTTCACCCTCAATTTCTCATATCATCTTATCAAAATTAGAGAGAGAATAGAGGGGTTTTAGAGAGAGAAGTTCTTCATCTTCAAAGATTGTTCCAACCACTTAATTCCAAGGGATCCTAGGGCAAGGATTCAACTTCCCCAATCTTTTCAAGGTAAAAACCCTAACTATTTTCTTTGATTTTCAGTTTTAAATTGGGTAAAGAGAGGTTTGCATATAATAGCTTTTGAAAATAGAATTTTTACACTCATGCATGATTATTGAACTTGATTTCTAGTAAAAAGAAGTGAGTAGAAGTAAGAGTCTTCAAGAACAAGGTTGGGAAGAGTAGGATATCTTGGGTAAGCATAAAGTAAGAAGTTAACGGAAGAAAACTCATCACCAGGTATGTATGGCTAATTTTGATTCTTGTGAAATCGCCTATATGTGTAAAATTTGTTTGGTTAGTGTTAATTTGACAAATTGTGTGAAATTCTTGATGTTGTCGTTGGATATTCAAAGTTGTTGTTGAAATATGAGTGATGTGGTATGGAATATGAACCGAAAGGTAAATGAGAGTTGAATTGGGTAGAGAATTGTGAATAATGGTTATGATGGCCTATATGGCACCTTGTGGAAAGAGATGAAACACTTGAATTGTGGAAAATTGTTGAACATACTTGTGTGAATATTCTTAATTATGGAAATATTGTAACTTGGTTGTGATATTGGCTTGATAAGTAATTGAGAACATGAAACAATGTGCAAGTTGCTTATTTGAACTTGTTGAAATGGTGTGTAGTGCCTTATCTGCTGTTTGAAATTGTTGTGTTTTAAACTGTAAAGTGGGATCGGGTTGCGCGTCGCAACATGAGGAAGTAAGGTGTGGGTTGGGGTGATAAGGGTGGCCGAGGTAATAAGGGTGGTCAGGGGTAATAAGGATGGAAAGCGATCGAAATCGCTATTGAAAATTGATACAAAAAAATCAATGATGTGAAATTGTGAAAGGAGATAGCAGGAGAGTTTGCAACCTGGGGGGGCACTGATTGCCTCTATGTTTGACTACTTGCAATTTATGTGGTTGATTGGTTGTTGTTCTATTTGTTGACCTTGAACGTGCTTATGTAGAGAATCTGAAATGAGTAAAAGGTGGAAAACATGGTTGGCTGGCTTGATTAGTTTTGATGTAATTTAATGGCTTGAGTTTACTTGAGACAAAGTTTGTCCATATATACTAGTACAATTCAAGTGTACTGACGTCCCTTTTTCCGGGGGCGCTACATTCGTGTTATGATTGTAGGTGGATCAGTAGCAGGCACTTCAGCTCATCGACAGTAGTATCCTTCTCCTTCCACTGCCCGTTTTGGTGAGCCCCTTTCTTCCTTGGGCCCTGTGTGGTTCATGCCACTTCCGTTTAGATTTTATTTTGGTTTTGTAAGGTATAGCCGGAGCCTTGTTACCAGCAAGTATTGTATTCCCCTTTTTGTATCCTAGAGGCTCTGTAGACATGTAAACTGTGGGACTCCAGTCTTATGTATATATTATGTTATGTCGGGCGTTGTAAAAACTACAAACTTGTTAATGAATCACTCGTATGGTTTTATTTGTTTAATGTGAAATCATTCATGGTTAGTAAGATATTTGGTTAATGAGAAAAAATCAACACAGGGGTAACGCGTGGGAAGGAAAGGCACCCAGGTCCGCTTGACTGGGGCAACCCGGTCAGGCGCCGGTCATGTTCCCTATTTGGGGCGTGACATCAATACTTTAGGTAAACATATCAAGACCCGTGGTTTGACGGTCCTAGAGAGTTTGTATAAAAATATGAGATTTAGGCGTATGCCTGGAATTGAATTCCGAGGTCCCAAGTCCAAGAAATGAATTTTTAAAGAACATTGTGCAACTGAATTGTAATTGTTTTTGGAAATTTAAATGTGTTTGACTTTGTTGTTATCAGGCCCATATTTTTGTTCTGGAGCCTGGTACAGGTCTTATATGGTATTTAGGTTATGCCTGAAAATTAGATAAGAAACGGACATCATATGACGTGAATCAAACCCTCGTGTTGTGAAATTTGTTTGTATCCCTGAGGGCTTGAGTGAGTTTTGGATGAGGTTCGGGATGTTTTTACACTTAGAAAAGTTGCAACTTTTGCTGTTGTAGGTGCTCAGGTAAATCCTTTTTCGCGTTCGCGAAGGAACTCTCACAAATGTGAAGAGCAGAATGGGACTCAAGAAAAATTCTCTCTACGTGAATGCGAGACACATGTTGTGAAAACGAAGCGTTGGGGTTTTACCTTTCGCGAATGCGGACCTGATATCGCGAGAAGGCCTTTTGGCCGGGAACTGGGGGAAGGGAAAATGCTCTACGCAAAAATGGCAGTTGTCTCGTGAATGCGAAGGTCGGGGAGAGGGGGTGAACCTTCGCGGACGCGTACGGTACCTCGCGGCGAAGAAGGTCAGTCCAGCGATTTAAAGCAGAAACAGAATGGGAATTTAGCCATATTTTTATATCTTCTTCCCCAAAAATAGATTTTTCCATATTGAGAAAGATTCATGATTATTTTCGTGGTATTTGTTTATTGTTGAGCATTGGCTCTAGTTGAGGTTCAATTTTGAAGTGATTATTGGAACAAGTTTGATTATTAGTTGATTCCCTTGTCGGGACATATTTATTTCTTACTGTTGATTCCCTTGCCGGGATGTAATTATTCTTTTTATTAATTCCCCTACCGAGTTATTGTTGTTGCTATTTTTTGGGTGAGGAAAGAAATAAAACACGAAGGATGATGTCGTGCCCATTCATATTTATGCGTATAGTGAGTAAAGAGTGATAAAGCACGAAGGGTGATGCCATGTACATTTACATATATATTGATGTATATAGTGTGGAAGAGTGATAAAGCATGAAGGGTAATGTCGTTCACATTTCCAACCTTTATAAGGTGAGGAAGAGAGATAAATCATGAAGGGTGATACCGTTCTAATTTTCATTATTTGATTGCATTGGTGAGGATTGAGATTAAAAGCACGAAGGGTGATATCCTGCACTTATTGTCAGTTTATCACAATTTCTTGTTGCTATTGGTTCAAGTGACTTAATTGCTTCATTTCTTTATATTTCTAATTATTTATGATGGTATTCCCCCATAGCATGTTACCCCTCTCCGTTACTTTTGAACTGTTTCTATTACTATTATTATGCTACATATTATTTTACAATAGGTTATTTCGTTGTTGTGTCCTAGATTCGTTACTACTTCGCCGAGGTTAGACTCGACACATACTAGCACATGGGGTCGATTATGATGATACTACAATCTGCACTATTATGTGCAGATCCCAGTATTGGAGCATACATGCCTTAGCTAGGGGTTGTTGCCTTTAGTCCATCGGAGACCTTAGGTAGTCCTGCAGGCATTCGCATGCCTTGGCGTCCCAAGACCTTGGCGTCCCCATCCTATATAATTTCTTTTTGTTCTTTTCTATTTCAGATTCAGACATGTACTTTATTGTTCAGACCCTATTTTTAGTTTTTCTTAGATAGTCCGTGAGATTGTGACAATAGTTCTGGGTGGTTTATTTTTATGGATTAGTATTGGTATTAGAAATTGTTAAATTTTTGTTCTTTCGCATTATTACTTTTCCGTTGTTTATAATTTGTTAACTTGAATTTGTTAAGTGATTGAAAATGAAAAGGGTAGATTAATCGGATTGTCGGGTTGCCTATCTTTCCTTAATAGGCGCCATTACGACTCCCGATTGTGGAAAATTCGGGTTGTGACATAATTTTATTACTTTTATAGAATTTTAGGAATTTTTGTTGCATTAATTTGTATTGTTAATATTTATTTAGAAGTGTTTTAAAATCATCAAAATATTTTATCTTTCATCTTTTACATTTTTAGACTTTAATTGTATTTTTAGAATTTAGTTGCATATTAAATGTATTACTAAAACATAAAATCACATAAAAACTTTAGACATTTTTACCTGATGTTTACAAAGTTAGTTAGTGATTAAGTAAATTATATTGAATATGTTAATTATTTAAAAAATGGATTTAATTAGCATTTGTTATAAAATAAAGATTGTAATGTAAAGACATGTATAGAGAGAAACTGATTTATTATTCGAATTGAAACTAATGTACATAATGAACTAAAAACCCTTCTATTTATAGAAGGAAGGAAGCTGCTGTGTAAGCTGCTACTACAAGTTGCTGTGTAAGCTGCTGCTACAAGCTGCTGTGTGCGCTGCTACAATAACAGATATGGATAATCTTCTACTAAGAGTAATGTTTATCTATAACGGAGTACCGAATGGATAAGTTCATTGTACCAAGTATGGATAATCTTCTACTAGGGGTAATGATTATCCATAACGGAGTATTGAAGGAATAAGCTTATTATACCTGGTATGAATAATCTTCTACCGGGGGTAATGTTTATCCATAACCGGATACTGAAAGGATAAGCTTATTATACCCGGTATGGGTAATCTTCTACCGAGAGTAATATTTATCCATAACCGGATACTGAAAGCATAAGCTTATTATACCCTGTATGGATAATCTTCTACCGAGAGTAATATTTATCCATAACCGGATTCTGAAAGGATAAGCGTATTATACCCAATATGGATAATCTTCTACCGAGAGTAATATTTATCCATAACCAGATACTGAAAGGATAAGCTTATTATACCGTGTATGGATAATCTTCTACCGAGAGTAATGTTTATCCATAACCGAATTCTGAAAAGATAAGCTTATTATACCCAGTATGGATAATCTTCTACCGGGGATAATATTTATCCGTAATCGGGTACCGAAAAGAAAAGCTTCTTCAGGAAGCTTATTTCCAATAGAGTACTAAATAGATAAACATATTTACGGTGGAGTCTCATATGGATAAGCTTCTTCGGGAAGCTTATTTACAATGGAGTATGAACATCCATAATATAATATATTTATAACACTCCCCCTTGGATGTTCATTAAAAGATATTGTGCCTCATTAAAACCTTACTAGGAAAAACCCTGTGGGAAAAAATTCTAGTGAAGAGAAAAGAGTGGACAAATTTAGTAATACGCATTGCTAGGTGCCTCATTAAAAACCTTATAAGGAAAACCCTGTGGGAAAAAACCTTAGTAAAGAAAAAAGAGTGAGTCGCGTATTTACTTCCCTTGATGAAAACCTTGTTTCAAATATTTGAGTCTCTGCATTCTAACCTTGTATCTGCATAACCAATACGATCTGCACCACATTTATTAGCATTAGCAAGATACATAAGTGCATAGTAATTGCACTGAGATCGAGTATTTCAGGACCAAGGAGTTCCTCATCCTCTTCTGGAGGTCAGAACGGATCCTTATTCACTTCAAGTGATCGAACACTCATTGATGTACTTAATGGGTGTGCTTGTCCATGTAAAAGCATTAAAACACCTTTTCTGCAAATTGATGAATAAAGATCTCGTCTGCTAAATATTTAATTTGCAGTCCAAGATAAATTTTATTTTTCCAAGATCTGCCATCTAAAATTCTTTCTTAAGATATTCAATTGCCTTTGGAGCTCTTCTGGAGTTCCAGCAATATTTATGTCATCAACATAAATAGCAACTGTAAAAAATTTTGATGAAATTTTCTTCACATGGACAAATAACATTATTTATGTAACTCTCTTTCAACAAATATTCACTGATGCGATTAAATCACTTGCGTCCAGATTGATTTAAACCGTACAAGATCTTTATAATTTGATCGAGTACATTTCCCGCGACTTTGAACTTATATGTTCCAGGCATTTTAAATCCTTCCGGGATCTTTATAGAGATTTATTCAAATGAGTTATATAGGTTATGACTAGCATTTAAATGGCATGACATCTTCAGGTGTCTGTACTACTGGTCCGATCCTCACAATATTTCACAATATTGTGCACTATATTGTATCAAATATATCGTCGACGATCATTTTGTATCGGTTCCTAAGTGACATAACTTGTTGAGATCTCATCACTATCTTCTTTTTCAGGTACCTCAATTTCTTTTGGAGTTTCATGAAATGTTATGTCGTGGGCTCTTCTAGAGCTTATTTCCTCCTCATTATGATCATTTTGATCATTATGTCCTTATCATTTTTCAATGATTGTTACCTTTGGAACCGATTTGTCTACCACGTTTCATGCGTACAGTAAACTCTATCCTTCAGGGACTTTAAATTTTAATAGGAGCATTTGCAGCTGAAATATGATATTTGATTTTGGATCAGCAAATACTTTTGGCATTTGACTTGAATTATCTTCTAAGTTAAGATCATGATAATTCCATTCATATATCATATTTTTCATCTATTTATACCATTCCCCAGATGCTAGAAAAACTAACATATATCCCCAATCTTCTTTGGAAAACATATCATTGTGCATTGTGGTAGAAAAATTAATCATATACCATATATCAAAAGATAGTAAAATATTTGATTTCTGATCCTAAACCAATTTTGAGGGGAGGACTTATCATAAATTGTTGGTCTGATGCATACAAGTGCTGCTATATGCAATTTAGAAAATCTTACACCAACACATGAAGCTTTGTTCTCATAAATAATAGTTTAGCCATTAATAAGAGGTATTCATTGCTAAACTAGCTTGTATATAAATCAGCATTATCAAGATGAATTGTATTGATTTCATAATCTGAAAACTATGCTCATAAGTGAGAAAAGCAATTTCAAATGCCAAACTGCAGGTTGACAATAAACATACATGTAACCATCTTATATATGCATCTATAAGTGGTTCACATAATAGGTGAATGGGCCCATATTCACCTGTTATATATTTCAGAATCAGGGTCTTAGTCCCAACTTTAGCTGGTATAATCAATTTATTATGAGAACAAGCAACACATGAGAATTCTTGAAGAATCTTCTAGTTCTTCAGTATATGCTTATCTAAATTCTCAAATAGATCATTTAAAAATGGCAAATGAAAACTTCAAATTTATCATGGCATGTGCTATATCTTAGTAAACTTCTCGTTTACTATGACATAAACTTTTGCATTAGTAAACTTTTGGTTTACTATGACTACTTTTGTATTAGTAAACTTCTGGTTTATCGTGATACATGATGAAGTACAAATCGAAGAATAAGGCGGGTAACTTCTCATATACATATTATTTTACCCCCTATGATTGTGGAAAATGAAGATTTTCAATCTTCCAATCATTTATAGTCTCAATATGATAGCCATTTATTTTAGTAAACTTCAGGTTTACTACTACCTATGTTTTGACCACAATCATATAATATGAATGACATATTTATAAATAATCTCTTCGAGAGCCTTCAATTATTATACACAATCTAATATTTATCGGACACTACTGGTGGCACGTGTCTTCTAGGCAAACAGTTAGCTCTTCAGGAGTTGTTGATACATTTTGTACTATCAAATATTGCTCAGATATTTCTGGTATCATAAGAGAAAATCACAATCAAATAAATCATTGTTTAAGCACAAGAAAACTCCTCTTCATAATATTTTCCTACTGCCGGAGGCAATTCCAATTGTATTACTTATTCGGGAGCAAATTTAAAATACGAAATATTGAGTATATATTCTCTTAATTATATTACCTCTTCTGGAGGTAAATATATTTATATCAAAAGCGCGTTCATATTTATCAGATTTATTAATATTGCCACATTCACTTCAGGGAATGGATTATTATTACTATCAAAATTTCTCATCCTTCAGGAAAATCGAACATGATTATCCGAATGCGCATTAATCACAACAAATTGTGATGCCACAACCTCTTTTAAAATATTTACTACTTCAGGAGCAAATCGAGGCGTGCATTTAATATAGAGAATATTTATGTATCTTATCTTCAATTGTAACCATAGAAAGTCTAAATTATCTCTTCTTGTGATCATAGGCATATACCACTTCTGGTGGTTAACAAAATATAATTACAATGAGATATACGAAAATAACCACTTCTGGTAGTTGTATATTTCTTTCAAACTCTACTAGAGTTTAAGTTGATCTAATAATAATATTCATATTCTTCAAAATGAATAAGATATATTATAGTAAACATAATTATCAAATCATAACTTTTATTTATGTACAATTACATAACCATACTACTTATTACAAATAACAAAAATCAAAATATTTATATTTCTACAGATTCACTACCGATTACATGACTTGTTTCTCCTTCTGGGAGGGCAAAGTAATCAGCTACATCTAAATGCATGAAGTCAAAATTATCTTCAGAGATAAAATTTGCTTCCATTTTTCTTTGTCTTTTTCAAAGAGGCTTGATAAAGCTTAACCAGGTGCTTTGGCGTACGACAGGTACGTGACCAGTGCCCTTTTCCTCCACATCTACAACATTCACTTTCTGCATTTGGTGTTTGCACCGCTTCATGCTTTTGTTCCTTCCTTTTCCACTGCTGGTGGCGAGGAGGGTTCTTTGGTTCATTATTATTACCATGATTAGAGTTTCTTCCCCGACCACGACCATGACCACTACTGGGGCCATGACCTCTTCCATGTCTAGCTTGGTGGAAGTTCGTCTCATTCACTTCAGGGTATAGACAAGAACTAGTAGGCCGACTTTCATGGTTTTTCATTAATAGCCCATTATGTTGCTCGGCTATAAGAAGATGTGAGATAAGTTCAGAATATCTTTTAAATCCCATCTCTCGATATTGCTGCTATAGGAGCATATTCGAGGCATGAAAAGTGGTAAAAGTTTTCTCCGACATATCATAATCAGTAATATTATCACCACATAGTTTTAATTATACTCACTGATAGATTTAAAATCTTGTAGCCTTAGATGAGTCCAATCATATCGTGCATGTGGAAGAACGAACATCTTCAGGTGGTCATATCTATCTTTCAAATTATTCCACAGTATGACTGGATCTTTAACAGTAAGATATTCCATTTTCAGGCATTTATCAAGGTGATAACGAATATCATTGCTTTGGCACGATCTTGGTTTGATGCCTGATTTTTATCACTGATGGTATCTGCCAGACCCATCGCATCAAGATGAATTTCAGCATCAAACACCCAAGACATATAGTTTTTGCCCGATATATCCAGGGCTACAAATTCAAGTTTAGAAAGATTTGACATTATTTAAGAATAGAAAGTTCTTACCTCAGATACTTTCAAAACATTTGCTCGGGAAGGCAGAGTCTCGTGCTGATAACGTGTTATAAAATAAAGATTGTAATGTAAAGACATGTATAGAAAGAAACTGATATATTATTCGAATTCAAACTAATGTACATAATGAACTGAAAACCCTTCTTTTTATAGAAGGAAGGAAGCTGTTGTGCAAGCTGCTACTGCAAGCTGCTGTGTAAACTGCTACTACAAGATGTTGTGTGCGCTGCTACAATACCAGATATGGATAATCTTCTACTGAGAGTAATGTTTATCTATAACGGAGTACCGAATGGATAAGTTCATTATACCCATTATGGAATCTTCTACTAGGGGTAATGATTATCCATAACGGAGTATTGAAGGAATAAGCTTATTATACCCGGTATGAATAATCTTCTACCGGGGGTAATGTTTATCCATTACCGGATACTGAAAGGATAAGCTTATTATACCGGGTATGGATAATCTTCTACCGAGAGTATTATTTATCCATAACCGGATACTGAAAGGATAAACTTATTATACCATGTATGGATAATTTTCTACCGAGAGTAATATTTATCCATAACCGGATTCTGAAAGGGTAAGCTTATTATACTCAGTATGGATAATCTTCTACCGAGAGTAATATTTATCCATAACCGGATACTGAAAGGATAAACTTATTATACCCTGTATGGATAATCTTTTACCGAGAGTAATATTTATCCATAACTGGATATTGAAAGGATAAGCTTATTATACCCAGTATGGATAATCTTCTATCGGGGGTAATATTTATCCTTAACCGGGTACCGAAAAAATAAGCTTATTTAGGAAGCTTATTTCCAATAGAGTACTAAATAGATAAACATATTTACGGCGGAGTGCCATATGGATAAGCTTCTTCAAAAAACTTATTTATAACGGAGTATGAACATCAATAATATAATATATTTATAACTGCATTAAAATTTTATAATGGCCAAAAGTGAAGTTCAAAAAAAAAAAAAAAACGGAGAGAGAGCTTGCCAAGGTCTCAAATAATTAGGCCTAGTAGCAGCAGCCCAGTTCAGTTCGCGCTAGTCCCGAAGCTTTTTTTTTTTCTCATTAAAATATTATCCCCTCCCCCATTTTGATATAGACCTAGCAGCTCTTCGAAAGAGAGGGTTTCGCTCTCATCTTCAACAACAAAAACAGACCCCTTCCCCTATCGAAACCCTAGTCCTTTCCTTCATCTCCACCACCCCAAAGAACAAGAATCGGACCCCCTTCCTAAAAACCTAGAGGCACACCCCTCTCTCTGTTCAACACAGACGGGTTGTTGTTGCTGACTGTCGCTAGGATTGACTGAGCTCCAGTTGTACCTATCCAACCTCTATTTGTAAAAATACACTTTTTCTCGGTGAAACAGTTGAAATTGGCTCATGTGCATTTCCCACTTCTTCTATTTTTTTTTTTTTATGATTTTAATGAATTGGAGGTTATTAGTTTGTCTATGATCGAGACGCTGGAATCCACATATATGTATACTCAGTTTGTATGTGTTATTCAGTTGGTTCTGTGAGCAATAGTTAGTTATTTGAGGTTCATTTAGCCAATTTGGTGTTTTTTGCGTTCCCATGATGTGAAATTACAAAGCATTTTTTTTTTACATTGCATGGTGACAGAAGATCTAGTTAGTGTGATTGTTTTTGTTGAAATGTTCAATTTGAAATAAGTTTTCCATTTCTGTGTTAGCTTGAGATTGTGTTGTGCCAGCCTACTGGTGGGCGTCATCGACTTACCGAGGGATGTTCTTTCAGGAGAAAAGGAGACTAAAGAAATATCCTTTGATTTTAGATTTGATCTGAAGAAATGGGAATTTTGAAGTCGTACTCTATTTTCATTTTCAATTTATAATGTTAATTAAGATCTCGTGTTTTTAATCAACCAATGACTTGATTATGTTACTGTTCTAATTTGCGTTATCCCTTTTTTGAATTGGATTGCTACTACAATATTATTGCTATGTGATGATTCCCTGAAATTACTTTTAAACTTTTCGATTATGAGTTACGTTGTTACATCCTCGTACCTCACAAATTTAATCCAATTAGAGTTTTAGTACTACTGTAGCTCTAGTGAGCCTAATTCCAAAGCTCATTTTTAAAACAAATCTTAGAGAATTAGTTAATTGTGAATATGATAGTGTGCTTTAGGCACGGCCAATAATAAATTATCGTGGCTATGGGTGCGTTTTTCGTGGCTTGATCATGATATGTAAATCTCAATTCGAGTGTATGTTTCACGTGGCTTGGTTATGATACAAAAACAAATGAGTGCACGAATTCGCAACTTGTTCAAACAAATTTCATAAATATTAAAAGCAGCTAGAAAGTTAAAAATATACAATAGATTTTAAATAAGTAATATATTAGTTAATTAGGTCAATTATTAATATTTGAGTGACTGTGCTACAACCACGGACCCTAGGAGTGCCTCACACTCTCTTCTGGATTAACATCATTTCTTACCCGATGTTCTGTATTTCACAGACTAAAAAGAGATTCAAATTTCCTCAATTTGGGATTTTAAAATAAATCATTAACTTGGACACCATAATTATTGGCGACTCTGAATAAATAATAATCCAATTTCAATTTATGTCACTTTAGTTGAAAAAACTCCCCATCCCCTAGGGAAAAAGGAGGTGTGAAAGCTCTAGCGACTCCGCTTGTAACGATCCGGCCGGTCATTTTTTGAATTTACGCCCCGATCCCCTATTAACTATTTTCCCTAAGTTCATTTCAGCTATTTTGATTTGCCGGGATATTCGGTGTTAGGATCCTGGGTATTTTGGGATACTTAGTCCCTAAATGAGAGCTTAAGAGTTGAAAAATAGTCCGTATTTGGAACAGTGTGAAGACGACCTCGGATTGGAAATATGATGGTTCTGTTAGCTCCATTAGGCGAATTCAAGGTTGGGAGCGTATTAGGAATAATGTCACGACCCGGATTTTCCCCCAACATCGGGATCGTGATGGCGCCTACTCGTGGTAGCTAGGCAAGCCACTGTATTCATACTATCCTGTTTTTAACACAATTTTAATTAAATAAATGCGGAATACTTTATCGAAATAGAAATAACTAATTACAAGATGAAAATCATACCGAAATCCTCTACCCAAGACGTGGAGTCACCAACTCACGAACTACTACCGAATACTACACATAAGAGTTTGAAAGAAATATAACATAATTCTGTTTGTCTCGGAACAAAGAGACTACAGCTAGTAACATAAATAAAGAGAGAGACGCCGGGCCTGCGGATGTCTGCAAGCTACCTCGGTCTCAAATGTGATCAACTCCCACACAATCGAATTACCGCTGCTGCTCCTGATCGTAACCTGGACCTGTGCAAAAACGCACAGAAGTGTAGTATCAGCACAACCGACCCCATGTGTCGGTAAGTGCCTGGCCTATCCCGGCGAAGTAGTGACAAGACTAGGACCAGACACTCACATAAACCTGTGCAATTCAATATATATATATATATATATATATATATATATATATATATATATGTACATAAACATTTATAAGGAAATACTCTGCTCTGCAATAACAACCAATAACTCATAATATCCAGATTAATCTAATCAACATAATTAAGTCTTACTTTCGTGTCTCAATTCTTTACTTTTCTTTTCTTATCTCGTGGTAGGCGTACCACCCGCTCCCAAATATATCAATAGGCTACCGGCAACTATGGCCAATGCCAAGATTCAAATCACTTTGTTGTCGGCGTGCCACACGATCCCATTTCTTATCATAAAAGTGGTCGGCGCGCCACACGATCCCAATTCTTTAATATATATATTACCACAATTAACAAGAATTAACCAATTAATAACACAATAAGGAATATCTCAAAAGAACTCAACAATTAACAACGGTTAATAAGTTCACAAGGAAAACAAAGTATAATGGAAATACAAGTAATATCAAGTCAAGGAATAGCAAATAGTTGCACGGCATCACCCAAATAAAATATAATGGAAAAACAAGTAATATCAAGTCAAGGAATGGCAAATAGTTGCACGACATCACCCTTCGTGCTTTTACTCTCATCCTCACCAAATAAGTAAATAAAGTGCACGGCATCACCCTTCGTGCTTTTACTCTCATCCTCACCAAATAAGTAAATAAAGTGCACGGCATCACCCTTCGTGCTTTTACTCTCATCCTCACATCCATAGTACGGCATGATCCTTCGTACATGGTTCAATAACAAGGCACGACATGATCCTTCGTGCATAATCAATAAAACATGGCACGACATTAACCTTCGTGCATAAATAATAAAACATGGCACGGCATCACCCTTCGTGCATTATCACTCTTCCTCACCCAAATAACAATCACAGTTAAGGGCAGAGAAAGAAAACAACAAATCATGAATCGTCCCGGCAAGGGACAAAATAATCATTCTACAACCCGACAAGGGTTCAACAATTTATCTTCAAAATATCTCACAACAAATATCAACAACGACTCACGGTCATGCTAGACGCCAGTGTATGGATGCTCGTCACCACAGCCCACACACCGCACTCGATCACATAGCACATAATCCTATTCCCTCAAGCTAGGATAGAACAAACACTTACCTCGAATGTTTATGAACAATTCAATCCGTGGCAATGCCTTTTTCCTTTCAAATTTGGCTCCAATCCAATCGTATCTATACACAATTGATTTAATATCATCAATACTACTCAACAAACTAATTCATAAGGCTAATTACAACTTTTACAACATTCTGCCCGGAATAGTGAATTTCGACACCGGGCCCACATGGTCGGAACTCGGGGTTCGGACCAAAATCCGGTTACCCATCCCCTACGAGTTCATGTATATGATTTGTTTCAAAATCGGACCTCAATTCGAGGTCCAATTTCCCAATTTATTAAAAACCCTATATTCTAACAAAAACAAGAAATTCTACCATGAAAACCTTTGATTTCTATTGAAAAACATGTTTAATGATGTTAGGAATTGAAAGAATTAAGTAAAAAGTGACTTACAACTATTTTGAAGAAGAAGGAATCCGTGAAGAATCGCAAATGGGTGTTTTTGGTTTGTAAAAAGTGAAGAAATGAACCGAAAATCGTGTTTTACAGGTCTCTGTGTTCGCATTTGCGAACATGGGTTCGCAATTGCGAACCCCGACCAATTTCTGGAGTTTGAAAAATAAGCTAAGGCTGGGAAGTTCGCATTTGCGAACATTTATTCGCATTTGCGAAGTCAAGGCAGTTACTACTGGGGATTTCGCATTTGCGAAATAAGGTTCGCATTTGCGTACCAGCAGGCTTCTGGGCTTCTTCGCAATTGCGACACATTCTTCGCAATTGCGAAGACAGGCAATTACTGAAGGCCTCGCATTTGCGAGGTTAAGTTCGCAATTGCGAACTATGGTCCAGGTGTGCTAGTGTCGCATTTGCGACACTTTGTTCGCATTTGCGAACTTGGTTGGTTCTGGCAAGCATCGCATTTGCGATAATGGGTTCGCATTTGCGAACCCAGCCTTGAACTGCCTTCTTCGCATTTGCGAGAAATTCTTCGCAAATGCGAAGCCAACAGCTGGGTGAAAAACCAGCAGTGCATAAACTCAGAAATTGATCCTATGGCCTATCAAATCTTTACCCGAGCCCCCCGGGCTCCAAACCAAACATGCACACAACCTCAAAAACACATTATGAACTTGTTCGTGCGATCACATCGCCAATATCACATCGTTTTCATCAAATCAAGCCTCCAATTCATGAATTTCATACTTTTGGTTTTCAAAACCTTCAAACTTGGAACTCAAGGTCCAAAACATCTCAAACGACATCCGAATGTCACCAAACTTTACGGAAATCACATATATAATATTTAAGACTTGTACCGGGCGTCGGGAACCAAAATACGAGCCCGATACCAAGGTCAATTAATTCATTTCCTTTAACAATTACATCAAAAACAATTTTATAGAAAAATTCATAACTTGGGCTCTAGGCCTCGGAATTCAACTCCGGACGCATGTCCAAGTCCCATATTTTCCTACGGACCTCTCGGGAGCATCCAATCTCGGGTCCGGATCCGTTTACCAAAAATGTTGACCGAAGTCAACCATATCAACATTAATATCATTTTTATCCAAATTTCTCATAAAATTCATATTTTCTATCACAAAAATCTTTCCGGCTACAAGCTCGGATCGTGCACGTAAATCGAGGCAACATGGAATAAGGTTTTCAAGGCCTCAGAAACTCGAAATGATTAATAAAATAAGTGATGACCCTTTGGGTCGTCACAATCTCCACCTCTAAAACAACCGTTCGTCCTCGAACGGACAAAAGAAAGAAGTACCCGAGTCAGGAAACAAGTGTGGGTAGCGGCTCCGCATATCAGACTCGGACTCCCAGGTCGATGCCTCAGGAGGCTGACCTCTCCACTGAACACGCACCGAAGGATAACTCTTCGACCTCAACTGTCGAACCTGTCGGTCTAGAATGGCTACCGGCTCCTCCTCGTAAGATAGATCATTGTCCAATTGGACAGTACTGAAGTCTAACACATGTGTGGGATCGCCGTGGTATCTCCGAAGCATAGATACGTGAAAAACTGGGTGCACGGCTGATAAGCTAGGCGGCAAAGCTAATCCGTAAGCCACCCCTCCCACTCTGTCTAGAATCTCAAATGGACCAATATACCTAGGGCTGAGCTTGCCCTTCTTCCCGAACCTCATCACGCCCTTCATAGGTGACACTCGGTGCAATACTCGCTCCCCAATCATGAAAGCTATATCTCGAACCTTGCGATCTGCATAGCTCTTTTGTCTAGACTGAGCCGTGCGAAGCCTATCTTGAATAATCTTGACCTTATCTAAGGCCTCCTAAAATAAATCTGTACCGAATAACCGAGTTTCTCCCGGTTCAAACCATCCAACAGAAGAACGACACCGCATACCATAAAACGCTTCATAAGGAGCCATCTGGATGCTCGATTGATAACTATTATTATAAGCAAACTTTGCCAAAGGCAGGAATTGATCCCATCAGCATCTAAGGTGACCTGATTAGCACCTCCTCGCTGAACCGTGTCTCTAAGGTCACATAAATAGGAATCATTATATTGTTGATCGCGGATACGCTCCAATAATGAAGAGCGAGCGATCGCACAAGCTAGTGCTCGACTAGGCTCAGAAATATCCAACCTCACAAATCGATTGGCCAAGGACTGAACATCCAAAGCAATTGGCCTCTGATTGACTGGAATATAAACAAGACTGCCCATACCGGCTGACTTCTTACTCAAAGCGTCAGCCACCACGTTTGCTTTTTCCCCGATGATATAAAAAGGTGACATCATAATCTTTCCGCAATACCAGCCACCTTCTCTGCCTCAAATTCAACTCTTTTGTTTAAACAAATACTGAAGACTCTTATGATCGGTGTATACTTCACATACTACACCATACAAATAATGCCTCCGGATCTTCAATGCGTGAATAATCGCCGCAAATTCTAGATCATGCACTGGGTAATTCTTTTCAGGCATCTTTAACTGCCTCGAAGCATAGGCAATAACCTTGCCATCCTGCATTAACACTGCACCAAGCCCAATACGGGAAGCATCACAATAATCAGTATAAGGTCCCGTACCTGTGGGTAAAATCAATACCGGTGCTGTGGTCAAGGCTGTCTTGAGCTTTTGAAAGCTCGCCTCACATTCATCTGACCATTCAAATTGAACACCTTTCTGTGTCAATCTGGTCAGTGGGGTTGCAATAGATGAAAACCCCTCCACGAATCGCCGATAATAACTCGCTAATCCCAAGAAACTCCAAATCTCTGTGGCTGATGTCGGTCTAGGTCAGTCCTTGACTGCCTCAATCTTCTTCGGATCAACCTGAATACCCGCTGCCGTCACAATATGACCCAGGAATGCAACTGAACTTAGCCAAAATTCACACTTCGAAATTTTTGCATATAGTTGGCTATCTTTCGGAGTCTGCAAAGTCACTCTGAGATGTTGTGCATGCTCCTCATGACTGCAGGAGTATGTCAATATGGAAACAATGAACACTACAACGAACAAGTCTAAATAAGGCACGAACACATTCATGCGTATGCACATATCCATGACTCTGAAGTGTGGCCATAAGAGTTATTCTTAAATTACAACATTGTCAATTAACCCTGTTATCAAATACCTTATTCTACAAATCCCACTTTACTCAGAATGAGGTATGGTGACCTCGTGATTATTTTCCCGAATTAATGCATCATATTTATCCTTACTTGGTGCTCGTCTCAAAGGCTAAGCTCAACGGTTTCAAAATAGAAATGGCTAAATATGAATAGAAACTATACAAGAATTGTCAAATAGTCCTAACGGACATGACTCTTATTTACGAATGCGATACGAAAGTATTAATTCATAAAAGAAGAATTTTAAACACATAAACTCTTACTACCAGGACCCAGTCCTCATATGATATCCACCGCAACTTGAAGCTCGGCTTAGAAATATTTCACATTATGCCAAAAATTGGAGGATCTCATCCTCAACTCTGAATCACAGTGCTTGCACATCATATAATCTGAAATTTTTCATTTCCTTTCTTTCTTCCTTTCAATAATTGTCCGTCAAAGATAATCACGACATAAAATGAACCCCCATACCGATAGGGCACACAATTAACGATTAAAATTAGTTATTCCGAGAATTATATCAAAACATACTGTAATAAGTAATATAAAGTCACTCTTAGTCTCATGGATATTTAGTGACTAACACCTAATAATAGGGATGTCTATCCTCATGTAATATCTCAACGGGAGTATTTCCCTAAGTAGTACGATTACGATGCTCGCTCATGAATGGAGCATGTTAAACAGACTCGCCTAAATTTTCTTTCAAAAACCAAATCAAATTAAGGGAAAATTATTCTGTTTATAACAATCTGAATTATACACGTGATGACACCATCCGGTGTAATGACCTCCCTCATACCATAAAAAGTATATCAATGGTTGGGTCTCCACCTCTAGGATTTTCATCTCCACCTCTAACATCCTGACCTATACATCTGGCTGGCCATGTAGGATAAATATTAACTGCAATGGAGCGTGTAGCCTGAGTGCTTTCCTAAAATTATATTTCTCCAAAAATTCCACATTCACAGCAATTCCTTTAAGGCTCAGTTAACTTGTTGTTCATGACAATATATATTCGGACACGGTCATTGTGACCTGGTACAACCGTTCAGATCGCATATACTACATATTGCAGAGAATCTCCGGGGTGACGTCTTCATAACATTTTCTAAAAATAGAGTTTAGTAGATAGCGTTGCATTGGCCGGCTTGCCCTCTTGGTAATCTTGTCACAAACATTGATGGCCAATTTCCTCTTTTGCTATGTTGGCTTAACACTACTGAGCTACCCCGTTTACTCACAAACTCTTCGTTATTCTCTGGGGCGATTTCTTACCCCATGAAAGGAACCAACCTTAAATATGTATAAATTATTTCTAGGACCTTTCTATACCATATATATACAGTCCAATAACTCACCATATTTGTCCTTCACAACTCCAACACATCGACCGGACGTCAAGGTCCGTTGAAACCCAACACGATTTATTAGGTGATCTCCTGATATAATTGCACCTTCCGTTGGGACCATAACTGGTGTGGTAAATACATTATCTTCCCACTATTTCTGTGTGCCTTCTGTAGCACAGTGAAATGAACTCCTCGCATTCGACTATTCCCACGTTCTGTAATTCCTCATAAGAACTGTCAAGCACAATCTCATGGGTTCTCAAAAGATGCACCGCTGAAGGTGGTAGCGAAGACTTTGGTGAAACCTATCTGTCCTCCGTAAAACTTTTGAAGGCATAGTTGATCTATCACTAGCCTGTGCCATTGTTCGGCTGGATAAGCAGTATGTGACTACGCCATTCGTGGGAAGACAAGAGTGGAAATTTAACTTAACACTTTGAAGAACAAATTCGCACGATAAGAAAGAACAAATGAGAGACTCTTTCCTAACTCGATAGACTCTGGAGGACAAGTACAGACGTCTCCGTACCTACCTCTCAAACTCTACTAAGCTTGTTCGTGAGTGGTGAGACCTATGTAACCTAGAGCTTTGATACCAACTTGTCAAGACCCGGATTTTCCCCCAACATCGGGATCGTGATGGCGCCTACTCGTGGTAGCTAGGCAAGCTACTGTATTCATACTATCCTGTTTTTAACACAATTTTAATTAAATAAATGCGGAATACTTTATCGAAATAGAAATAACTAATTACAAGATGAAAATCATACCGAAATCCTCTACCCAAGACGTGGAGTCACCAACTCACGAACTACTGCTGAATACTACACATAAGAGTTTGAAAGAAATATAACATAATTCTGTTTGTCTCGGAATAAAGAGACTACAGCTAGTAACATAAATAAAGAGAGAGACGCCGGGCCTACGGACGTTTGCAAGCTACCTCGGTCTCAAATGTGATCAACTCCCACACAATCGAATTACTGCTGCTGCTCCTGATCGTAACCTGGACCTGTGCAAAAACGCACAGAAGTGTAGTATCAGCACAACCGACCCCATGTGCTGGTAAGTGCCTGGCCTATCCCGGCGAAGTAGTGACAAGCCTAGGACCAGACACCCACATAAACCTGCGCAGTTGCAATATATATATATATATGTACATAAACATTTATAAGGAAATACTCTGCTCTGCAATAACAGCCAATAACTCATAATATCCAGATTAATCTAATCAACATAATTAAGTCTTACTTTCGTGTCTCAATTCTTTACTTTTCTTTTCTTATCTCGTGGTAGGCGTACCACCCGCTCCCAAATATATCAATAGGCTACCGGCAACTATGGCCAATGCCAAGATTCAAATCACTTTGTGGTCAGCGTGCCACACGATCCCATTTCTTATCATAAAAGTGGTCGGCGCGCCACACGATCCCAATTCTTTAATATATATATTACCACAATTAACAAGAATTAACCAAGTAATAACACAATAAGGAATATCTCAAAAGAACTCAACAATTAACAACGGTTAATAAGTTCACAAGGAAAACAAAGTATAATGGAAACACAAGTAATATCAAGTCAAGGAATAGCAAATAGTTGCACGGCATCACCCAAATAAAATATAATGGAAAAACAAGTAATATCAAGTCAAGGAATAGCAAATAGTTGCACGACATCACCCAAATAAAATATAATGGAAAAACAAGTAATATCAAGTCAAGGAATGGCAAATAGTTGCATGGCATCACCCTTCGTGCTTTTACTCTCATCCTCACCAAATAAGTAAATAAAGTGCACGACATCACCCTTCGTGCTTTTACTCTCATCCTCACCAAATAAGTAAATAAAGTGCACGGCATCACCCTTCGTGCTTTTACTCTCATCCTCACATCCATAGTACGGCATGATCCTTCGTACATGGTTCAATAATAAGGCACGGCATGATCCTTCGTGCATAATCAATAAAACATGGCACGGCATTAACCTTCGTGCATAAATAATAAAACATGGCACGGCATCACCCTTCGTGCATTATCACTCTTCCTCACCCAAATAACAATCACAGTTAAGGGCAGAGAAAGAAAACAACAAATCATGAACCGTCCCGGCAAGGGACACAATAATCATTCTACAACCCGGCAAGGGTTCAACAATTTATCTTCAAAATATCTCACAACAAATATCAACAACGACTCACGGTCATGCTAGATGCCAGTGTATGGATGCTCGTCACCATAGCCCACACACCGCACTCGATCACATAGCACATAATCATATTCCCTCAAGCTAGGATAGAACAAACACTTACCTCGAATGTTTATGAACAATTCAATCCGTGGCAATGCCTTTTTCCTTTCAAATTTGGCTCCAATCCAATCGTATCTATACACAATTGATTTAATATCATCAATACTACTCAACAAACTAATTCATAAGGCTAATTACAACTTTTACAACATTCTGCGCCCGGAATAGTGAATTTCGACCCCGGGCCCACATGGTCGGAACTCGGGGTTTGGACCAAAATCCGGTTACCCATCCCCCCACAAGTTCATGTATATGATTTGTTTCAAAATCGGACCTCAATTCGAGGTCCAATTTCCCAATTTATGAAAAACCCTATATTCTAACAAAAACAATAAATTCTACCATAAAAACCTTTGATTTCTATTGAAAAACATGTTTAATGATGTTAGGAATTGAAAGAATTAAGTAAAAAGTGACTTACAATTGTTTTGAAGAAGAAGGAATCCGTGAAGAATCGCAAATGGGTGTTTTTGGTTTGTAAAAAGTGAAGAAATGAACCGAAAATCGTGTTTTACAGGTCTCTGTGTTCGCATTTGCGAACATGGGTTCGCAATTGCGAACCCCGACCAATTTCTGGAGTTTGAAAAATAAGCTAAGGCTGGGAAGTTCGCATTTGCGAACATTTATTCGCATTTGCGAAGTCAAGGCAGTTACTACTGGGGATTTCGCATTTACGAAATAAGGTTCGCATTTGCGAACCAGCAGGCTTCTGGGCTTCTTCGCAATTGCGACACATTCTTCGTAATTGCGAAGACAGGCAATTACTGAAGGCCTCGCATTTGCGAGGTTAAGTTCGCAATTGCGAACTACGGTCCAGGTGTGCCAGTGTCGCATTTGCGACACTTTGTTCGCATTTGCGAACTTGGTTGGTTCTGGAAAGCATCGCATTTGCGATAATGGGTTCGCATTTGCGAACCCAGCCTTGAACTGCCTTCTTCGCATTTGCGAGAAATTCTTCGCAAATGCGAAGCCAACAGCCTGGGTGAAAAACCAGCAGTGCATAAACTCAGAAATTGATCCTATGGCCTATCAAATCTTTACCCGAGCCCCCCGGGCTCCAAACCAAGCATGTACACAACCTCAAAAACACATTATGAACTTGTTCGTGCGATCACATCGCCAATATCACATCGTTTTCATCAAATCAAGCCTCAAATTCATGAATTTCATACTTTTGGTTTTCAAAACCTTCAAACTTGGAACTCAAGGTCCAAAACATCTTAAACGACATCCGAATGTCACCAAACTTTTCATAAATCACATATATAATATTTAAGACTTGTACCGGGCGTCGGAACCAAAATACGAGCCCGATACCAAGGTCAATTAATTCATTTCCTTTAACAATTACATCAAAAACAATTTTATAGAAAAATTCATAACTTGGGCTCTAGGCCTCGGAATTCAACTCCGGACGCATGTCCAAGTCCCATATTTTGCTACGGACCTCTCGGGACCATCCAATCTCGGGTCCGGATCCGTTTACCAAAAACGTTGACCGAAGTCAACCATATCAACATTAATATCATTTTTATCCAAATTTCTCATAAAATTCATATTTTCTATCACAAAAATCTTTCCGGCTACAAGCTCGGATTGTGCACGTAAATCGAGGCAACATGGAATAAGGTTTTCAAGGCCTCAGAAACTCGAAATGATTAATAAAATAAGTGATGACCCTTTGGGTCGTCACAGTATTTTGGAGGTTCGTAGCTCATTTAGGCTTGAAATGACAAAGTTCGAATTTTTTAAGTTTCTGGTCCGATAGTGAGTTTTTGATCCGAGGGTCGGATTTGAATTCCGGAAGCTGTTGTAGCTCCGTCATGTCATTTGGGATGTGTGTACAAAATTTAAGGTCATTTGGGGGAGATTTGGATATTTTTTATCGAAATTGCGTTTTGTTTGAATTTGAAGTACTTAGGCTTGAATCTTTGATAATTTGTATTTTCCGTGTTGTTTTAGGTGGTTTAGGGATATGTACAAGTTTGAACGATGTTATGGAATATCACTGTAGGGATGGTTGAGGTCCTGGCGGTCTAGGGGGGGTTTTAGATGCTCAACAGAGCAATTTGAAGTTGGAAATGTTGCAGAATAATTGCAGGTGTGATTTCTTCTTCGCGTTTGTAAAGAAGCCATCGTGTTCGCGTAGTGTAGCCTACCCCTTCATCGCGTTCGCGGCCCCTCCATCACATTTGCATAGTGTAATCCTAGAGAGGGGCCAATTCCCTTATACGCGTTCGCGTACCAGCCCCCATGTTTGCGTAAGTCTATAATCTTCTCCATCGCGATCACGTGGCCATCTTCGCATTCACGTAGAGCCATTTTTTGCCCTTTCATTATTATTCAAAGCGTTCGTGTATACCAGGTCGCGTTCTCATAGTTCACTGAACCTGGCCTTCGCGTTCGCATCCCTTCCTTTGCGATCGTGAAGGGCATTTTTGTGGCCCTTATATTTTCCTTCTTTGCGAACGCGTGATCCCTGCCGCGTTCGTGATGCTTTAATAACCTGAAAAATACGTAACATATCAAAAATTATGTTTTGCCATCTTTTATCAAAACTCAATGTTTGGAGCTCGAATTTTGGAGCAAGTATAAGGGTATTTCAGGGGCAATCACTAGATAACGATTCTCTACTCTCATTTGACTAAAACTCATTAATCTAACCACAAGTTCACCCTTTAATTTTAGATTTTTGAATGAAAAGTGGGTAAAACTTCTTAGACCTAGCTATAGGGCTTTAAGGGGGCATTTGACCTCCACTTTGGAAGAGTTTGATATGGTTAGAATCGTGAGAGTACGAGGGTTCTAAAAACATAAAAATTATTCGATTCGGAGATGTTGGAAGAGGGGAATTTTTGTTATTTTACCTATTTTTGCGCCTTGGCTTTAAATTTAAAAGTGAAATCAGTTGTTTGCAATATTATTTAAGATGTAATTGAATATAATATATTTGGGCCATTTGGAGGATATTTGTGGCAAAGGTGCAGTTTCTGGTGCTATTGAGCCGGTTCGAGGTAAGTGGCTTGTCTAACCTTGTGTGGGGAACCTTTCTCCTTAAGATTTTACTTGATATTCTAGTGTCTTGTGCATAAGGTGATGAGCATATACTTGATCCAATTCATGAAAACTCAGTTTTTGCTTACACTATGAAAACTTAGTCCTTATCCTTATTTGCCTTGTTCTATTTGGAGTTATAACCTGTGTTAGATTAGGAAAAGCATGTTTAACTGATTTGACCGCCTACTTGCTCAAATTATTTTTACTGCTCTATGTGAAGCATGCTAGGCTTGTTCTATATGTGTTTGTTTTCGTACGTTATAATTTGGCTTATTTCTGGTTAGGATTGTGCATTTACATTAAGACTACGGATGTGGGATTCCGGTAGCTCCCCCTTATTTGTTTGCTTTGGGACTACGGGTTTGATTCCCAGGAGATCCCCCCCCCCCCCCGCACTTTTATTTTTGGGACTATAAGATGATATTCCGGGAGATCCCCCTGCACATTGATGATTGGACTACAAGATGATATCCCGAGAGATCCTTTGGTATCTGTACGAGAGTTAGACTACGGGACGGTATCCCGAAAGATCCACTGGATAGTTGAGGAAAGGGATACAGAATAGTATCCTGGAAGACCCTCATTGGTATCTTGATCTTGAGTTGTGTTTACTTTGTGTTTCTGTTATATCACTGTAGTTATTATTGCTTCGTTGATTTGCCTTATTACACTATTGCGTTTACTATTTTTGTTAGATTTTCACACTGTTAATTATTGCTATTGTTATATCTTTGCCTCAGTAGGGCTTGGCCTTTCCTCATCACTACCCAATCGAGGATAGGTTTGGCACTTACTAAGTACCGTTGTGGTGTACTCATGCCGTTCTTTCGCATGTTTTTCATGTGCGGATCATCCAAGTATCTCTACTCAGATGCACTATCGGTGAGGCAGGAGGATTTCGGAGACTTCGAGGTAGACCTGCTCCGTCCGCAGACCGACGAGTATCCCTCTTACTCTATTTTTGGTATCTAGTTTTCTCGCTTTCGATTGTTAGAATATTCTGGAGTTTTGGAGCCATGCTATACATTTCTATAGCCTGTGTTGCCCGTGATTTTTCGGGTCTTTGGGAATTTTAGTAGACTTGTGTTATTGAGTTGTACATGCCGAGTGGCATACTGTACAGTTTCTTCTAGTTATTTAATTTTGGCTACTCTATTTTTCTACAATTATTATATTTTTCGTAATATTTGAATTACCTAGTTTTTGGGACTAGGTTCCATCACGATATATTCACGATCGATGAGCTAGGGTAGTGACAAGTTTGTACTAGAGTTCTAGGATGATAGGAGTCACATAACACATGCTAGTTTATTAGAGTATCGCTGATCAGTACAGAGACGTCTGTATTTATCTATGAAAAACTATGTAACTGTTTAGGAAAAAAATTCATTTCTTTTGAATTCCTTGTCGTCCGATATTTTGGAATCAATTTTAAAGTTCTTTTTTTTATTCTCTCACAGATGGTGAGGACACGTGCTACACGAGAGGACTAGGCACTCGCGCCCCCTATTGCCACTGTTAGAGGCCAGGGCCAAGGTAGATGTCGAGGACGCACATGTGGTGCCACCACAACACCTGCGCGAGCTGCCTCCGAGGTACCACCAATAGATTTGGCCGGAGCATAGACACCTGGCACACCTACCACAATTACTACTACTCTAGCACTCCAGGAGACTCTAGCTTAGTTAATGAGCATGTACACTATCTTGGCTCAGGTGGGGTTGCTTCCCCTCGCTACAGCCATATCCCAGGCTGGGGGAGGGGCTCGGACTCCCGCAGCCCACACTCTTCCGTAGAGAGTACATATGGAGTAGGTCCTACAGGTTATTCCTATACCGACTATATCACCAGTACAACCCGAGGATGGGTCATCTATTTCCGAGGACGAGTAGCATAGACTAGAGAGGTTTAAGAAATATGATCCCCTAGTGTTCAGTGGCCTAGCATCAGATGACGCCTTGAGATTTTTGGAGGAGTGTCATCGTATCATTCGCACCATGGTCATTGTAGAGTCTAGCGGGGTCTCTTTCACCGCCTTTCAGCTTCGGAGAGCCACCTATGATTGGTGTCGTACTAATGAGTTGGACAGTCCAGTCGAGTTTGCCTCACTGACTTGGACCCAATTCTCAGACATGATTATGAGAGAGATGTTCCCAGAGCCTCAACGATTCTTGGTGCACGCTATGACAATTTTAGAGTATTCCATCTGTTATACCAGGTTGGCTAGACATGCACCAGCTTTGGTTGCCATAGTTCGGGAGAGAGTTTGGACGTTTATCGAGGGTCTTATTTTGCCCATCCGATCCAGCATGGCTCGAGAGTTGGAGATGGATATTCCCTACCAGCAAGTATGAGCATTGCTAGGAGGATTGAGGGTATTCTCTCCAGGAAGTAAGGGGAGAGGGAGTCCAAGAGGTCTCAAGAGTCGGGTCACTACTCTGGTTCCCATACCCCATCAGCAGGTTGTTATGGTAGGGGTTATTCTGGTCGCCATGTACATTCTGCTTTGCCAGCAGCCATTAGTACTCCAGCCCTGCTTGTACCTCAGGTGCATTGTTATGCGCATCTAGTTTCTAGTGCGCCTCCTGTGCGAGGTACTCCCAAAGGTCAGCCCAGCAAGCTAGCCCCAGCCAGTCATAACTACCACGTCCTCCCAGTGTTTTTTTCGAGTGTGGAGATACATATCATATGGTTAGGGACTGCCCCAGACTTGGTAGGGGTACATCTTCAAAGAATGCTAAGTCGCAGCGGGGTCCTCAGAGTTCTCATGATATGATTACAGCTCCAGCTACTTCCCTACCTGCCCAGCAAGCCAGAGGTAGAGGCCGAGGAGATAGTGGTCGCCCTCGCGAGAGGAGTCGGGCCAGACATTACTGTATTCCTACTCGCACTGAGGCGGTTGCCTTCGATTCCGTCATCATAGGTATTATACTGCTTTGTCACAACGAGGCATCTGTTCTATTCGATCCAGACTCTACTTATTTTTATGTGTCTTCTTAATTTGCTTCGTATTTGGATGTGCCTCGGGATTATTTAAGTGCCCCTGTTTATGTTTCTACCCCTGTAGGAGATTTTATTGTTGTGGACCGTGTGTATCGGTCATGTTTGGTTACTATTCGTAGTTTTGAGACCAGAGCAGATCTATTATTACTCGGTATCGTCAATTTTGATTATTATTCTAGGCATGGGCTAGTTGTCGCCCCATCATGGTATTCTTGATTGTCACGCCAAGACCGTGACGCTGGCTATGCCAAGTATTGCATGTATTGAGTGGAGTGGTACTTTAGATCATACTCCCAGTAGAGTTATGTCTTTCCTTAAAGATCAATGTATGGTTGAGAAGCGGTGTGCCGCGTATTTAGCTTATGCGAAAGATGGCAGTGTTGATACCATTTTCTGTTGATTCAGTCCTAGTGGTACGGGATTTCCCCGATGTGTTTCCAGCTGATCTCCTGAGCATACCACCCAATAGAGATATCGATTTTGGTATTGATCTATTGCCATGCACTAAGCCCATTTCCACTCCTCTGTATCGCCTGGCTCATCTTGAGTTGAAAGAGTTAAGGGATCAATTGCAGGAATTGCTGAGTAAGGGTTTTATTCGGCCTAGTGTTTCACCGTGAGGTGCTCCTGTCTTGATTTTGAAGAAGAATGATGGTTATATGTGTATGTGAATTGATTATCTCTAGTTGAACAAAGTTACATTGAAGAACCATTATCCTTTACCTTATATTGATGATCTGTTTGACCAGCTTCAGGGCGCACAGGTGTTTCCAAGATTGATTTGCGCTCAGGTTACCATCAGTTGAAGATTTAGGAGCCAGATATCCTAAAGACTGCCTTTAAGACTCGGTATGGTCATTACGAGTTCCTTATTATGTCATTTGGGCTGACTAATGCCATGGCAGCTTTTATGCATTTGATGCACAGTGTATTCAGGCCATATCTTGACTTATTTGTTATCATTTTTATTAATGATATTCTTGTACATTCCCAGAGTCGGGAAGATCATGAGCAGCACTTGAGGATAGTGCTTAAGACCCTGAGAGAGAAGAAATTATATGCACAATTCTCAAAATGTGAGTTTTGGCTGAGTTTTGTGGCATTCCTAGGCCACGTGGTATCGTGTAAGGGAATTCGCTGGATTCAAGGAAGGTGGAGACCATGCAGAGTTGGCCCATGCCCTCTTTAGCTACTGAGATTCATAGTTTCCTTGGCTTGGCGGGTTATTAATGTCTCTTTAAGGAGGGGTTTTCATCGGTTACGACCCCGATGACTAGTTTAACCCAAAAGGGTGCCCCATTTCAGTGGACAGAGGAGTGTGAGGTACGCTTCTAAAAGCTCAATACAGCTTTGACTTCAGCCCCAATCATGATGCTCCCTACCGGTTCGGGGTCTTATACAGTTTATTATGATGCCTCACGAGTTGGACTTGGAGCGGTGTTGAAGCAGGACGGTAGGGTGATTGCCTACGCGTCTAGACATTTGAAGGTACATGAAAAGAACTACCTTGTCCACGACCTTGAGTTAGCTGCTATTGTTCATGCCTTTAAGATCCGGTATCATTATTTGTACGGGGTGCCTTGTGAGATCTATACCGACTATCGGAGTTTGCAACACTTGCTTAAGAAGAAAGACCAGAATATGCATTAGAGGAGATGGCTAGAGTTGTTAAATGATTATAATATTACTTTTCTTTATCCCCGGGCAAGGCC
The DNA here is from genome assembly GCA_032618575.1 of Nicotiana noctiflora. Classification (NCBI taxonomy): domain Eukaryota; kingdom Viridiplantae; phylum Streptophyta; class Magnoliopsida; order Solanales; family Solanaceae; genus Nicotiana; species Nicotiana noctiflora. Next base: position 228,027 of record JASVEL010001020.1, read on the forward strand.
AATATGGTAACTGATGCCTTGAGTCATCGGGCGGAGAGTTTAGAGAGTTGAGCATATTTACCAGTCTTAGAGAGACCTATGGCAATGGATGTTCAGGCCTTAGCTAGCCAGTTTGTGAGATTGGACCTTTTGGAGCCTAATCGAGTTCTAGCCTGTGTGGTTTCTCGGTCTTCCTATTTGATCGTATCAAGGAGTGATAATATGATTACCCTCATTTTCCTTTTCTTCAGAACAAAGTTCAATGTGGTGATGCATGAGATATGACCATCGCGGATGATGGGGTATTAAGGATGCAGGGCTGATTTTGTGTGCCCGATATTGATGGTGTTCGAGAGTTGATTCTAGCAGAGGCCCATTGGTCGCGTTATTCCATCCATCCGAGTGTCGCAAAGATGTTCAGGACTTGAGGCAACACTACTAGTGGAGGCGGATGAAGAAGGATATAAATGGCTACATGTCTAGATGCCACAACTACCAGCAGGTGAAGTATGAGGACCAGTGTCCGGGTGGGTTGCTTCAGTAGATAGCGATCCCGGAGTGGAAGTGGGAGCGTATCACCATCGACTTCGTATCTGGACTCCCACGGACCGTGAAGAATTTTGATTCTATTTGGTTCATTGTCGATCTGCTGACCAAGTCCGCTTATTTTGATTCTCGTGTGTACCACTTATTCATCATAGCGGTTAGCGAAGATATATATCAGGGAGTTCGTCCGTTTTCATGGTATTCCAGTTTCTATCATCTCAGACAAAGGTACTCAATTTAAATTGTGGTTCTGGAGAGCCGTGCAACAGGAGTTAGGCACTCATGTGGAGTTGAGCACGACATTTTACCCCCGGACTGACGGACAATTCGAGCTCACTATTCAGATTTTGGAGGATATGCTCTATGCGTGCGTGATTGAGTTTGGAGGGTCATGGGATCATTTCCTACCACTGTCAGAGTTTCCTTATAAAAACAGTTATCAGTCCAGTATTAGATGGCGTCGTATAAGGCCTTATATGGTGGGAGGTGTAGATCTCCGGTGGGTTGGTTTGAGCGGGTTGATGCCAAGCTATTGGGCACAAAGATGGTCCAGGATGCAATGGAGAAGGTTAAGGTAATTTAGGATAGACTCCATGCAGCCTAGTCCAAACAAAAGAGTTACGCGGACAAGAAGGTTCATGATGTTGCATATGGTTGGTAAGCGGGTTCTAGTTTGAGTCTCGCCTATGAGGGGTGTCATGAGGTTTAGAAAGAATTGGAAGCTGAGGTTGAGGTTTATTGGCCCTTTTGAGACCTTGAGGCGAGTTGGGGAGGTTGCGTTTGAGCTTGCCTTACCTCCCATCCTAGCCAGTTCATCCGGTATTTCATGTTTTGATTTTCTGGAGATATCACGGTGATCCATCGCATGTGTTGAATTTTTATTCAGTCCAGTAGGACAATGATCTATCGTATGTTGAGGAGACAGTGGCTATTTTGGACAAGCAGATTAGAAAGTTGAGTTCAAAGAACATAGCTTAAGTGAAGGTTTAGTGGCGGGATCAGCCGGCCGAGGAGGCGACTTGAGAGACCGAGCAGGATATGCGTATCTAGTACCCTCATATTTTTACTAACTCAGGTATGTTCTCTATGCTCGTTCGAGGATGAATGAATGTTTTAGGAGGATGTAACGACCCGGCAGGTCATTTTTAGAATTTACGCTCCGATCACCAATTAATTGCTTTCCATAAGTTAATTTCAGCTATTTTGGTTTGCCGAAATATTCGATGTTAGGATCCGAGGTGTTTTGGGACACTTAGTCTCTAAATGAGAGCTTAAGAGTTGAAAAATGGTATGTATTTGGAACAGTGTAAAGATGACCTCGGAATAGAAATTCGATGGTTCCGTTAGCTCCGTTTGGTGATTTTGGGGTTGGGAGCATGTTTGGAATGTATTTTGGAGGTTCGTAGCTCATTTAGGCTTGAAATGCCAAAGTTCAAATTTTTGAAGTTTCCGGTCTGATAGTGAGTTTTTTATCCAAGGTTCAAATTTGAATTCCAGAAGTTGTTGCGGTTCCGTCATGTCATTTGGTATGTGTGTGCAAAAGTTTCTGTCATTCGGGCGAGGTTTGGATATGTTTTTGATCAGAAGTGTGTTTTGTTGGAATTTGAAGTTCTTAGGATTGAATCTTTGATTAATTTGTGTTTTCGGCGTTGTTTTAGGTTGTTTAGGGATGTGTACAAGTTCGAATGATGTAATGGAATATGTCCATAGGATTGGTTGAGATCCTGGGGGCCTCGGGGGTGTTTTAGATGTTGTAGAAAAATTGCAGGTCTGATTCTTTCTTCGTGTTCGCGTAGTGTAGCCTCCCTTTCATCTTGTTCGCGGCCCCTCCATCGCGTTCGCGTAGTGTAATCCTGGAGAGGGACCAATTCCTTATACGCATTCGCATACCAGCTCTCGTGTTCGTGTAGGTCTGTAATCTTCTCCATCGCGGTTCTATGTTCATCTTCGCGTTCAGGTAGAGCAATTTCTGGACCTTTTATTTTTCTTCAACGCGTTCGCATATATCTAGTCGTATTCACATAGTTAACTGAACCAGGCCTTCGCATTCGCATCCCTTCCTTTGCGATCGCGTAAGGCATTTTTGTGGCCCTTATATTTTCCTTCTTCGCAAATGCGTGATCCCTGCCGCGTTCGCGATGCTTTAATTACCTGAACAATACTTAATATTTCAAAATTGAGGTTTTTCTATTTTTATCAAAACTCATGGTTTGGAGATCGAATTTGGGAGAATTTCAAGGGGTTTCAAGGGCAATCACTAGGTAACAATTCTCAACTCTCATATGACTAAAACCCATTAATCTAATCGCGAATTCACCCTTTCATTTTGGATATTTGAATGAAAAGTCAGTAAATCTTCTTAGACCTAGATATGGGTTTTTGTTGGGCCATTTGACCTCCGATTTGGGAGATTTATATGTGGTTAGACTAGTGAGAGTACGAGGGTTCTGAAAATGTTAAAATTATTCGATTCCGAGATGTGGGCTGGAGGGTCATTTTAGTTAGTTTACCTATTTTGTGCCCTGGATTTAAATTTATTATTGGAGTCAGTTGTTTGCAATATTATTTACGATGTGTAATTGAACTGATTAGATTTGGGCCATTTGGAGTCCGATACTCGTGGAAAAGGCTCAGTTTCTTGTGATAATGAGCCGGTACGAGGTAAGTGGCTTGTCTAACCTTGTGTGGGGGACCTTTTCCCTTAGGATTTTACTTGATATTTGAGTGCCTTATGCTTGAGGTGACGAGCGCGTACTTGAGCAAACTGATGAAAACCCGGGTTTTTGCTTAAACTATTAAAACATAGTCCTTATCCTTATTTGCCTTGTTATATTTGGAGTTATGACTTGTGTTAGATTAGGAAAAGTATGTTTAACTTATTTCACTGCCTACTTTCTTAAATTATTTTGACTGCTCTATGTGAAGCATGCTAGGCTAGTTCTATCTGTGTTTATTTTCGTACGTTATTCCTTGGCTGGTTTCTGGTTGTGATTGAGCATTTATGTTGGGACTACGGATCTGGGATTCTGGTAGCTCCTCCCTTGTTTGTTTACTTTGGGACTACGGGTTCGAATCCCGGGAGATCCCCTTGCAATTTTATTTTTGGGACTACGAGATAGTATCCCTGGAGACCCCCCTGCACATTGATGATTTGACTATAGGATGATATCCCGGGAGATCCTTGATTATTGGTACGAGAGTTGGACTATGGGATGCTATCCCGGAAGATCCACTGGAAAGTTGAGGAAAGGGCTACAAGACGGTATCCTGGGAGACCCTTATTGGTGTCTTGATATTGAGCTGTGTTTACTCTGTGTTTCTGCTCTATCCCTGTAGTTATTATTGTTTCGTTGATTTGCCTTATTACACTGTTGCGTTTATTATTTTTGTTAGATTTTCACACTGTTAATTAATGCTATTGATATATTTTTGCCTCAGTAGAGCCCTACCATTTCCTCGTCACTACCCAACCTAGGTTAGGCTTGGCACTTACTGAGTACCACTGTGTTGTTCTCATGCCCTTCCTGCATATGTTTTTCTTGTGCCGATCATCCTGGTACCTCTACTCAGAAGCACTATTGGTGAGGCGGGAGGATTTTAGAGACTTCGATGTAGATCTGCTGCGTCCATAGACCGAGGAGTCTCCCTCTTACTCCATCTTTAGTATCTAGTTTTCTCTCTTTCTGTTGTTAGAAATTCTTGATTTTTGGAGCCATACTATACATTTTTATAGCCTTTGTTGCCCGTGAGTTTTCGGGTCTTTGGAAATTTTAGTAGACTTGTGTTAGTGGACTACAGGACAGTTTCTTCTAGTTATTTAATTTGGCTTACTCTGTGTTTCCGGAATTATTATATTTTCCGTAATATTTGGCTTACCTTGTTGTGGGGACTAGGTACCATCACGACATGTTCATGATCGGTGAACTAGGGTCGTGTCACTGCTGGGGATCGAACCTAGAATCTCTGGTTCAGGGTTCAAGAATTCAAGCTTAGAATAACTATGATACTTTAATTTTTTTATTTTCTGATTTTTTAAGTGTTTGAGCATACTGTGTTAAATACCACTTTTTACCTCTTTAATATTTCTTGAATTGTATATAAAACTGTTGCGAAACCCTTCTTCGTTATGAGTCTTCTAAATCTTGTAGGAAGTGCATGCTAGCGTGACTTCTTTTCTATTAGGGTCATATCCTATGTTTAGAACAATGATTGGATCGGTTATAAAGCAGGATAATCTTTTTGTTACTGGTACGTTGCCCGCCCCCTCCCCCAGCTCAAGTTGTACACTCTGGTAAGTCAGGTCTAGAACAACACACACAGAATTCAGACATAGAATGACATAACCCCATTCCGGATCTCTAGCAGGTTAGTTTGTTTGCATCACGAGCATTTGACTTTGGTGACTCAACATAGCGGTTGGGTCATTCTAGGACAGATTTACCCAAATTAAAAGATCATCGTGATGTATTTTACGTGCTACTTGTACATTTGTTTGATCTAGTTGTATGTTGACCAGGTTTTACAATAGGGAAAGAAAATAAATAAAAACCAAGAGGAAGATAGGAGAGAAAATCCCCTTTTATGAATATTCCAATATTCAAAATATCCCGAAACTGTACCGAAATTTTAGAAGAAAAAAATGAAAAAATCGCTTTCAAAATAAGTCATATTTTCCAACAACAACAACAACAACCCAGTATAATCCCATTTAGTGGGGTCTGGGGAGGGTAGTGTGTACGCAGACCTTACCCCTACCCTAGGGTAGAGAGGCTGTTTCCAAATAGAAACCCGGCATCCTTCCCTCCAAGAACTTCCCACCTTGCTCTTGGGGAGACTCGAACTCACAACCTCTCGGTTGGAAGTGGGGGTTGCTTACCATCAGAGCAACCCCTCCAACAACAATAAGTCATATTTTCCATTGCATCAAAACTTATTGAAGTACGCATGTTTAATTCTCATTGCATGTAACATATATAGGGAAACCATATCGGTTCCAGATCCTAATTTTTACAAAAGAAAATCCAAAAATATTTTATGGCTTAACTCATTTTTTAAGAAGTCTTTTCGTAGAAATTCAGAAAAAGATCTTTAAAGAGTATTTTCCTTCTTTCCTAAGTCTTTCATGCGAAAAACAAAGAAAATCAATCGAAAATTAGAATTCAAACTATGGGTTTTCTTTATTTTTAAGTATTTTTTCGAAATTCAAAAAACAGATCCAAATATATTCTTTTTATTCTTTATAGGTCTTTCCTTCGTAAATTTTATTTAAAAAATTAAAATCCAAAAATATTATCACTTTTGTTCAGAAGTACTTTTGTAAATTAAAAAAAAAACTCATAAATCCAAAATTATTTCTTAAAGGTCTCTCTTTCAAAATTACGAGGCAACATCCAAAATTCACAAATATTTACTTTATTCTTTAGAAAAGAGAAACAAATTATAAATCAACAAATTTTTTTTTTTTACTTCTGAAATTCCCAAAGTTAAAAAAAAAGAGAACTTTTTAGAAGTCTGTATTTCAAAATCCATAATCCAAAATATTTCTCTTGTTAGCAGCTATTAAGGTATGATTTTCCTATTTAAAAATATTGAATAAATTAGAAAAAAAGAGTTAGCTCATTTGCCTTGTTCCTAATATTCCCGAATTGCGTAATGATCTGATTCATGCGGCGTAATGATACGTACATAATCCCCAGCAGATTCGATCATATCCATAAAATTAATTGAGTGAAAATAAACTATAAAAAAAGGAAAAAAATTTGAGTAGAAAAGAAAGGAAAGAGTGACAAAAAAGAAGAAAAAAGAGCGGCAAAAACAAAATGAAAATTCAAGATTGATAAAAGGGAGGCATAAATTAAAGAAAAGTGGTACAAAGTAAAAAAAGATTAGTTTAAGGTCGGGATGAAACATGCAACCGTTCAAACAAAGTGTAGAAGCGTTTAGCTATTTAGGTGCATTATTCCCTAGTGTATGATTTCATACCTATTAAGCGTCTAAAAAATAACAAGGTTTTTGGGACTTGCAAATTAGCAAGGTTCTGTTCAGGTGATTGGTTTTCTTTGGTAATCTGGCTTCCTACTTCACAAGATCCAAAGGAAAGGTTCCTATGGACTCCGAAAATTATCTACCAATCATCGATCATAAGGATAGCCTAGAACCGACTATTCCACAACCAGAATCAGCAGTTTTTGAAGAGAATAGCATGTTGCATCTCTGCATATTAGAAATGTTGGACGCTTGGTCTAATGGTAGGGAACTGCTAAGTGCAAATTCTGGTTTCCCAAAGTTGATCCGCAGGTCAGGAGAGACTACCAACACCCATGTGCCTAACCCGTTCATCCCGTACGGGTATTTTCTAATGCCATTTAACGGAACAAAATGACTTTTGTGGTTCTCCCCAAGCACTGACCTCAAAGGCACAGCCAACAATGTTCTCCGCAACACCAGTCTTCACCATAGCACAACAACTTTACCACGATCGTATGTTAAGCCTCTAATGTTTACATTTAAGGGTCCACAACTTCCACCAGAAATAATGTATGTGACCCCGTACTCCTTTACTCAACCTCCACAATATGACTTCTCAATTGGGAAAGAGAAGGTTCTTAAGAATCTCGAGTAAGAGGAAATGGCTCGAAAGAAGAATAGCCTGGAATAGAACCTGAAAAACTTGCAAGGTTTGAGTGGACAAAAAAGTGTCTCTTACTCCGACCTATGTATGTTTCCCCATGTTAACTTACTAGCTGGCTTCAAGATGCCAAATTTGAAAAGTACGATGGCAAAGAGAGCCGATCGCTCAAATGAAATGATATTATAACATGTTGAGGGGTGCTGGTAGAAAAACAGAGCAAATGATGGACTATTTTGGGGAAAGCCTCACCGGAATCGCTTTTGAGACGTATACGGGTCAAGAAATTACCCATCGGCATGTGTGGGATGATATGGCTTGAGATTGTGTCCCCCATTTCAAATATAATATAGACACCTCTCCCGACGGAAACTCTTTGTCCAATATAAAAAATAAAATAAAAGAAAGCTTCCTTGGACTCTTTGTCCCACAAAAACTCTAGCACGAGCAAGTTGCCAGGGTAAATCCTCCAATGGATGTATTTTAAATGGCTACTGTCTTCGTACAGGCCCAAGAGCCGGAATACTTCCATAACATGATGTCCACTATGTGTAAGCCATTTGCTGAGGCTATAGAAATTGGGAAAATTGTTGAAAACTATTTAAAAATAGGCCGAATCTTGAGTCAAGTTTCTTTTAAGGTCGCATTGTAGGCCGGTTAGCAAGGTTTGGGGGGTTTGATGAAAAGAAATGGGAGAGAAGAGGGAGCCATAATGGCTTCAAGCTCAAGGGGGGACCCGCAGGTCATTAAACCAATCATATGTGCTTCCTAAGATCCCACTACACTATTATCCCCTTCAAGATGTTTCTTATGCCGTGGCACTGCCTCCTTATGTGGTGATGAATGTGCAACCCTACACAAGGCCACAACATTATATACAAAACTAATTTCCACCTCCCAGAAATGCACATCCTTACCAAGCTCCATATAATCTCCAACCAAATGTCCTCCAGTACAATCCTCGCCCAAGAGATCCTTTCAGAAAGAATAAGTTCACCCCTATTGGTGAATCGTTTCAAACTTGTTCTAAAAGCTAATCGGGCTAGATCTACTGTACCACCACAAATACCTATTGAAATTTTCCACAAATAGCCATTCACTTGCCATATCTTCTCTATGTCAAGGCAGAAAAGGTTACCTTTTGGCCAAAGAACTTCATCCACCACCAATATATTTGAACTCTTACACATAGATTTATGGGGTTCGTGTCACATAAACACACATGAAAATTACAAATACTTCATCACCATGGTTAATGACTTTAGTAGATCATCCTGGACCCACCTCTAAAGTAGCAAAAGTAACACTCTTCAATACACCAAAGCTCTTATTTCCATGTTTGAAAATCAGTTCAGTACATCAAACAAACTTGTTTGGTAAGATAATGGGCTCGAATTTATTAAAAATGAAGCCATGCTATTTTTTCAAGAGAAAGGTATAATCCACTAGAACCTTGCCCATACACACCATAACGAAATGATGTAGTTGAGAGAAAATACAAATACTTGAAAGAAACAGCAAGAGCTTTACTTTATCCATCAAAATTGCCAAGGAGATACTAGGGAGAGTATATACAACCGCTATATATTTGATAAACAGATTTACTTCTTCAATTCTAAACAATTAATGCCATTTTGAGCTCCTTTACACCAGAAAATCAACCTATTCACATCTTGGAAGCGTTAGTTGCTTGTGTTATGCTACCACACTCAAAACTCACAAAGATAAATTTGAACCTAGAGCCACTCCTCATGTTTTTCCTTTTGCTATTTCACCTAACATTCCTCCTTTCCTTTTATGTTGCATATGATATACAAAACCTATTCCACGTTGAATACACTTGATGATCATTTTATTCATGATAGAGATGCATCAACTTCTGTCACCGAATGTCCTATATCAGATACACCAGACACTAACCCATTTCCAAATTCTATAAGCATACCAAATCATATTGCACATGTAAGACTAAATCCAGAATGTCATGCCCCAAAACCGAGGTGCTCGACAGGCGTTCGACCTGGTAGCCCTAGTTAGTTGGACATGAGTGCCTTCCTATCTCATGTGATACCTCGTGATTTCACTACTCATTATTCAACTGAAATATCCATTTACAGTTAAACAAATTCTTACGAGATATACATAACATGCACGGTTAGTTATATGGTCTACAAGTGATACTTCCCCAATACAAAATATATAAGTACATAACCCACATTTCCTGTCCACGGAGCCTCTAGAGATACAAAAGAGTTTAACAATACTTGCCGGTAATAAGGCTCTGGCTATACCTTACACAAATACCAAAATAAGACTCCGGGAAGAAAAACGACATGACCAAGTAGGGCCTCGAGAGGAAAGGGTCTCACTAATACGACTGACAAAAGATGGAGGAGTGCTACTGTCGGTGGACTGAGTACCTGCTATAGAACCACATACATTCATAACAAGAATGTAGTGCCCCCGGCAAAAAGGGACGTCAATACATTTGAATTATACTGGTATGTATGAACAAACTTTATCCTAAGTAAAATTAATCGATACACAGTTAAAAAAAAGTAATAGAATCAACAATCAAATGCATATGAAAGGAATGACCAAAGCCAAAGAGTTTCACAACCTCTCCTTTTCCCATTTCAACATCATTTCATACTCAAGAGTTTCATACATTTCCATTTCAATTGTGAATATGATCACTTTTCCACCCTTATTACCTCAGCCACCCTTATCATCATAACCCACACCTTATAATTTCGTATTGCGGCAGTAAACTTTATCACACCGGACATTTGCATTTAACACAACAACAATAGTTCACAATTCAATCACACGGCTTCAGGCCATCCCGAATATCACTTCACAGCAACAATAGCAATTTAAGTGGCAACGATAATGCCCATGACAAGCCACACATGATATTACCACAGTGTTTCAATTGCATCAATCACGACTTCTTTCCATCATTTATTTCACAGCCCTTGCCATATAAACACATTCACACACACACTTGGTTCGTTTCCATTTATTCACATCTTCATATCGGAACGTTAACCTAAATGGTCAAGGCAATTTAGTCACAAGAACAAATGAAATAGGCCATCTTGCCCTAACACCTGTGAAGCAAACAAAATTCACAAATATTCCACATAAGAAACGAATACCAATTACTTTTACACCAAACAGGGAGAATTTAAAAAGGTAGTTAGCTATACATACCTGGAATCGAATTTTCCTTTTTAACTTCTACTTTCAATTCACCAAACAGCCTAGTACCATCAATCTAATTCACAAGTTTAACACATATATCATAGAATTAAAGTTCACAAGTACAATCCGAACTTATTTAGGTGATCAACCACTCCTTTTTCGCAAATCTTTACTCCTACGCAATTCCTCTGACTTGATTTTAGATGTTAAAGACCATGCATCTATGGTTCAACTTATATTTTTCAACAATGAATGCATGTGAATCCCCCTTTTTGGTTAAATATGAAAACCATTGAAAAAGGATTGGGGATTTTACCTGCAAGAACGAAGACAAAGACAATTACTTGAATTTTCCCGGCTTGGGTGACTTTGAAAAATTAAATTGATAGATATAAGTCTTTATCTCTAAGAATTCTCTCTTCCCACTCTCTAGTTTTGTTCAAAAAATGTGTTTAAATGAAGGACTGAGGTGTTTTATTGAAGAACGAGTCGGTTTAAAAGTTAGAAAAATTAGAGCGCCGAGTCGGGTGTGCGATCGTATTTACGATCGCAAAGAGGAAATACGGTCCGCAGAATGGACCGCAAAAGTGTCCCAAAATTCTGAAGATCTCTGTGTGGGTTTACGGTAGAAATGCAGTCCACATACTAGTTATGCAACTGCATAATAGACCGCATTTTGACCTCAATTTTGACTAACATCCTAACTCACTGTGTGACAGAAATATGCTCTGCATACGTGATTTGCGATCGCATTCTGGACCGCATAATAGCACTTTTCTAGAAAACTTTGATTCTTCATTTATAAATTCTAGATTAGTACAAAGGGTATGGACATATTCCTAACACATACTCGAAACTTGGCACTACGAGCTGCTAGGTTTTGGGTAAAAAATTTCACGGGGACTTACATCCTCCCCCATTTAAAATCATCCATCCTCGAATGAGGATTTTGCAAATTAGTTGGTTTTGAATACATGATATGCAAACTCCCAATATTTTGAAAATATCGCCAGGGTTTCCTTTATAATTAGAGCCCCCAACACATGTTTTCAAGCATCATTACACTATTTCTATTATCCTTACAACTGGTATACAATTCATTACCTCAAGACTTGCACAAATTTAATCATTTGTCATATTTTGGCACATAATTTGGTCACTTCAATGAGTCTCATATAGTTCAACCACTTTAACACTCTATATGCATTTCAATTAATCATTACCAATCTACACTACCATTAATCATTCACTTATCACCTGAGTTTTTACAAAACATTCATTTACAAAAGAGCGGTTGCACATGACTCAACTAATCACAACACCTACAATTCTTGCCCAACTTGAGGAGTTACAATAGGAAATCATAACTTTGCACCAAATTGAACCCAACATCAGTTTGCTTAGAGATAAGAGTTCGCACGATCACTACTAGACCTGTTCAAACAGGTGGGGATATTTTTCTTTCATTTCATTTTTCGCTTCCAACGTGGCCTCCTCGACTCGTTGACTTTGCCATAATACTTTAACTGAAGCAATTTCCTTATTTCTCAATTTACGGAATTTCCTATGAAGAATAGCAACTAGAACTTCTTCATATGATAATTCTTCATTAACCTCGATAGTCTCAACTGGCACGATGGTGGATGGATCTATAACCACTTTCTTTAACATAGACACATGGAACACCAAGTGCACTAATAATATTTTAGGGGGCAATTCCAGCCTATAAGCCACTTGCACAATCATTTAGGCGATCTGATACGACCCGAAATATCTAGGACTCAACTTCCTTTTATTGCCAAATATCATGACTCCCTTCATAGGATATACCCTGAAGAATACCCAATCATCTACTTGGAATTCCAATTCTCTTAGACGTACTCGCATAGGAGTTTTTGTGACTCTGAGCAACTTTCCTCCTTTACTGAATGATTTTAACTTTTTCCATAGCTTGGTGAACACGATCTGGCGATAACAATTCTGCTTCACCCACTTTGAACCATCCAATCGGAGACATACACCTCCTTCGGTACAATGCTTCAAATGGGGCCATATGATTGTTAGCATGAAAGCTGTTATTATAAGCAAATTATATAAGTTGAATGTGATTACCCCAATTACCTTTGAAATCCAAGACACAAGCCCACAATATATCTTCAAGCATCTGAATAGTCCGCTTTGCTTGACCATCAGTCTACGGACGGAAAGTCATGCTGAGATTCACCTGAATACCCAAACGTTATTGAAATTTCTTCAAACAATTAGCTATGAACTAGGTCCCTCAATCTGAGATAATAGAAAGTGGAGTGCCACCAAGCCTTACTATTTCCTTGATATACAACTAAGCATACTATTCTGCAGTGTCTATAGACTTGACTGGCAAGAAGTGAGTTGATTTCATGAGTCAATCCACTATTCCCCAAATTTAGTTAATCTTGCATTGAGTGCGAGGTAAACCTACCACAAAGTCCATCCTGATCATCTCCCATTTCCACATTGGTATTTCCATAAGCTTAGTCAACCCACCAGGCCATTAATGCTCAACTTTTACTTGCTGACAATTCAAACATTTGGATACAAAGTCTGCCACACCCCTCTTCATACCGTTCCACCAATAAATTTCCTTGAGATCAGGATACATTTTCATGGAACCTAGGTGCACAGAATACCTGGTTACACATCCCTAATGCATACATGGAACTTGGCACTACGAGGTGGTTACACATTCCTAACATATATACCTGAGTACAAGTTTTTATAGGGCCTTACACAAATCCAAGTGTTTCACCTGAAGTCTACATAGCACCCTTCAAACAAGAACCACATAGCATAAAGCCTATTATTGATCAACCAACCAATCAACATAAATATTAAGCAGGACACTCACCATAGCCTCACACCTCAAAGACTATATCTATACACTGCCCAATTTACAACCAAACGGTCACTTAAATAACACAAACCTTGAACATCAACAGCTCCTACTTCATTTACTGCCCTTTTCTCCAACAACCATTATGTGTCCTTTAACATATTGAGCCATGATACCCAATAATAAGTTAAGAACATTTCATATGAGTGTGAACCATACTCTTATGAGGGGAAGCCTTGAATCATGTATGGCAAGTGGATATGATATTACCCAGCAATGACACAAGAATTTGAAGCTTTATATGCTAAACATACATGGGACCTAGTTAAGTAGCCTGGAGAAAAGAAGGACATAGTTTGCAAGTGGATATAAAGATAAATAACAAAGCAGATGGATGTGTTCAAAGATGAAAATCAAGACTTGTGGTAAAGGAATACACACAAGAACTTGGGGATTAACTATACTGAAACTTTCTCCCCAATAGTGAAGATGAACATTATTAGAGCCTTGATCAGTACTGCAGTAAATAAAGGTTGGGACCTTTATCAGCTAGATGTGAATAATGCATTCCTACATGGAGACCTATATAAAGAGGTATACATGGAAATCCCACATGGTCTGAAGGTATAAAACACACAGCTTGTGAGCAGATTAAGGAAGTCTCTATACGGCCTCAAATAAGCTAGTAGACAGGGCTATGACAAGCTGACATAGTCCTTGTACTCTAGAGGTTTTAGTAATTCAACCAATGATTACTCATTGTTCTACAAAAAGTAGGGTGAGTCATCAGTTTTTGTAGTTGTATATGTTGATGATATGATCCTTACTATGACTAATCTCGGGGAAATTAAGGCACTAAAGACTTACTTGCATAATCAGTTCAAAATAAAAGACTTAGGCAAATTATGCTACTTCTTAGGGCTAGAGATGATTTATAAGGATGATGGAGTGTTGATCTTCCAAAGGAAGTTCACCGCTAATCTACTGAAAGAGTATGATTCTTGGGTATTCTGTTGTTTCATATCCACTAGATTCATCAATCAAATTGAGGGCCGAAAAAGGTACGTTGCTGCCTGATCCATCCTATAATAGAAAACTGGTTGGGAAGCCTAACTTTCTCAAAAACACAAGGATGGACATTGCATACAGTGTACAACACCTAAGAAATTTTATGCAGCCACCAAGAGAGCCTCACTTGAAGGATGGTATACATGTACTTAGGTACCTGATGAATAATCCTACTATAGCATTTTTCTGTCCAATGATCCCTCTTACAACGTCACAGCCTATTGTGACTCAGATTGGCTAGTATGCCCTAACCCAAGGAGATTTGTAAGTGGGTATCTAGTGCTCTTTCGAGGTAGCCACATTATCGGAAAATCAAAGAAGCAAACTACTGTCTCACTATCTTCCGCATAAATAGAGTACAAATCACTGAGAAAGGTGGTTGGAGAATTGGTATGGGTGTAGAGATTGTTGGAGGAATCATAGTTCTATGTACTGATCCCATTTAAAGTGTTTTTTATTAGCCAAGTAGTTGTACACATTTCTAGGAACCATGTGTTCCATGAAAGGACAAAGCACATAGAAGTCGGTTTCCACTTTGTGCAAGACAAGATTCAAGATGGTTTGATTACACTTCATCACATTTCTACTCATGATCAACTAGCTGGCATTTTAATAAAGGCTCGCACAGGAATTAAACTTTAGACCGTCTACACAAGTTGACAGTGAGTTCCTCACCTCCAACTTGAGGGGGGGTATTGAGATTATGAAATTTTTGTATATTAGGGTATTGTATTATTAGTTAATTCGTTGAGGTAAGTTAGTTAGTTACAAGGGTAGTTTGGTAATTAGCTCTCATTAGTTTTGTTTTTCTATATACATATACATATACTGAAGTTAGCGGATGAAATAATACACAAAAGATTTTCCCAATTTCTTCTTCTCTCGAACCATTACCTTCTCTCTCTATGAAAGCTTGACGACAACCAACAGCGGAGGTTGTTCTGCCATGCTAGCTTCAAATTTGACAAATACTATCAATATATAGGTCATGTTGATCTTTATCTGAAGAACAAAAAAACTCAAAATTTTAACTCTGCCTATGTTCGAGTTGTAGAAGGATAACATTGTTGAGTTGTAGTATATTATCAATTGGTTTTGTCCAGTTGTGGCCTAGTTTGCATAGGATTGTTATCCTTTATATATAATTTATTTTAGGACTCTTACATGATTTATATGTATAAATATGACAGAGTATTTTCAATACAATTATCAGATTGCCTTTCATGGTATGAAGAGCCCTAAGAAGTTAAAACAACCCAAATAAAAACCACAAAAGCTTTGAAACAACTACAATGGTGGACGACAACACCTCATCAGGTTCCTCAGAAACAACGGTTGGAACATAGACCTCCATGGTCACCACTCTACCGTCTCCTAATCATGCTTATCAACTACCGATTAAATTTACATCATCAAATTTTTTGCTGTGGAAGACACAATTTATTTCTATGGTTCGAGGTTGTGGACTTGGTTACCATATGGATGGTAGTCAGGTAATTCTAGATCAGTTTCGGACGGGTAATCAACCTAACCTAGACTATCATGTTTAGATAAAAGAAGATCAAATTATGTTAAGTGGGATTGTTGCTTCCGTGTTGAAAGGAATATTGCCCTAACTAGGTGGCGCTGAGAGGACCGAAACGGCTTGGAAAAACTAGTTGCCATCGATGCCTCCATATCGAAGCCCCAGATTCATGAGTTGAATAATTAGCTACAGACATTGTAGAGAGACAATACTATTATTGAGACTTATGTGCAAAAGGCAAAGGAAATTATGGACAAGTTGTTTGCATTACAGCATCCAGTTCCTAATGATGATTTAGTTAAATTCTTTTTCACTAGACTGGGACCAACTTATCGCCCTTTACAAGATCTCTTGAATCGCATCAAGAGGATATCTCGTTTGATTCTTTATATGGATTATTATTGAATGAAGAATGACAATTAAAGAGAGATGACACTCTTAATGTCATATTGCACACAACTCAATTTACTTAGAGTTTTGTTGCCTCCACTTGTGGCCGTGGTAAAGGTATAGGTAATAGATGTTTTTGAAGCTCTCATAATTATGATTTTCTTCCAATGAGTGAACAACGTGGTTTCTAAAACCCCACTCAATGCTCTAACATTCTGTTTTCAACCTCAGATATATTTCAACCATATCGCACGAGTTTTCCCATCACCTAAGACATCTAATGGCACTCGAGTTTCTGGATGACCTGTCTCTAACCTATAAAATACCCAAAATCCACCTATTCAAAATTGGTTGATGGATAGTAGCACCACACATCATCTGACATCTGATCTAGAAAACCTTGGTATTAACTATGAATATCATGGTCCCAAGGAAGTAACTCTAGGTAATGGATCTAAATTACTTATCTCTCATATAGGTGCAAGTTATACTGTTGCTTCTGAAAAAATGTCAAACTTGAAGATATTCTTCTTGTCCGTTCTGTTACTCAAAATTTAGTTTCCATTAGTTCATTAAATAAATCTAATAATGTTTCTATTGAATTCTTTCCTAACCATTTTATGATTAAGGATTTGGCAACGAGGGCACTACTATACACAGCGCAGATTATTGGAGGATTATATTAGCTCCATGTGACAAGACTACCATCCCCAGCTTCCTTTGTAGCTTCTCTTGGTTTTCGTCATGCTCGTCTGGCTCATGCATCTTATCCTACATTTTTTCAAGCATTACCATCTACTGTTTATCATTCTATTAAACCTCTTAGTTTATGCACTACTTGTGTTGTTAGCAAAAGTCACAAGATTTCTTTTAGTAAGTCCAGTTTTCAAGCATCTGACCCTCTTTATTTAATTTGTTTGAATGTTTGGGGGCCTACCCTGGTTGTTTTCTATGATGTTTATCGTTATTATGTGATCTTTTTTGATCATTTTAGTAAATACACTTGGATATATTTTCTTTCTTTAAACCTGATGTTCTTTCAGCTTTTATTCAGTTTTGCACTCTTGTTGAAAAATACTTTTGTCACCACATGGGGAGGGCAGTTTCAAGCCTAGACCAATTATTTATGTGATAATGTAATTACACAGCATGTTTCTTGCCCTTACACTCCTAAACAAAATGGTTGTGCAGAACATAAACATAGGCACAATGTCGAAACTGGTAGAGCATTATTACATTATGCCAATATCCTTTATCGATTTTGGACAAATACTTTTGAAACTGTAGTATATACTATTAATCGATTCCCCACACCCCGGTTGAAAAATTGATCACCATTTTACATACTTTATCAAAAGGATCCCAACTATTCTTTATTGTGTATTGGTTGCCTAAGTTTCCCCTGGCTTCATCCTTACACGAATGATAAATTATTACATCGATCTAAACCTTGTGTATTTTTGGGGTACAGTAAAATTCATAAAGGATATAAATGTTTTGATCATATTTGCTTGAAATATTTTGTATCATATCATGTAATGTTTTATGAATATGTGCTTTCGTTTTCTTCACAAGATGCCTTGGAGCCCATGAAATATCTTAACTCTCCAAGAACCTTTATTATGAAAGCTGCATGCAGGTTCTTCTTAGTTGCTTCTATGATCTTGAGGTTGTTTCTAGTGATCAATATATAGTCAACATATGCTAGAATAATCACAATATTGCTTCCATGCTTCTGTGTGTATAAATAGTAATATAGACTACTTTGGGTAAATCCTTGAGCTTGTAAGGCTTTTGCTAATTTTACATTCCATTCTCAACTTGCTAGTTTCAATACATAAAGGAATTTGACAAGCCTACATACTATATTCTCCCACTGGCTTGCAAAACCCTCTAGCAATTGCATGTAAACCTCATCAGGTAGATCACCTTGAAGAAAGTCATTGTCGACATTCATCTCATATGCATGACATCTTTCTGTTGCAGCAAATTGAAAGCACAGATCTCATGGTCACAATATTCAAAATCGGAGAGAATGTTTCATTGTAATCAATACCCTCTTATTGCTTGCATCCTTTAGCACTAAGACTTATCTTATATATCTCTATTGATCCATCTGCCTTGTACTTTATTTTGAACACCCATTTACATCCAATGGGCATATTTCTTGGTGGTAGAGTGACCAGCTTCCATGTTTTGTTATCTTCCAGGGCCCGAATTTTTGCATTCATTGCTTCTATCCAAAGTAGATCTTTGCAAGGCTCCTGAAAATTTTTAGGTTCCATAATAGAGGTAAAGGCAACTAGGAACTGTTGGTAACGAAGCTGCACATTAGCATAACTGATTGAATGTTACATAGTATAAGGCAATACATGATCACATCTAGCATTAGTTGTCACATAATTAGTCATCCAACTAGGACTCTTTTTATCCCTAGTTGATCTTCTCAATGGTTTTGAGTCAGGAAGGGTTGAGGGAATTGATCTATCTGGACTCACATCATGTTGTGGATCAACTCATGGGTGACTTGGCTAAGGTTCAATATCTTGTGTGGGATCACCTGTTGCATCTGGTGGAACTGCTACATCAATGTATGTTTAAGGAATGTTTTCTATTTCAGTATCATATGCCAAATCAAGAAGATAAGAAGAAACTAAGCCATCTTGAGAAAATAGAGGACACAAATTATCTTTCTATTGTTTAAAAGGAAACCTAATTTCCCTAAAGCTTACATCCATGTTCACAAATAACAAAAGGTTAGTTACGTCAAACAAAATATGTCCTTTGATTTCTTCTGAAAATTCCATCACGATTACTGGAATGGCTCTGGCTTAAAACTTATCATCAACATTTGGCATCTTTGCAAAACCTAAGCACCCAAGTATTCATTAGTTGTCCAATCTAGGCTTTTTGTGATGAAATATCTCATAAGGTGTCCTTCCTTGTAGTGTTACAGAATGCATTCTATTGATTATGTACACTGATGTTAATGCACAATGACCCCAAAACTTCAAAGGAATTCCTTTTTAAAATCGTACAACTCTTCCCACTTCTAGAATGTGTCTGTTTTTTCTCTCAGCTACTCCATTTACTGAGGAGTATAAACACAAGACTTTTGATGTATAATTTCCAAAGATTAAAACAATTGCGAACAATATAATTTGACAAATTGTGTGCCATTATCAGACCTTATTACTTTGACATTCTTACCGAATTGAGTATGAACTATTCTAAGAAATAATTTTAGTGCCACAATAACATCACTATGGTGTTTTAGCAAATATAACCAAGTCATTCTAGAATGGTTTTCAACAATTGTCAAGAAGAGTTTATGTCCATTGAAATTCTATACATAGTAGGGGCCCCATACATCAGTATACAATAGATTAAAGGACTCTGTAGTTCTACTATTACTGATATATAAAGGTAACCTAGTATGTGTTGCTAGAAAATAAATCATGCATTTGTCAACTATATTTGTACACTTTTCTTGGGGCAAGCACAACAACTGCTTTATTGTTTTGACTGAGTCGTAGCCTAGTCTCTTATGCCAAAGCTGAATGTCAATTTTGTTTTCTTTTTATTCATTCATCACTTTAGATATAATGTCATTCTTCTCTTGAGGTGTTAGTGAAAGCCAGTAAAGTCCATCTCTCTATCTACCAATCCATTTGATCTTTCCACTGTAAAGGTCCCGGAATACACAAACAACAACAACAACAACAACAACCCAGTATAATCCCACTTAGTGGGGTCTGGGGAGGGTAGTGTGTACGCGGACCTTACCCCTACCCTAGGGTAGAGAGGCTGTTTCCAAATAGACCCCCGGCATCCTTCCCTCCAAGAACTACCCACCTTGCTCTTGGGGAGACACAAAATGGAAGGAAATATACTGAGCAACATAAAGCTTTTGTGACTTTAGATATGGACAAGAGGTTATAGTTAAATCTGGTATTTATAAGACCATATCTATGACTTCCTTGTCGAGTATTCTAAAAAGACTAATATGTGATATGTTAGTTATTCCTCCATTAGCTAAATGTACCTTTCCCGTGTCAAAAGTTTCTACTACAACTTTGTTATCCAGCGTAGTCATATAAAAAACTATATGATTTACAGCTTCGGAGTCAATTATCCATTCCTTTTTAGTTTAATTTACCAGAAATTCTTTGATGTTACCTGCCATATTAACTGAAGTCTCACATACGCTATCATTTGCTCGGCAACTTGAGGATGTGATTATACTTCTTTGGTGTGAAATGTGGACTTCGAATAGCGTCATCAGTGGAACACTTATTTGCTTCATTGATATTCTCTGCTCATATGTTCTGCCTTTTATGAGCTTCAGCTGTAACATTGTGAGTTGCATCATTGACTCCAATTTTCTTTTTAAACTTGAAGTTGGTAGGATACCTTATCAGTTTATAATATCCTTCACCAGTGTGACCTTTCATTTTGCAATGGTCACAATACAAATAGAAGTTTCTCTTTGGCCTTTACCATGGTCCACCCTTCATTATCATCAAAGATGTCAATTCTTCTCCTTCATTTGTGCACAAATTATTTGACATACTTTGTTGACTTTGTCTTTCCATCAACATGGGATAGGCTTTGTTAATTGTAGGAACTGGAACCATCATGAGCAGTTCTCGTTGCTTGTTCATACAATTCATTCAGTTCCATAAGAAACTGCATAAGTTTCAGCCTTTCCATGATGTCCACAAACTCTCTAGGCTTCACACAATCACATCCCGAAATAGGTACTAAGCTGTCAAATTGAGCCCATAACAGACGCAATATTGAAAAATAAGTTGATATAGAGTTGGTTCCCTAACAAATAGTAGAAATTTCCTTATGGATATGGAATATTCAAAAAAATCAATTTTGTCAAATCGCTCCTTCAGATCTAGCCAAACTATCAATGCACATGAGGAATATAATATACAATTTAATTCTATAATTCCTTCGATACACAAATCATAATCCATGAAAGGACATTTACGTTGCATCACTTCCAAAAATCAACTAAATTAGGTCTGTAATTCTCCCTTTTGCATATGTTGTCAATAAACCATAATTTGTTTCTTCCTAGGATCGTAATTCTCATTACACGGCTCCATACTGAGTAATTTTCTGATCTGGTTAATTGGAGAAAAATTAGGACAGTACATCAAGTATCACAGGCATGCAAGTACAGTGGGTGATTATGGCTTAACTTTTCGTGCTCTATTTTGTTGATCATTGCAATCACCACTGATGAGCTTGAAGAAGGAGATGAGGAAGATGACTTAGGATCGAGTTACGAAGATCAAACTAGCGATCCCAAAGCACTGATACCATATTAATTTCCATGGATTGAGCTCTAGGTTTATTCTAGTGATGCTTTGAAAGAGAGAGAGTCGGTGAAGATAGTGTGTTGCAGAAATGATAAAATGAATAATAATGAGCTCTTTGTCATGATGGATGAGGATTTTGGACTCAAGGATGGCATTGGGCCGCCTGATGATGAAAGAATTGGGCCAACTAAGAAAAGCAGAACTAAAACACCACTACAAAGGCTTTCGGACTTTATATGGGATTCGGGTTAATGAATTAGCTACATTGGAATGAGAATATTAGCTAGGGCACAAAATGGTTAAATAGCCTAATAGTAGCACTACTGTAGCTGGCTGAATTTTGTAGAAACTTCCTCTGCCACGACCCGGATTTTCCCCCAACATCGGGATCGTGATGGCACCTACTCGTGGTAGCTAGGCAAGCCACTTTATAAGCACTATCCGATTTTTAGCAATATTTCATATTAAATTTATCAACCAAAACCATAACCTTAATTAAACAAGTGCAGAAGACTCTATAAAAATAGAGATAAGCAGTTTCAAGGTAAAACATTATTGAAATCCCCTACCCAAGACGTGGAGTCACCAACTCACGAACTACTACTGAATGCTACACATAAAGGTCTGAAAGATATATAACATGATCTGTTTGTCTTGGAACAAGGAGACTACAGCTAATAACATAAGTAAAAAGAAGAGACACCGGGCCTGCGGATGCCTGCAAGCTACCTCGGTCTCAATACGCTCAACTCCCACGCAAAAGATCTACTGCTGATGCTCCTGATCGAAACTCGGACCTGTGCAAAAATGCACAGAAGTACAGTATCAGCACAATCCGACCCCATGTGCTGGTAAGTGCCTGGCCTATCCCGACGAAGTAGTGAAAGGCTTAGGACCAGACACCCATATAAACCTGTGCAGTTCTATATATATGTACACCACAAGATAACGAGAAATAATCAAGTAACAACTCAACAAGGAATATCACAGAAGAACTCAACAGTTAACAACAGTTATTAAATCAATAACAAAAACAAAGTATAATGGAAAACATGTAATATCAAGTCAAGGAATAGCACATAGTTGCACGGCATCACCCTTCGTGCTTTTACTCCCATCCTCACCAAATAAGCAAATAAAGTGCACGGCGTCACCCTTCGTGCCTTTACTCTCATCCTCACATCCATGGTACGGCATGATCCTTCATACATGGTTTACTAACAAGGCATGACATGATCCTTCATGCATAATCAATAACGTGACACGGCATTAACTTTCATGCAAAAATCAATAAATCAAGGCACGGCATTAACCTTCGTGCATAATCAATAAATCAAGGCACGGCATCACCCTTCGTGCATTATCACTCTTCCTGACCCAAATAACAATCACAGTTAAGGGCAGAGAATGAAAACAATAAATCATGAAACGTCCCGGCAAGGGACAAAATAATCATCACAACAAAGTCCCGGCAAGGGCAATCAATATCTCACTTCACAACAAGTCCAGGCAAGAGAGAACAATAACAATTCTACAACCCGTCAAGGGCAATCAATATCATCACCTCCCATCTAAGCTACATCCCTAGGACGGTCATCAACTGGCTGACCTCTGCCTCTGGCTGGACGGTCTCAACCTCTACGGTCTCGACCTCCACCTCTATGATCTCTACCCCCGCCTATGGCTAGCTGGGTAGGCTGAGGGTCAGCTGGGGACTGAATCATGGGACGAGGGCCCCAATGTTGAGTGTTGCCCGTCGCTCGAGGGCAGAACCTGACGAGATGACCTGGGTCACCACACCCGTAGCAACTCTTAGGCTGATGGGGCCGCTGGCCCTGACGACCTGAATGGCCTCCACGAACACTCTAAAGAGGCTGGGCACTAATAGGAGACTGATCTGAATACTGCTCACGAAACCCACGATCGCCTGGTCCACCCTGTGAAGCCTGAAGGGCGGAATGGAAAGGCCTGGAAGACTGGCCCCTATCAAAAGATTCCCTGCCACCAGAAGAAGAACCACTAAACCTACCTAAATGACGAGGCCTCTTGTCTGAAGAATAACCACCTCCTCGAGCAAGAGCCATCTCAACTCTACATGTTGCATTGGCTGCCTCCTGAAATGATATATCACTCCCCACTCACATAGCCATCTGGAGTCTAATTGGCTGATTAAGCCCATCTATGAACCTGCGGACCCTCTCCCGCTCTGTGGGAAGTATCACCACTGCATGATGTGCCAAATCAACAAATCGCGTCTCGTACTGAGTGATAGTCATCGTGCCCTGCTGAAGGCGCTCAAACTGTCTCCGAAGTGCATCCCGCTGAGTAACGGGGAGAAACTTCTCCAAAAATAACTCTGCAAACTGATCCCATGATAAAGCCGCGGACCCCGCTAGTCTAGTCAAACAATAACCCTCCACCAAGTCTTGGCAGATCCTGAAAGTACAGATATCAACTCCATTGGACTCCACTATCCCCATAGTCTTGAGAATCTCGTGGCAACTGAATAAGAAATCCTGAGGATCCTCTAATGTGTCACCGCTGAAGGTAGTGGTAAATAGCTTGGAGAACCGATCAAGTATCCATAAAGAATCAGAAGTCATGGACGCTCCATCTCCGGCCTGAGCTGTGGTACCTGACTAAGTGGCCACAGCAGGCTGAACCACCAGTGCCTGTGGCTGAGAAGCTAGTGGCTCCGAAGTACGAGCAATAGAAGTCTGGGCCCCTCCTCCAGCCTGAGAAGCGGCTGGTGCAACTGGTAATAAACCTGCTCTAGCAACGCTATCCATAAATCCTGCTATCCTAACCAAAGCCTCCCAAAGATCTGGGGTAAATAAAGCCTCTCCTCGGACCTGAGCTGGGCCCACTGGAGCTGCTGGGACTAGAACCTCCTAGCCAGTCTTAATATGAGGCTCCACCTCTGGAATAGCTGCCGGGGGCTGAGCTCGGCCCCTACCACGGCCTCCGATACGGCCTCGGCCCCTGCCCCTCACGGGAGCTGCCTGAGGCTCAAGCTGCTGGTCAGCGGATGAAGAAGCGCGTGTCCTCACTATCTGTGAAAGGGCAGAGTAGAAGTTCAAACAGTATTTGAAGAACAAACCGCACGACAAGAAGGAACAAATGAGAGACTCTTTCCTAACTCAATAGACTCTGGAGGACAAGTACAGACGTTGCCGTACCTACCTCTCAAACTCTACTAAGCTTGTTCGTGAGTGGTGAGACCTATGTAACCTAGAGCTCGGATACCAACTTGTCACGACACGGATTTTCCCCCAACATCGGGATCGTGATGGCGCCTACTCGTGGTAGCTAGGCAAGCTACTTTATTCACACTATCCTGTTTTTAGCAATATTTCATATTCAATTTATCAACCAAAACCATATCCTTAATTAAACAAGTGCGGAAGACTCTATAAAAATAGAGATAAGCAGTTTCAAGGTAAAACAATACTGAAATACCCTACCCAAGACGTGGAGTCACCAACTCACGAACTACTACTGAATGCTACACATAAAGGTCTGAAAGAAATATAACATGATCTGTTTGTCTGGGAACAAGGAGACTACAACTAATAACATAAGTAAAAAAGAAGAGACGCCGGGCCTGCGGACGCCTGCAAGCTACCTCGGTCTCAATATGCTCAACTCCCACGCAAAAGATCTACTAGTGCTGCTCCTGATCGAAACCCTAACCTGTGCAAAAACACACAGAAGTGCAGTATCAGCACAATCCGACCCCATGTGCTGGTAAGTGCCTGGCCTATCCCGGGGAAGTAGTGACAAGCCTAGGACCAGACACCCACATAAACCTGTGCAGTTCTATATATATGTACACCACAAGATAATGAGAAATAATCAAGTAACAACTCAACAAGGAATATCACAGAAGAACTCAACAGTTAACGACAGTTATTAATTCAACAAATAAAACAAAGTATAATGGAAAACATGAAATATCAAGTCAAGGAATAGCACATAGTTGCACGGCATCACCCTTCGTGCTTTTACTCTCATCCTCACCAAATAAGCAAATAAAGTGTACGGCATCACCCTTCGTGCTTTTACTCTCATCCTCACATCCTTGGTACGGCATGATCCTTCGTACATGGTTCAATAACAAGGCACGGCATGATCCTTCGTGCATAATCAATAACATGGCACGACATTAACCTTCGTGCAAAATATCAATAAATCAAGGCACAGCATCACCCTTCGTGCATTATCATTCTTCCTCACCCAAATAACAATCACAGTTAAGGGCAGAGAATGAAAATAATAAATCATGAACCGTCTCGGCAAGGGACACAATAATCATCACAACAAAGTCCCGGCAAGGGCAATCAATATCTCACTTCACAACAAGTCCCGGCAAGGGAGAACAATAACAATTCTACAACCCGGAAAGGGTTCAACAATTTATCTTTAAATATGTCTCACAACAAGTATTTACAACGACTCACGGTCATGAAAGATGCCAGTGTATGAATGCTCGTCACCACAGCCCATACACCTCACTCAATCACATAGCACATAGCACATAATCCCATTCCCACAAGTTAGGATAGAACAAACACATACCTCTAGCCTTTAAGTCCAAATTACTCTTCAATTATAGCTTTTTCCCCGAATTTCCGCTTTCAACTAGCTTGAATATAATCACAATTGATTCCATTATATTAATAAATACTAATTAACTTTGTTTGAATGCTTAAAAATGGTTTTCTCAAAGTTTACCCCAAAATTTCCCGAAACGCCCCTGGCCCACATGGCCGGAACTCGGTGTTCGGGCCAAAATCCGGTTACCCATTCCCCGACGAGGTCAAATATATGATTTGTTTCAAACTCGGACCTCAATTCGAGGTCCAATTGCCCAATTTATGAAAAATCTAGGTTCTACCCAAAAACATGGATTTCTACCATGAAAACATTTGATTTCTATTGAAAAACATGTTTGATGTTGCTAGGAATTGAAAGAATTAAGTAAAAAGTGACTTACAATTGCTTTGGGGTGAATTTTCTCTTGAGAGGTCGTGTGTGGTGTGTGGGTTTTTGAAAGAATGAAGAAAGAACTAAAAATTTCGTTTAAGTATAAAATTGCACAGTTGCGGATATCGCAATTGCGAACATTTGTTCGCAATTGCGAACACTACAGGTCTGGGGTCTGCTGCTCTCGCAATTGCGAGAAAGAGTTCGCAATTGCGAACTTGGATGGCATCGTGGGGCTTCGCATTTGCGACAATGGGTTCGCATTTACGAACCCGGGTGAGATGAGTGAAGGCCTCGCATTTGCAAGGTTTTATTCTCATTTGCGAACCCAAGGAATTCTGGGCATTCATCGCATTTGCGATCACAGGGTTCGCATTTGCGAACATTGGCCTGACCTGCCCCCTTCGCATTTGCGATAAATTCTTCGCATTTGCGAAGACACCGGCTAGGTAAAAGACCAACTGTGTTATTTTTCAGAAATTGCTCCAACGGCCTATCAAATCTTTACCCGAGCCCCCCGGGCTCCAAACCAAACATGTAAACAACATCAAAAACACATTACAAACTTGTTTGTGCGATCACATCGCCAATACAACCTCGTTTTCATCAAATCAAGTCTCAAGTTCATGATTTTCATACTTTTGGTTTTCAAAACTTTCAAACTTGGAACTCAAGGTCCAAACCATATCAAACGACATCCAAACGTCACCAAACTTTGCAGAGAGCATATGTATAATATTTAAGACTTGTACCGGGCGTCGGAACCAAAATACGAGACCGATACCAAGGTCATTTAATTCTTTTTCCTTTAATAATTACAGCAAAAACAATTTCACAGAAAAATCCATAACTTAGGCTCTAGGCCTCAGAATTTGACTCCGGACACATGTTCGAGTCCCATATTTTTCTACGGAACTTCCGGGACCGTCCGATCTCGGGTCCGGGTCCGTTTACCAAAAATATTGACCGAAGTCAACTATATCAATATTAATATCATCTTTCTTCAAATTGCTCATAGAATTCATATATTCTATCACAAAATCATTCCGACTACATGCTCGGATCGTGCACGTAAATCGAGGCAACATAGAATGAGGTTTTCAAGGCCTCGAAAGTGTAGAACAAATGAGAAAAGCAGGTTATGACCCTTTTGGTCTTCACATCCTCTCTTTGGCCTCTCTCTCCCGACTATTTCTTCTGTGGCTTTGTGGTCCCATCTCCTTTCCTTCTGTCCCTATCCTAGTTATGTTAATGTCTATCCAGTTATTCTTTAATTCCATGTATTGAGTTTCCATTAAAGAAAAATTAATTCACAATTCTTATTTGTAGTTGTGTTGTTTGTTAGATTCATAATATTGGTGCTTTAATTGAGAGTACTCCATAGTATATTCTTTTGAGACATTGGTCATTTTAGATCGATTCACCTGGGGGAATCCAACGGGCTAGATTTGTCAAGCGGAGTGGTACTTCAACTTTTGTCATATCCCCAAGGACTATTGGCTATCTCTTGTTGCATTCTACCACGGCAGTGATGCACTCACTTGGTTCGAATGGCTTTGCCGCAATGAACAGTTCTTTGATTGGAAATATTTTACTGAGAAACTGGTTATGCGCTTTCAAAAACAGACTTTTACAGGTTGGTGGAGCGTCTGCTCTATCTCTCACGGAATCGTTTTGACTATGTTCATTTCAAAATTTTGGTCCCTCCTAAAACCCAGCAGCTTGCCTATTCTCCTCTGAGCAATAGCCTCAATTCTTCTGATGTATTTGACTTCTCACCTACTGATGATTTGGAGGCCAAGCTAAATAGTGATGACAATGCTCCAAAACCTCCAATAGAAGTACCAGATGAATAAGCTACAGTTATTGCGAGCAGCGTTGTCCAAATATTTGATGAAAGTTGCGAGAGGTACATTGCTGGAACTTCTCTTCATAATGCTAAATTTTTAACCTGAGCCTATTCAAGATTTATATCTTGATAATTTTTTTATGGAGTATGAGAATGGCATTCCGACAAGTACAATACATTCTGAAACACTAGTGCCTGATGTTGTGCATGGAAAATTCAACGGAGGAATTGGACATGATGAAGGTTTTCTTTCAATTTGGACGGACAACATGGTGACTGTATTGCAGTTTTATTTTCAGATGAAAGTATATAGTCTGTGCAAGGGTTGTTAAAACATAGTGGTGGCTGATTTCAAGAGAATCCTTAGGAAATCGGCTTGTCCTATTTATACCGTGTTTAGTGACCAATATATTAGGAATCGGTTACTGCGATGAATTTATGTGTTTGGGATCCAGGCATAAGCTATATGTTCCTGGCTCTAACAGGTTCTACAGAGAACATTGAGGAATTACTATTGTTGGGATGTACATGCAAGTTTCCATTTTCTAACTTTATGACTAAAGTGTGGCATCCTAGCATATATTTTACAATCTAATTCGTCAATAGTATTCCTTATTTTGTTGTTGGCATTGCATGATGACTATAAGGTGCAACACTTGGAACTTGATATTTTAGAGAAGTTTTTACTCAAGGATATAACTAATGTGTTTGGATGCAATTTGATAGCCACGTGTTTTAACAAAAGGCTTGGAGTAAGGTACTACAGTGTCCCGACATTCCATTAAAAAGTGTATCTTCTACTTTTGGACTTGTACCAGAGAGTTTAGATGTGGGTGCTAAGTGGCATTGAAAGACTGGTGAGCTACAATGTATGTGGAGCAATATTAAAATGTGGCTCATAGTGCCAAGGTATTATGTCTCATCTATACATAAGAATAGTGCATTAGTTGAAAATGCAATTGAGGGTTTAAGGATTAATGGTGCATTTCTGAAGGCAATTAGAAGTGGTGGGGCTTCTATCTGCTTGACTTATGGATTTGAACAATAATTTCATGAAATGTCTCAATTTTTTATCCTAGAGGTGGCATTTTGCTGGTTCAATTAGCGCGGCTATGGATTATTTTTTTGAGGGTTGTGCCACATTCTACCGTAAAAGATAATAACGTATTTAGTGGAACCTTAATCGAGAGATACATGCCA
This sequence comes from Nicotiana noctiflora, assembly GCA_032618575.1. Lineage (NCBI taxonomy): Eukaryota > Viridiplantae > Streptophyta > Magnoliopsida > Solanales > Solanaceae > Nicotiana > Nicotiana noctiflora. Next base: position 257,613 of record JASVEL010001020.1, read on the forward strand.
TTATCATATTATGCAATTGGAGAAAGAGTTACTCAATCCCGCAGTTAAAGGAACAACGTGAGAAACTCTTTAGAGGAATCTATTTCACTGAATATTCATAAATTGTGTTTCCTTCTACGTTCTCACTCTTCTCTATTGGTATTGCATAGAAGGCAGAGTAGCCATTAGCAACAACAATTAGTGGCAAGGGTTCTGGCATTCTTGATGCCAAGATTGATTTTTAAACACACTAAGGAAGGAATAAATAGCTTAGTTGTTTGGCTTGAACTAGGAGAAAAATATGATTATTCCGGCACCAATGTAGCTCATGTAATTCATTCTGTTATTAAAGGAAAGTTTGAGCTTGAAAAAATCTACAACTTTTATCAAGATAATTTGTTAACTAAGGATGTCTGGTTGCTTGACATATAATGCTTATCCCTTATGTTATCATTGTTGCTCTACTCAAACCTTGAGGATAAGGTTCTAATTGAGGATGGGGGTAATGTCAAGATGGATGAGGAGTTTGGACTCAAGGATGGCATTGGGCCGCCTGAAGATGCAAGAATTGGGCCAACTAGGAAAAGCAGAACTAAAAGACCACCACAAAGGGCTTTGTATGGGATCCGGGTTAATGAAATGGATACATTGGAACGCGAATATTAACTAGGGCACAGGAATGGTTAAATAGCCTAATAGTAGCACTAATGTAGCAACTTGAATTTTGTAGAAACTTCCTCTCTTTGGTCTCTCTCCCGACTATTTCTTTCGTGACTCTGTCTTCCCATCTCCTTTCTTTTTGTTCCTATCCTAGTTATGTTAATGTCTGTCTAGTTATTCTGTAATTCCATGTATTGAGTTTTCATTAATGAAAGATTAATTCACAATTCCTATTTGCAGTTGTGTTCTTTGTTAAATTTATAACACTCTCTCTATTGAACAGGGTAGCTACAGTATATATATATATATATACAATATAATTGCTTATAACCGACTAATTAACCTAACTATAATTAACTAATGACTAAATTACACTAATTCTAGTTAAGATTAAACTCTACTCATTTAACTTCAAGTAATCCCATTCTAAACAGGCATAATAGAAGCCTAAAGTCTAATCCCGCATTAATAGTACATCAATTCTAGTTGATATTCTTCTTTCAAGAAATAACTGAATTAATTTGTGCTTTTCTAATTGTTTGCCCCTTTCTATTTGACATTAGTTTCTTTTTTGCCTGTTTTATTTTTAAGTTATCTTTATCACACTAATAGCCAAGCAGTTCAATCAATCCCTTCCTAATTTTCTTAATAGATTATCTCAATTCACTATACGTGACTAACTTATAACAGTAATATATGTGAGTACTGTTCATTCGACAAAAAGAAAAGAGTCGGCATCACTGATGTTTTTAAAAGGAAGGGATCGATTGAACTGTAATTAAGATAATCTTTTATGTTTCTTAGCGTACAAGTACTAGATGACTACCAGTGAAAATAAGAATCACTAAAAGAAAAAGAAAATTTTAAGGGGAAAAAAAAGTGCAATCGCTTAATGATTGGAAGAAAGATCACATTTAACCGCCAAAGGATGTGGTGCAGCAGATGGGGCTGCTTCTCCTTCAATCAAAGATATCGAGTTCGAGCCCTAGATATTAAAAATTCTCTTTATAGGAGCGTTTTCCCTCGAATGGAGCCATATTGGTCCGAATATGATTGGTCTTCAATGCAAGTACGGGACAACGAGCGGAAAAAAAAGAATACGGTCGCATCTCTTAGACAAAAGGTTTACTTGACACTAACAGTTCTGAATGATACAATTTTGGAAAGCTTCTGACTATAATTCCAATAATTTCGGAAATTTCCACAATATGTACAAAAGAAAACTACGTAAGAGAAATGGAAAAAAAAAAACATGTACACTTACTGATTTAGATGTTCATTTCAAGTGTTTTGGTTTCTTACAATATTTTATTTTTTATTTTTGGTTCGTGTAAAAGAACAATCATAGATAGTAACTCATTAAGCATTTGGAAGTGAATAAGAACACACTACCAGAAAATGTGCCTATGGTAACAGTTATTTTAGCAACGGTTCAACAACTGTTATCATAGAACCTGTATGGTAACAGTTATAACCGTTACAATAGCATTAAGATGATATCAGCACAATTTAACTGTAGAACCGTTGCAATTGTAAAACAACCGTTGCCATAGATTCATCTAGCGCAACGGTTATATGAACCATCCCAATAAAACTATCTATGGGAACACTTTCGTTGTAAAAATTTCTATTGGAACGGTTATTTTTTCCCCTCTTATTTTCCCTCCTGAATTTTATTACCCCCGCCAAAACAACCTATTCATTTTATTTTTTAATAATTTTAATTATATACATATTAAATAAAAAACTTCACTTAACCCTATTAACTGCACTACTCCCTCTGCTAGCGATACCCCCAAAGTAAAAACAGCCGTCATCTTCTTCTTCTTCGCTGATACCCGCCCCCATCTCTCTCTCCAAAAATTCTTCATGGATACAGTGCTAAAAACTAAGATATACTAAAGGTATTTTATTAAATTTTTATAATATACATATCAATTTTTTGTGTCGATGGCAAAATTCATGTGGTATTTTGTTGAAGGTTGAATCTGTAAACAAAGTTGGATTTTGGGTATTTGAAGCTTTTTGGAATTATTTTAAATAAATTGTTGGTTCAAAGTTGCTAAGCTGGTTAACGGAAAAGATGATCTAGGGTTCATTATTTTCGTGAGTGTCTAAACAAATTGGTTTTGGGGTTTTAATCTAATTGGTGTCGTGAAGTTGTGGCTGAAGCTTGGGTTCATTTTTTTTATGATTGCTCGACAGTCAAATTTCTGGTGTTGAAGCTTGAAGAACAACTTCAAATTTCAGGAGTTGAGTGCCTGAAGCTGTTGCGTAGCTTATGCACTCCTCGACGCATTAGGTATGATTTCTCTATGCTTAAACTTGCGTGACTCTTTGGATTCTGAGGTATTTGTGATTGATTAACCGAATAGAAGACTGAACTTTATTACCATTATTTGGGATCGATCGATTTGAATATATGAATTCGACTCACGTAGTTTAAGCTTAATTTTTTTTAGTATTGAACTAAATCCGTAGTTCGACTTGAGGCTGCCATTAGTTGAAACTATTTGCTGTAAAATTTCGTGGAGATTGTTGAACTGATTTTGTGAGTTCGATTTGATAGCAATCAGTCGAGGCTTGAATCTACAGATAATTGAAGTACTGATAACATTTGTAGTTGTAGTGTATGACGTTAATTAGAGGTTGTTTTAGCATTCTGTTGGTCGGGATAATAGAACCTTACCATATTCTGGGTTTTACTATGGAATTTAAGGTCGTTCCCTAAACCAAAAGATTTAAGATGACATAAGTGTATCAAGACTGAAAAGATCTTATATGACAATAAATATTGTAGTTAGGTCTACAAAACTGTCAATATTTTCCCATTTGAACATCTGAAATTAGCTCATTCTCAGCTCGAGATCAACCTAATGTTCACATTTTATACTACTGTCTATTGTCTATTGACACTGGGATCTTGAGAATTGTTTGGAGGTTGGGAGTATGTCAGCAAACTCTTAAAAGCTTTAGTTCTAGTTGTTGTTTTGCTGCCCGGTAATTCTTGGTATAACTCCACAAACATTCTTGCTATGTCTTTTGGCTCTGTGTGTATTACATCTGAAACATCTTTCAGTTGTGTAATGCACTGTTGTAATCTCCTATGTTTAATAACAGAGAAATACTTAGAATTATCATCTCCCAACTGATTCCATGTTGCTTTGCTTCTTTGTGGATTCGCGTATGGCATTGGAGTTTAAGTAGGGATATTGTTATTAATTACAATAATCACCTTGACATCTTACTTTTGTACAAGACATCAAACCACTGTGCCACCACAAAGGACGAGGCAAAGGAATGAAAATAGCAACGAGGATGTTCAAGAAGTTGTGGTGGAAGTGGGGCTCGATGAGGAAACCCTATTGAGTTATCCAAAGTTGTTGTATTCAGAAGCTAATGTTAATCACAAGGATTCAACAGCGACTTGTTGCTCAATTTGTTTGGCGGATTACAAGAACAGTGACATGTTAAGGTTTTTACCAGATTGTGGGCATTTGTTTCACTTAAAATGCGTAGATCCATGGCTGAGGTTAAATCCAACTTGTCATGTTTGTAGAACTTCTCCATTGCCAACACCACAATCCACCCCTCTGGCTGAAGTTGTTCCTCTCGCAACTAGACCTATTAGATGAAGTGGCATCAAATTAAAGGCCTTGGTATTCCCTTTTTATGTACACTATAGGTCAATTATCTCCTTTCTTCTCCTAAATTTGTATGTATAATATGTCATTTGAAAGAAAACTCCAACAATGTCATTCTCTATGTATATGCAATTCATCGTTACTTAAAGATCTTTAGTTTTGATAAACACATGATAGAGTCAATGTTATTGTTCTGTAAGAGAGGTTTAAGTTATCTCTTTTTATTATTACAGGATTACTTGACTAATCTGGTGCGAATAAAATTTGGTAAAGTTAGCAGCCCAACTGCAAATGTTCCCAGATTTTAGAAAAGGTACCTGAAAATGATAAGGTATGTTTAGTGTTGAACTTAAGTAGCAAAGAGAACAGATTGACTTGCATTGCTTTTAATAGCTTTAATGTTACCATTTTTTGTTGCAAGGCTTTTTTTAATTCATTCTTGCTTGTTACTTGTATACACAGTAGTTTGAGTTATGCTTCTAACAGTGTTTCACTCATCATTCTTTGTCCATCGGGGTTGTCTTACACGTCATACTTTCATTTTTTGATAAGGATAAAGAATCGATACTAAAATCTATGTCATCATAATAATGGATACATCCACATTCATGTTGATAAAAGGCTTGAGACGATAGTAGTCCTTTGCCATTATGTACTTTTAATATCTTTCCTCCTCCTTTCTATAATCCTTAAGCTGCAAGTTGTGTGTGATTTGGCGTTCATTTAATATGCATAAGTATGAGGTGATGCTTGAGATGTTTCATCATAATTTTCCTGAGACAGAGTTATGGAGTGACACTAATAAATGGTAATTGCAACACGTTTACCTTTTCTACCATCTGTTTCTTCGGGATGGAAGGAAAAAGTGTTATTTGTTTTCACTTTAAAGGTTAAGAATCACAGTGATTTGAGACGACCCCTTTTCCTCTTTCATGGTCTGTACCATCATTAAATGACATGATCAATTTGCATGTTTGATATACGTCTTCCTAATATCTTTTTTTGTTGCGTTGAACAGTTACTGCTATCGATTGTGCAAATGCAGAGGGTGCCTTACTTCCTTTGCCTAAGATTCTTGATCAGGTTGGCGTCGAGAATGAAATTAAGCCCACAGTGAGCAAAGGTATCACCTATATCTTGGTTCTTTTGGCACTAATTTTTTGGTTTTTGTGTGTGTGTATTTCAAACTTGTTGTGGTTGCGTATCTTGAATTCAAGGCACATTGCCATTCACTAAGAGGAAGAATCTTATAGATTAGAACTGCTCATAAAATTGGTTACTCAATTCCAAAGTTGTTCCTAGGTTTGTAAACAACCATCATTTGAGATTCTCCGCTACTCTCAGATCCCTGCTTTATTCGGGTTAATTGTCATATTGAGACTTGTGATCCATGATCTGACTAGTGCTTTTGCACTGAATATTTAATTTGTCAACTCAAATGTGCGAGAGGAACTTTCTTCACTTTTTATTAGTACTTTACTACTACTTCCATTTCAGTTTGTTTGTCTTCGTTTGACTTGGCACAAATTAAATTAGGTAGTTTTATTATGTTTAACAGAATTGAGTTTCTGCTGCAATTCTCAAAAATATGGGAACATCACATGGACAACTTTTGGAACTAAAAGGGAGTTGTTCTGAACGTGGAATCTTATTGTCTGAATGGTTAAAAGTTATATAATGTTGGATATTTTTCTTAACCTCTTTCTTGTTCAATCTAGCTGTAGTTATTTCTTCTTATGTGTATTATTTGCAAGTCTTCCTTGGCCAAAATGGTGGGCTAGATACAGATGGAAATGAAGTACCTCGACTAGTATATGTATCCAGAGAGAAACGACCTAGATTCAACCATCACAAGAAGGCTGGTGCAATGAACGCTCTGGTTTGTATTGCATAAAGATTTATTTTTGCGGTATTTTCTTCTGCTCTATATTCAATACACTGTGTTTTTGTTAATGAGCTTAAAAGCTATGTGACAGGTCAGGGTGTCTATTGTGCTCACTAATGCTCCTTATTTGTTAAATATGGATTGTGATCACTATATCAACAACAACAAAGCCATTAGGGAAGCTATGTGTTTTATGATGGATCCATCACTTGGAAAAAGAGTTTGCTACGTTAAGTTCCCTCAGAGGTTTGATGGCATTGACAGGAATGATCGATATGCTAATAGGAATATAGTGTTCTTTGACGTAGGTCCAAGCTTGTTACAATCACAAACTACATATCTGCTTTAACATTTCTTTATACTTGAGTGATTGTATAATTGCTTTTATGTGAATCAGATTAACATGAAAGGATTAGATGGAATTCAAGGACCAATATATGTGGGAACTGGATGTGTGTTCAGACGCCAAGCGCTTTATGGACATAACGCGCCCAAGGAGAAGAAAGCTCCAACAAGGACATGCAATTGCTGGTTAAAGTGTTGCTGCTGCTGCAAAAGTTGTTTCTCCATAAGGAAAAAGGAAATTAAGAAGCCTAAATTGGAGGTGAAGCCTCTTATAAAAGACAAAGACTCCGTCGCATTAGTGGTCTCTCAAGAGGGCACCCAAGGTAAAGTCACATTTCTGATATCCTTCTGCATACTATGTTGATACCATTTAACTGATATCCTTATTTTTTATGTCAATGTAGCTTGAGCAGGTGACAATCAATCTTCGATCTCTAATCACAAGTTAGAAATGAAATTTGGGCAATCTCAAGCTTTTGTTGCATCAACATTTGCGAGAAAATGGTGGAACTCTTAGAAGTGCTAGTCCAGCTTCCCTGGTAAAAGAGGCCATTCATGTAATAAACTGTTGTTATGAAGATAAAACAGAATGGGGAAAAGTGGTAAGTCAGGTCCATCTCTTCAAGTTTCTTGCTTTCTACAAGTATCAAAACGAATGTACTGATCGTTATACCCAACTGCTTTGAAAATGCAGATTGGTTGTATATATGGTTTAGTCATAGAGGATTTATTAACAGGCTTCAAAATGCATTGTCACAGCTGGAGATCCATATATTGCATGCCTACAAGGCCGACATTTAATGGATCAGCACCGATCAATCTATCAGATCGTCTCCACCAGGTCCTTCGATGGGCTCTTGGTTCTATTGAAATCTTTTTCAGCAGGCATTGCCCTCTCTGGTATGGATATGGTGGTGGTCCCAATTGGCTCGAACGTTTCTGATACATAAACGCCACCATTTATCCATTCATGTGTCTTCCCTTAGTCACTTATTGCACTCTACCTTTGAAAGAGATTTGTAGAAATAATACTTGCTCAAATTAGAACTTAGAAGTGGATGTTGCTTGACATTTGGTGGAATGCAATGTGCTGCAGGAAGTTCTTGTGAGATTCGCGCGATTTAGATCAGAGGAGGACGAGTGGATAAACATAACAAAGTCAGTCCTGGAACGATATGTACCTCTTGAGAGTTCAGAATGTAACAAAGTCAGGGTTGGGGATCATGTTTTGTGCTTCCAGGTACACCTTTCTTCCAATGGACTCTCTTTTCCCGTTGTTCTAGGGGTAAAAAGGGCAAATAACTTCTTGGGTAGCGCCATTGATAGAGGGTCTAAGAATGAGATCACAAAAGGTAGAATATATCACAGTGATGGCCTCTGAATTGCAGATATGCTGGTGTATCGCAGGATGGTTTAACTTTATATTATTTTTTTTCTATTTTGATCTAACTAGGAGAGGAAGGACCAGGCTAGATATGTTGAGGCGTATGTTACTGAAATTCAAAAGAAATTTCATGGTATAAGGGGCTGCAGATGTCTCATCGTGATTTAATATGATCATGATAACACAGAGGTGCGTTTTCATAACAGGAGAATATCTATCCATTATTATCATTTTGCACTTGGTTGGATTTACGTTATCACACTTTTTGTTACTTTTTACTTTAGGAAATTGTTCATTTGAGGAGATTATGTTTCCGGCCAAGCGTATTAGCGCGTCTGTGCCAGATTTAGGTTTTGAATATATGCTCCCAGGAAAATTTATTACACCTGAGGTAAAATCTTTTAACCATAGAAAAGACATCCTATTATCTACATGATCAAGCTGCACTAAGCTAAACTCTTCAAAAAGATATCTAATTCTGTTCTTTTCTTGTTAAATCATGCAGCTTAACAATGTCGCTAGCCTGTGGTTTTTGTCACTTTTCATTTGCCTTGGCTGTAGGATTTTTCATTTCCCCCTATCTCCCAATTTTTTGTCATTTGCTCTTTCCCTTATATTTGGCATTGGTTTGAAAAGCCAAGAGAATGTTAAAAGTTATACGATTAGAAGAATGAAAGGGAGGATGCAACCAGCCCATTCTCTACTTACAAAGTTACAAGTAGAGAAAATTCTACTATACCCATTCTTATTTAATAACTTTATTTATTGTCTTTTATAGGTGGAGCAACTGAAGAAATGAAAGATGGAGATAGTGAAGATATAGACCTTACATAAGAAAGAACTTTGAGTTGTTGTCAATATTCTTAAAGTCTTTTGTTATAGCATTTTAAACTTTAACTTTTGAAGTTGTAAAACTTATGTAATTTGGTTAAAAATATTTTGCTATTATCGTTATTCTTTGCTTATTGGATAAGAAAGATTATGTAGTGTTTTATTATTTTATTCATATAATATCCAGGTTATAATTACAAATAATTTTAGGTGGTAATGTCAATTAAACATTTAAAATAGCCTAACAGAACCGTTGCAATAAGCACAAATGTCGTTGTCATAGACATTTTGAACCATTCCGATAGCTGTTGCAGACCGTTCCATAAAGTGTGACAAACTGATGCAATAGAAATAAAATCGTTACTGTAGCATTATAAAACCGTTACAATAGCTGTAAATAACCGTTGCAATAAACTATATTGTAATAGTTTCCAACCATTGTAGTAAATAACATGGTAACGGTTTACAACGGTTGCATAAAGTATATGGAAACGGTTTATAACCGTTGCAATAGCTTAATCTATAGCAACGGTTTTGTCAACCGTTGCCAAAAACCGTTGTTGTAGATCAATTGGCACGCGAGCGGATGTCACGGTCGCCGAACCGTTCCAATAACTCTATGGCAACGGCTGTTCTATCAATTGCAACGGTTTACCAACCGTTGCCATAAGCCTATATTCCAGTAGTGACAAAGTTAGGAAGATGTCACAAAAATTAATGCTAGCGTGAGACTTTTTTGTTAGGATCGAAAATTCAGTGTCATGCACAATCTAGCAAAGTAAATAATAAACGGAGATTAATTATATAACAAAGAGAAACATATCAAAAGAGACACAAACATTTAACGTGGTTCACTTAATTCACCTACGTTCAAGGCAGAGATGAGCAATTCACTATATAAAAAAGAGTACAAAAAATCAAGATAAAAAGCTCACATAAAGGCAAACACAAGCGGCACACAAACACTTGCTCCCTAAAGTTTTCCTCCTAAAGACGGCTCTCAAATCCCATAAATATTGGCTACTTGTTATTAAGTTTTAACAAGTTGATAAACTAACACATAGTTCATCATACAATATTATGATATCTAATTATTGTAAATGGTTACTAGCTAATATTGAGATGTTAAATTAATAGGTACCGTATCATGTAAACGTGAAAATAATACCATTTAGAAAAAAATTATAAAAACATTATGAATTATTATATAGTAAAGACATAACAAAAGTTAATAAATAAATATTTTAGAATTTGTTTTAAATATTTATTATCATAGCAGTCTTAATGGATAACATGCAATAATTTTTATTTTAATTATGACATAAAACACTCTCAACTTAATGATTATAATTAATAAAAAAGTAATTTTGAATAGTAACGATTTGGTAAGAAAATTTGAGAATTTACAAGTTTAGATACATATAATTACATAAAGTTCTATTAGGCCATCCCAACACCCTGGGCATTGGGCGTGTCCAGGGCGTAAGCCCTAATGGTCGAGGCATATGTTTCACGGAACTAAGCCCCACACATAAGCTTAGTGGCATTTTTCGAGTGCTCCGTCCCAAGCCGAGCACCCAAACGAATTCTTATTCTGGCTTTTAAAACATAGAGTGCGACCCATGAGTATACTGGTATAGTCTAATCTTATTTATCTTTCTTGTCACCCATGGCGGAAAGGAAATTAGACGTTGGTGCTAGTTGCCTGTAGGAGCGAAGCTACAGTTGTATAAGGATGGTCAATTGACCACCCTTCGTCAAATAATTATACATATATACATATATATATATATATATATATATATATATATATATATATATATATATATATATATATATATATATATATAGGTAAAATATTATATTTTTAGGTATATAATATACATTAAATATCGTTTGTCGATGAAATTTTTCACTTCTTTCAAGTTTGAACACTCTTAGAAAAATTCTTGTCTTTGCCACTAATTGCTTGTAGGTTGGTGGAACAACAGGCAGCATGTATGCAACAACAAAAACAACAACGACCTAGTATAATTTCACAAGTGGGGTCTGGAGAGGGTAATATATACGCAGACCTTACCCCTACCCCAAGACGCAGAGAGGCTGTTTCCACGAGACCCTCGGCTCAAGGAAGCAACAAGAGACAATATATTAGTACTATCAATAGACTCATAATATAATAATATAAAATAAAATAACATAACCTAAGTAACATAAAATAACAAATAAAAACAATATAAGAAATATAGGAAATACGAAATGGATGGACGCTAAGCCTGCATCAGTAGCTGACCAGTATCATCCTAAGACTAACTCCTAACTGGCTAGTCTCACTCTCGTGCACTGTAGAAATATTCCCAACTTCCCCCTAACCTACAATTTTAATGATCAACCTCCGTAATTCCCTGTCAAGGGCCATGTCCTCAGTAATCCTAAGTCGCGCCATGTCCTACCTGATCACCTAGTCCTAGTACTTCTTAGGTTTCCCTCCCCATCTCCTCGTGCTCGCCGCAACCATTCGTTCACACCTCCTCACTGGTGCATCAGAGCTCCTCCTCTGAATGTGCCGGAACCATCTGAGTCTTGCTTCCCGCATCTTGTGCTCCATGGGGGCCACGCCCACCGTCTCTCAAATATCTTCATTCCTAATATTATCTATCCTTATATGCCCGCACATCCACTTCAACATCCTCATCTCTACTACTTTCATCTTCGGGATATGTGAGTTCTTAACCAGCCAACACTCGGTCTCATTCAACATGGCCGGCCTAACCACTGCTCTATAAAACTTACCTTTTAGTAACAGTGGCACTTTATTGTCATATAGGACTTCTGATGCTAACCTCCACTTCATCCACCCCACCCCTATACGGTGTGTGACATCGTCGTCGATCTTCCCGATCCCGTGAGTAACTGACCCAAGGTACTGGAAACTACTCCTCTTAGGAATGACTTGATAGTCAAGCCTTACTTCCCCTCCCGCTTCCATCGGCTCAGCCCCAAATTTACACTCGAGATATTCTGTCTTTGTCACGCTCAACCTGAAGTCTTTAGACTCAAATGCATGTATCTAAGCCTCTAACCTCTTGTTGACGTCGCCTTGTTGATAATATAACATAGATAATATAATTAAATACCCCCACATTGAGCCCAAAAAGGAATATAACATGCAGATTTTGTACTACGTTATATTATTTTTCTTTTTTCTCTTTCTTTCCAATATGTAGTTTGCATAAAATATCATATTCTTCTCTTTTCGGAATTGTGCAACCCTAAAATCTGTAGTCGTTTTTAATTGCGATCATGAGGAGACAAAACATAAACGTACTTTATCTACTCGCCCGCCCAGCCTCGAGCTGAAATTATGAAAAGATGAATGTACTTATATTACCTCTTAAAAATATATTGTCTCAAGAAATACAATCATAAGAGGATATAATTTTTTTATTTAAGAAAACAAAAATACCCAAAAATAACGAAATAGAAAAAATGAAAAAGAATATATTTCCATTTTATTTGGTCATCCGGAAAACTACTTAAAATGGTGATGAAACTATTGTCAGGGCACTCAAGTTTCAACATGTAGCTAAGTAGGATCCCTTTTTTTCTCCTATAATAATTGCTTAGGCATTTTCCTTTATGCCAAGGCCCCAAAATACCTACCAACTATTAATTCTCTATATTTTTCCTTTTTTTGGGTCTAATTTTTTTTTTCAAGACTATATACACCCTAGAAATAGTAGCATTAAGTTACATATCTCATAGTGGTTTTACATGTTTCATTATTTTCGTGCAAAAATATACTATGAGAGAGTTTGACATAATAAATCGTGAGCTTGATCACACCCAACTATGCCTTAGAAAAAGGACAATGCGGTCGTTGCAAATATAATCCGGTTTACAAGTCCGGAGTCGAATCCCATAGAGAACTAAGGTTTAGCTACAGTTGTTCACTATCACCATGAAGACAAGCTTGAACAATTCCTAGCTTATAGATGTTTAGATTCTTGTGTTTAACTAAATAACTAACAAAACTACTAAATGCACAACTAAATATACTAAGGGTTAGAGACAAGATTAAGGAGGTCTAGAGTTATGATTTCTCCAATTGTCGGAATCCTACGCGCTATGTCTTCTATAATTTCGCCTAAGTATTCTCAACCAATCATGAGCACTCTTAATACCGTAAATCTCTCACGACTAATTACGATAATTTACTAGACGCACTGTCCCGAGCTACGCTAGCTGGCTTTAAATACAACTCACTTCACATGGCACCCAAGGCTTCGTTATCTCTAATCCCACCTTTAAACCCTCGATTATTGACCACTCATATACTATGGGAGTGGTGTTATTCAACAATTACCTAAATATGTACTCTCTCCCGAGTTATGCATACTAAATAGGCACAGCTAATCGAGAGCTCTTCAATCAACCAGAATATAAATGTAGTTGAACAAATAGAGAAAAACTATGGCTCAATTATATAAAAATCTAACAAGAATTTATCCTACAAAAGGTTCTATCAAAACTCTAGATAACAAATTAGCTATTCATAATAGTATATAAAACTACAGTACTAAAAGTCATAACCAACAATGAAAATTAGGAAGAGGAAGGAAAAACTCATAGATGAATTCTCCGCCTTACTCCCAATGTGTTCTTGCCTCCAAGAGTGTTGTCTAATTCTAAAATAGTGTCTCTCGCCTCCTTGGGTCTAATTTATGTCTAAAATATGTCCCCTCCTTGTTCTTGTCCGGCTTCCTTGGTTTAATATATGGTTTAGGGCTTATAATCTCGTGTTTTGAACATAAGTCCCTGAAATTTCTGCCTCCTTCCAGGTCGCGATGGAACCACGGCCAAACATGCCCTCTGATTCTTCAATTGTCCGCGACCATCTTCAATCGCAGTTCTGCCGCGATCGCAGTAAAACCGTCGTTATTTATTCTGTTCAGTTTGTAATTAGGAAAAAAGTGAAACATCAAAGTTATAGCCCTTTGAGTTATCTTTCCAACCATATATTGTGAAGCCAAAATAGAGTTTTGAGCAAAACGTTATATCCAAGTTACTAGACAGTGTGGAATATGCCTTATCGTGTCTTCCTTTGTTCTCAACTGTCAAATTTAACCCCCGAACACGATCCCAACTTAATTCCTTTTTCTTTTACTCAGACTTCAAAGCTCAAAATCACTTAAATGCATTTTATAATATCTATATAGCTCGGAATCACACCTACAAGGTATAAAACATAAAATTAGTACAAAACACTAGCGATTAAAGCTCAAACTCAATTAAAGTGCAGCAAACTAGAGTGTAATAATTGACTAAAATACGTAATTATAGCCTATCATCAATACCTCACACTTAAGCCCTTGCTCGTCCTCGAGTAACCAAACTACACTTTTTTTTTATTGACACGGCCTTTTTAAATAATTCTCCTAACGCATCACACCAAAAGTATATAAAATAGAGCAAGGAAGAAAGTGTAACATCTTCACCTCAAGATTTGACTCACAAGTGCCACGCATTATTCAAAACTAACATACTTACTTTAGCGTAGAGGTCACTGATATTACCTTTCCTCCATGAATCAAGTGCCCTCACAACACAAGAGATTAGTTCTACACAATAAAATTTAAGAACACTTAGGAACTCAAGACAGAAAGAATTCACTCACTCTTAGAAATAACATTCATATGCCACAAAAGATGCACAATAAGCTTGCCCGTAGTGTACTACTCCACTAATCGAGCTCATTCAATCTTGGATCAATTAAGACTTTATTTGGTTGTAATGTAGGCTATGGGACAGGTAGGATACATTTAGATATAATAGTGACTACACCTCCCTAAGCACTTTAATACCTAAACTTTAATATTCAAACCTCATACTTATGTCAAACAAAAATTATATCTTCACATCAATGTAAATTACCCCATTCTTCTTTAATCACACTTAGGTCAAGAGCCACCACTTATCAAAGAATATTTTTTTCACAACAATCCAACTATATTTTTTTTTCCAGTTCAAGTGGCTCTTCTTTTTTTTTTTTCAAAACAGTGCACCTTTCTCCTTATTCAATTAGTTCCACTCAAAAGCCAAACCAACCACCTCACACTTTATCATTTACAAAGTTCGTAACATTCAAGTTCTCATAAGAGGTGAAAAGGTTCGAATAGATGGTTAATTCAAACAAATGGGTAAGGCTTGTAATGTGGTTGCCAAAGAAACATGATTACATGCTCAAAGGGATTAACTATGATATATAATAATTAGGTGGGTAAAATATCTATAAATGGCTCAACAAGAAATGCCTATATCACTTCCAAGACTGAATAAAACTACTATTTCGCTTTGCAAAAATACGGGGCAAGTTCTAGGCATCAAATGTAAAACACTGAATAATACAAACCTGAGACACACATGACATATAACTCACTAAGGATTGGATTCATAGACACTCTAGTCAAAGCAGTTAAGCAAAGTTAAGATAATACAATTTAAGGTACTTCTACAAGAGTCAAAAATTGAGCATAAGCATCACAACTAAAGTACTCACTATTCTAAAGGCATAACCAAGTCAAGAAATATTGCTTCAATTCATAACACAATAATGGCTCCTACTTCCCAAAAAAAAAAACTAACTACACTCGG
The DNA here is from genome assembly GCA_032618575.1 of Nicotiana noctiflora. NCBI lineage: Eukaryota > Viridiplantae > Streptophyta > Magnoliopsida > Solanales > Solanaceae > Nicotiana > Nicotiana noctiflora. The sequence goes on from JASVEL010001020.1 coordinate 272,995, forward strand.
TTCAAATAAAATCCTTGAAAAAGAACTGTGGCTTAAAAAAAACCAAGGGGTAATTATTAAACTACCTAACAAATAAAAAAATTCTTTTTGGTATTTTCTTTAGACTTACTTCCCTCAAGAAAACTGTCTAGAAGATCTGTCAATAGGAAAAGTCCAATTTAAAAAAAAAAGCAAAACAGCTAAAGTAGCATGTAAAGTCACCTAGACAATCTTTTTACCCCACACTTAAAATTGTGCGTTGTCTCCAATGCACATCCATACATAAAGAGGGTAAAAGAAACTCCCTGATAGGCCAAAGGCCGAAGTACTAGCAGTTCATGGGGTACTCAGACTTCTCCCAGCTTGGTCGTTCATGCAGGTACCTCACACTTAGTTCCAACCATTGCATTTATTGGTGCATCCTTCCAATACCTTTGCTTTTTATGCTCCTAGAAAATAAAAAATTTGACACTACAAAGATAATATAATTAAATTAAAAATAAATAAATAAATAAAAGAAAGCAATAAAGTTGGATTGCCTCCCAACAAGTGCTTGATTTAACGTCACGGTACGACGTGAATAACTTTCTGCCTCCACTTTGAACTTATGAATCAGACCCCAAGTTTTAATTCTACTCTATGATCATGCTCCTGGGGTGGTGGAATGAATCTGGCTGGTCCAATAAACTAATGTAGTATTCTGCACTTCTTGGCATTTAGATGAGGTGTGTAACCCCGATTTTCTGGCTAGAAGAATTCCCGAATGTAAGAACTTTTTTCCTCATTCCCCGGCTCCGCAAATGGCTCAGACGACTCTATTTCCATATCATCATCTAAACAAAATGTGAAAAATACACTTGGAGTGAGGACCAATGCCGTCAACTACATGAACATTAGGACAATCTACATTCTTAACATTAATGACAATAGAGTCAACAAAATATGTATCCTCAATATCCTTGGTTGACTCTAGTATATATTCTACAACATCGACATCCTCAAAATCTAGTGCGATTGGTTGTTGGTGTTCTACTCTAGCATCCTCCTCTAGCTCATCAATTTCTGTATCAGATTCACTCTCTTCTTGGATACTATTCACAATATTAGCTTGTTGAGAATTAAAATATTCAACTAGTTGAATCATGTGAACTTTCAAGTTGTGAATAGTTTCCTCCTGCCTTTCTATCAGCAATAGTAATTTACTCTATTGTTCCAAAATGCACATTAACATATCTTCAAGCTTCTTTAGGTAAGCTTTTCTAGGTTCTTTATTCCTATTAACTTCATCAAAAAAAGAAGAACCATCAAAGTAAGGGGTTCGGGGAAGCTAAGAAATATAAGCATAACCGCGAAAGTGTCCATCTTGACCACCACACATATCACACACATTCCACACATAAGATTGAGTTGGTGCACAAAACACGCTCTTAGGAATATTTTGATAAATTTGCCCTGGGTGGTTTCCTTAATAATATGCGTAAGGAGGATCAAAAGAAGAATTACCAACAACAAAATTCTCATAATTCCATGACGTCATGTTTCTCAAATAAACAAATAAAACTAAACTAAAACTTAATAATAAAAAATTAAATTATAAATTAAAAGTTCAAACTGGAAACCTAGCAATATGTACACCTACAACTACACCGTTAGTTCCCCGGCAACGGCGAAAAAATTTGATCACGCCCAACTATGCCTTATAAAAAGACAATGCGGTCGTCGCAAATATATTCCGATTTACAAGTCCGGAGTCGAATCCCACAGAGAACTAAGGTTTAGTTACAGTTGTTCACTATTACCAAGAAGACAAAGTTGAACAATTCCGAACTAATAGATATTTAGATTCTCGTGTTTAACTAATTAACTAACAAAACTACTAAATTAACAACTAAATATACTAAGGGTTAGAGACAAGATTAAGGAGGCCTACAGTTATGATTTTCCCAATTGTCAGTATCCTTTCTGCTATGTCTTCTATAATTTCGCTGAACTATTCTCTACCAATAATGAGCACTCTTATTACCGTAAATCTCTCCTGAGTAATTATGATAATTTACTAGATGCACTCTCCCGAGCTACGCTAGCTGGCTTTTAATACATCTCACTTCAAATCGCACCAAAGGCTTCGTTATCCATAGTGCCACCTTTAAACCCTCGATTATTGATCCCTCATATACTATGGGAGTGATGTTATTCAACAATTACCTAAATATGCACTCTCTCCCGAGTTATGCATACTAAATAGGCACAACTACTTCAGAGCTCTTCAATCAACCAGAATATAAATGTAGTTGAACAAATAGAGAAAAGCTATGGCTCAATTATATAAAAACCTAACAAGAATTTATCCTACAAAAGGCTCTATCAAAACTCTAGATAACAAAATAGCTATTCATAATAGTATGTAAAACTACAATACTAAAAGTCATAAACAACAATGAAAAATAGGAAGAGGAAGGAAAAACTTGTAGAAGAATTCTTCGCCTTGCTCCCAATTTGTTCTTGCCTCCAAGGGTGTTACCCTAATAAAGTGTCTCTCGCCTCCTGAGGTCAAATTTATGTCTAAAATATGTCCCCTCCTTGTTCTTGGCCGGCTTCCTTGGTTTAATATAGGGTTTAGGGCTTAAAATCCCGTATTTTGCACATAAGTCCCTAAAATTTCTGCCTCCTGCCGCAGTTTTGCCGCGGTCGCGGTGGAACCACGATCAAACATGCCCTCTGATTCTTTAATTGTCCGCGACCATCTTCTACCGCAGTTCTTCCGCAGTCTCGATAAAACTGCACCTTTCCATCATGGTCCTTTTGGAATTTTGAAAAACATAAAACATTAAAGTTGTATCCCTTGAAGTTAGCTTTCCAACCATATATTGTTGATCCAAAACAGAGTTTGGAGCAAAATGTTAAGTCCAATTTACTAGACAGTGCGCACTATGCCTCATCGAGTCTTCGTTTGTTCTCAACTATCAAATTTGACCCCCGAACACAATCCCGGCTTAATTCTTTGAGCTTTTACTCAGACATGAAAGCTCCAAATCACTTAATGCATTACATAACATCTATATAGCTCGGAATCACACCTAGAAGGCATAAAACACACAATTAGTGCAAAACACTTACGATTAAAGCTCAAACTCAATTAAAGTTTAGAGTGTAATAATCGATTAAAATACGTAATTATAGTCTATCATCATGGCTTTACAGTAAGGAGGTTCAAAATCGAACCGTAACCGTTAACCGAACTACAAAAATAATTTATTTGCTTATTGGTATTGGGTTATCGGGGTAGTGGTTGGTGAACGGATTGAAATTTTATAATTAATAACTTAACAATTTGCGACGAATTACTCAACTATTTTCTTATCAGATAAATTATTGGTCCGTTAAGAATTTTTATATTTATAAATTTACTTTAATGTATATAAAATTATATTTGAAATCCTAAATCCCTAATTATCTCAATTCATGCCGCAATAGTCTGTAAATTCTAGGAAGATATTGCTCGGATGGACTTTGGTTTTGCTATATCCATCAGTTTCTTCTTTATTATGTGGTTCATTAGAAAATTAAAAAGGAAAAGGTACAACTTTTAAAGAATCCCTTTGGACTTGTGATAACTTAGAGTGGATATGCTTAAACACAATCTTGAACTATATGATCAACAAAAGATGCTGATCATCATTCTAATAGGAAAAAAAGATCTATATTTTACAAAAATTGTCTATTTAGATTGAGAAGCCTATATCTTTCTTCAAATGAAATTGTTACTACCAGCATTGCTTAAATAAATGCTCGACTAGAGACAGGCGAGCACCGAGCACCGAGCACCGAGCATATATAATGCTTTACTCCAAATTTTTTCTTGTCTCTAATTCTTAACTTCGTTTTAATCTTCTATTTGATTTTACCGATCAATCGCCGGATAATTGCTAATCCGATACTAATACGTTTGATACCTTATGAATGGCTAGCGAATTGTTACATTTATAAGCAGATGCTAACCCAAATTATTAACGTAAATGCTAGATTTATGAGGAAGAAGATTAAGAAATGGAGAAATAGAGAATTATAGAGAAATCGAAATTGTATTGCTTTTGTCGATTAAGCATTCGGTCATTACTACGTTATGTAGAGTTTCACCACTAACTACATGACAACTCTTGTACAATTGTCAACTAACCACATTAACTAACCACCTTATAACTAACTCTAAACATATACTTTTACTATGTACATTTTGACCCTCTATCCCAGAACTCCCCTCAAGCTGGAGGGTGAAAAATATTGAACACTCTAAGCTTGTAAAAAAGAAGAAATGTTGAGCAACAAGACCTTTATTATAAGATCAACCAACTAAAGCTTGGTTGAAATGTCATGAGTAGTGAGTAAACCATTCTTAATGTTCTCTCGAATAAGATGATAATTTATCTCTATGTGCTTTGTCCTATCATAAAAAAATATGAGTTGCCACTATTTGAATAACATCTTTGCTATCACAATATAGGTCAACAGATTGATGTATCTCAATGTGCAACTCTTGCAACATTTCAACTAGCCAAGTAACCTTATCTACTACTGCTGTGAGGCTTCTGTATTCAGCTTCAGCTGAGCTTCGACTCACTATCTAATGCTTCTTGGACTTTTAGGATAATAAGGTATCCCCGAGATGGACAACATATCCAATGATCGGCCTTCTGTGTGTTTAAGCATGCTGTCTAATCTGAATAACATAAGGCATAAAGCTAAGAAATAAGGCCCATTTTGAGAAAGATATCAAAACCAGGTGAACTTTTAATGTACCTAACCCCTCTAAGTGCAGCAACTAAGTGTGACTTATTGGGAAGCTGCATGAACTGACTCAAAACTTGCACGATAAAGAAAATGTCAGGTCGTGTAATGGTCAAGTAGAGTAACTTATCTACCATCCTTTGATAATTACCTACATCTTGCAACTCCTCATCACCATTGTGCCCTACATGTTTGTCATACTTTGTGGTGGTGAGTTTCTGATTAAGTTCAATAGGAGCGGATGCAGGTTTAGCAGCAGCTGGTCATGTGATGGATATTAACTCCAGTGCATATTCTCTCTGGTATATAGAATCTCCTTATCTGGTGTCAACAATTTAATGCCTAAGAAATATTCGAGCTCACCCGAATATTTGATATTAAAATTGTTATGTAATGTACTCTTGGCCTCTTCCACATGGGAAACATTTCTACCAATGATCAAGAGATCATCAATATGCACCAATATAATCACAATGTCATGTGTTATCTGCTTAGTGAATAGAGAATGATCATATGCACTCTACTGATATCCTACTCCCACTAAGGCATCTGTGAGCTTAATGTTCAACTGCTTTGAAGCTTGTTGCAGGCCATAGAGTGATTTCAATAGTCTGCAAGCTTTATTCTCCCCATGTCGTTGGAAACCCAGTGGCTAAACCATGTATACTTCTTTATACAGATACCATTGTAGGAATGCATTATTGACATCCATCTGATAGAGGATCCATCCCTTCGAGGCTACTATATTAAGAACAATTCTCATAGTTACCATTTTGACAACTGGTGAGGTAATCCAACCCTTCTTGTTGGGTGTATCCTTTTGTTGCTAATCGTGCCTTAAATCTATCAACCACTCCACATGATTTATATGTGATATTAAACACCCATTTAGAACCAATTTGTTTCTAACTTCTGGCAAAAGTCGACCACTTCCGAGGTATGGTTTTCTTCAAGTGCTTTAATCTCTTGGTCCATAGTTTCTATCCATTTTGGATAATGTTTAACTTTCTTAAAAGACTGTGGTTCAGTTCAAACAAAATTAACATCGATATATGACTGATATGTAGGGAATAGATAATCATAAGAGATAACAAATAAAGATGGAATAAATATTTTGGGTGTGTGTCATAGCAGTGGTGATATAATCTTTACGGAAAAGGTCCAAATATGCCCGTGAACTATGTAAAATAGGACAAATATGCCCGTCGTTTATAGTTCGGCCCAAATATGCCCATTCCGTCAAATAGTTGGGCATATATGCCCTTATTTGACGGAAACTTGATTTTTATTTTTTTATTTTTTATTTATTGATACCAAATAACCAAACCCAACTTAAAAATAACCCACCCGACCCATGTCCTATTTTGACGGGCATTTTTGTCCTATTTCGCATAGTTCACGGGCATATTTGTGCTATTTCGCATAGTTCACGGGCATATTTGAATAAAATGACGGTAATATAAGCTTTAGTTCATATCATTTCAAACTTTATGGAGAAATTACATATATTCATAACAGGAAACATGTGTTAATCATTTAGGAGATAGCATATTAGATAGTGCATTAATTATTTAAACTACATATAATTAAAAAATTAATACCCGTTTTGTCCGTGAAAGACACCTATGAAACAACTTTTGGAGGAACCTCTATAGGAAAAATTTAAATTAGGAGTCAACTATTAAATGAGTAGTTACAGTAATAGGATTTTATTCGTTACATCCAATGAATGTATACTCAAGAAAGAAAAAATTTGAAATCATAATATAATACTACAACTAATTGAGAAAAAAATCAATGACTGCAATTTGAGTTTAATTTCTTCAAGGATATTAATTCATTTTCCTGCCAAAACAAAAATTTTGTATGCCATTTCCCAAATTTGAACGTTTTGTCAAATCTATAAATAACAGGAGTAGTGAAAGAACATCAGCACAAAAGCACAGAGGTAGAATTGTTATCTGCGGTCTTTTGATTAAAATGGCGAAGTTCTTTATCTTTCTCTTTCTTTTTTGTTTTTTCAATTTATTCTATAGAGTTTATTCAATCTGTAGCGACTTTATCTTTGGTTTTCTTGTTTTCTTTTTAAAGTCTTGAATGATTTATGTAACATTCGCTATGAAATGTACTGATTTAACTCAATTAATGCATGTTTCCAGTATAGAATTAACGGAAAAGGTCCAAATATGCCCGTGAACTATGCGAAATATCACAAATATGCCCGTGAACTATGCGAAATAGCACAAATATGCCCGTGAACTATGCGAAATAGGACAAAAATGCTCGTCGAAATAGGACATGGGTCGGGTGGGTTATTTTTAAGTTGGGTTTGGTTATTTGGTATCAATAAATAAAAAATAAAAAAATAAAAATCAAGTTTCCGTCAAATAAGGGCATATATGCCCAACTATTTGACGGAATGAGCATATTTGGGCCGAACTATAAACGACGGGCATATTTGTCCTATTTCGCATAGTTCACGGGCATATTTGGACCTTTTCCGTAATCTTTAAGCCAAACAGAGTGCCTTCTTTCTCGACTAGATTTCCTAGTCTCTACTTCTATAGATGCTGGTTGTGAATGAACTTTTTCTATTCCTCCTTCTATTATTGTATCAGCTTTTGGTTCAAGGAAAGAAGGAATGAGATTCTCACTTATTTTGAGGTAGCAACTGCTATCTCATGGTCTTCACCAGACTCTACATGATGTATGACTATGTCCACACTAGCATTATGCACTTCTGTAGTATTGTTTTTAGCAACCGGCAACCGCATGTTCTGGGTTGTACTTGGAATCACAAGTGCATGTGGTTGATGTCTATATACCTGTAGAACTGAAGGTTGAGAAGTGAATAGATCCTCTGCACTGTCTCACTCAGTAGTTCTTTCAAAAGAAACATCTGCTATCTCTTCTAACAAATACACTTTCTATTCTCTACATCGTGCATCCTATAACTCTTTTGTGTTTCTCAGTATCCAATAAGAACAATATTTTTTTCTCTAACTATGAACTTAACACCTTTCGGCAGGCTACTAACATAACATAAGCAACCAAACATAAGTGATCTATTTTGGCTGACTTTCCATACAATAATGCATAACGTAATTTTCCTTGCAAAATACTAGTGGGCAGTTTGTTTACCAAGTATACTAAACTTCTTACACAATCACCACACAACCTCCTAAGAATCGAGCTTTGAAATTTCAAAGCTCTTCCAACCACCAGTATATGGATGTGTTTTTTGTTCAATCACCCTATTTTATGGTGGGGTGTATAGACAACTACTTGGTGTATGATTCCTAGAGAAGAAAACAAAGCATTGGATTGAGGGTTGAACAACTCACCACCATTATCTAATCTAACAATCTTCACAGTAGCTTCAAACTAAGTGTTTATCATTGCAACAAAGTTCTTTATTACAACAACTACTTCACATTTAGATCGTATTAAGCACACTCAAGTAAACATGATGTAGTCATATACTATTATAACAAATTAAAGCTTCATGTCATATGTAGGTACCTTATGAGGTTCCCAAAAATCCATGTGTATGAGCTGAAAATAACTATGTATAAGGAAAAATCGGAGGGTCCAATTTCTCGTCAATAAGGCATTTCAGGAGATCATCTTGAGACCTCGAGGCGGCAAGGTTGTGGTTGAGTTCCCTCCCTCAAGGATTGTTGATGCCTGAGCTGACAACGTTGGCCACGGTTGCGATGATGTATTGGGAAAAACCTAAATTTTTATTAAAGGTGACGTGGCATGACACATGGATTGGTCAAAAGGTCATCAAATAATATTTAATTAAGAATAAGAATTCAGAATGGACATGAGGAGTAATTTAGATACGTATCACGTATCTAAATGAGGCATTTAAGACTAGGGATTCTTGAAGATTCAAAAGATAAGAAGTTAATGGTAAAAAATACGGGAAAAGGGAAAAGTAAGCAGTCACGAAAAGCGGATTTAGACACGAGTCCCGTATCAATTCAAGACATTTAAATCCAACGGAACAAAAGACGTCAAACACATGGATTCGCAGACAAAAAAGAGTCTAGATTCAATATTAAATAACTGATACGTTGAAAATTTGGTATTTAATAAGAATGATTGTGTAACGGCTTATTCAATATCATTTTGTTGCTCATAATTGTATCATTAAAACTTAGGTTTCATATTTCTACCAAGGACCATCTATAAAACGAAGAAGTCTTTTCATTTGCAGGACAGGAAAATTATTGATATCACATTGGAATACATGTTTTTTTACTGCTTATTCAGAGAAAACCTATTATATTTTTCGGTCTCTTGATTATTGTGAGCACGTAAGATTTTGCCTATATGAGAATTACTCCCAAAAACTCAGAATAAAATAATTTTGTGTCGTTTGCAATTATTGTGGATTTTGTGTTATTTTTCTCTTACTGTTCGCGTTTGTGTGTGTATGTTTATTTGTTAAATTAAGGAAAATACCAAAATATCGCATTTCGCATTCATAGGATTTAATTCTACCACTAAGAGTAATTAAGTTATTTTTTTAAATGAAGAATAAAATTCACAAAAAATAGTATATTTTTGCATTTTTAGTATTTAATGTACAATTAAATAAATTTTGTTTTAATTGATATTTAGTCTAGAGTACTAATTATTAATTAAGTGTTAATTAATATTTTTGTAAGTAATTTTGGTTTCACTATTTATTTTAGAGTTTTGTTCAAATTGGTTAATTAAAAGAAGAAAAGGAAAGGGTTTAAAAAACAAGAGAAAACTCGGATTGGGCCCAGATCATGTAATTAAATCCAAAGCCCAAGACAACCCATCCCAAAGCTAGCCCAGTCTTCAATAACCGCCCGACCCGACCCCTTTTTTATTAATGAATTGATCATGGCCATTGGATTTCAATCATCCAACGGCATAAATTAATCCTGGTATTTTGACATAACCAAGACCCCCAAACCCCCGTTACCCCAGTCATTCACACCAAACAACCTTTTCCCTTTCTCCCTCAACAATCCCTCTCATGGAACACTAGCCGCTGTCGAACAATCCCCACACCCAAGACCCTGCGGCAACAACGTCGTCGACCACCAAAAACACACCCCTAAACCACCTAACCACCCTCATTACAAATCCATGAACCGTTTAGCTCAAATCATTCCCCATCATCTTGAATCTTTATTTGAAGATTCGAGCAAAACTTGAACCGACTCCAACCAAGCCCAAACTCACACCCTATCACGCCATGACCTTCCTAATCCCCACACCACTATTGGACAGGCTCAAACCTAGCTGGAACTGGTCGAACCCCAAATGCGAGTCTCAAGAACCCTAGAATTCAAAAACTAGGGATTTCGACCAAATTAAAAGGAATTGAAGTTAATAGACTTTAATTGAGATGTTTTCGTTTGAAAACATTTCAATTAAAGTCCGTTCGACTTCAAAAATACAATTTCAAGTCCATTTGAGCCCAAGTCTGTTCGATTTTTGATTCTCTTCTTAAGGTATTTTATTTTCTTCTTTCTGTTTTTATTTATTGTTGTGCTCATTCTTTGGTTTAGTTGTTCATTTGTTTCTGTTTTGTGTTTAGTTTTTAATCTTCTCTGTTTCTTCTCAAAGACCTTTATTTGGTCGATAGTATTTCTGTTTTGCTTGTTTTAAATGTATTTGTTATAGGATACGAATTCGTTTCGATTAACATCGTTGGATGTTTAGTTTCGTATCTTTGTTCTTGCCCGACCCTGTGAATCCTGTTAGTCGAAATGCAGTAGCTAGTTTACTCGAATCGAGCAGCTTATTTTATTACTGATCATAAGGAAAATGGATCAATCACTTAATAGGAGTTTTGTTTTTCATGCTGTTGAATTCTTTGAATGTTTTTCATGCTGTCCATAAATTATAAACACTTAAATAGGAAACAGCGGAAAATAACATAAAGGATATGTAATCCGTGCCGCTTGGCACATACATCCGTCACAAAATAAATAAAACACTACCAAGATCCGGAACCCCACGGTAACACAGACTAAAAGAGAAATACAACTGGGGCTCTATGTATAAAGAGTTTCTAACAACGAAATGAGGAAAAATGTCAACTAGAAATACTAGAATAGAAGGGAAGCCTCCGGATCCGCGGACGTAGCAGATCATACCTCGAAGTCTCCCAGAAAGCTGCAGAATCACCTAGTATGAGCCTGCTCTGATGTACCTGGATCTGCACAACAAAAGTGTGCAGAAGAGTAGCATGAGTACACCACGGCGGTACTCAGTAAGTGCCAAGCCTAACCTCGATGGAGTAGTGACGAGGAAGGTCAGGGCCCTACTGAGAACAATAATAATATGATGATAACAAAATAAACAGTTTAACAGATAACAACAAAATTTCCAAAATAACAACATTTACTGAAACTGTCTACAATCAAGCTAAAAACAAATAACCAACTCAATAAACAAGTCCAGGATCTGTGGGAATTGAACCCACAGTCCCATTCTCAGTACCCCCGGGTCTCCGGGAATCGAACCCGCAGCCCATGTCTCAATAGTATCACAATAACTCAGGATCTCCGGGAATCGAACCCGTAGTCCCTACCAATAACTCAGGATCTCGGGAATCGAACCCGTAGTCCCTACCAATAACTCAGGATCTCGGGAATCGAACCCGTAGTCCCTACCAATAACTCAGGATCTCGGGAATCGAACCCGTAGTCCCTACCAATATCACATCGGGTCTCTGGGAATCGAACCCACAGCCCTGGGTCTCCGGGAATCGAACCCGCAGTCCACAAGCACAACCAATTAAGGAAATCCACAGAGAGAAAATAATTATGCTCAACTATAACTTCACCGAAAAATAGTGCCAATAATTAACAAGGAGTTCAAATAAGGCAATTAGGCAACTAAACAGTTATTTCAAAAACGTTTTTTTTTAATTTTTTTTTTTAAAAATGTGTGATTATTTCTTAAAATAAAAAAATAAAAAAAAGTGGTTTAGTTTTTTTTTTTAAAAAATAGCAAAAAATGTCAAAATTAATTTTCGTCATAGATAAGTTGAGTGATGCCGTTTTCAAAAACAGCCGAATGTACCCGAAAGGGACGCCGGAAGACTGATTTTGCATAAACTGCCACTTTGGGTCATTTTGTAAATTTTGGTCACTTGACCCACACAGCCTTAATTTCTTCGTCCCCGAGGCACTGAAAGGCCGTATTTGAAATATTGGATTTTTATTTTCAATTTGAAAAAAAAAAAAAATGTCAAGTTTGATTTTTTTCATAAATAAGTCGGGTGATGCTGTTTTTGTCAAAATTAGCCGCATGTTACCGAAAGGAACGCCGGATGGCTGACTTTGAATAAACAGCCACCTTTGGTTATTTTAAGATTTTTGGTCAATTAGCTAATGCAACCTTAAAATCTTCGTCCCCGAGACGCTGAAAGGCCGTGTTTGCAAAATCAAGTCTTTTCATTTTAATTAAAAAAAATATATAACAACAAAAAAGAGAGTCAGTTTATTTGCGTATGCCGTTTGGATTCTTGATCAAAATAAGTCGAGCCATCTTTGTCGGTGTTTTATCCCGTTCTTGCCAAGATAGCCTTAGAGTATCTTTCGGTTGTCGAAAGGCTATTTTTGTAAAAGAACGGATAAGTTGGTGAAGTGTCTTAAAATAATCCTCCCCGGCCTCAAAATTCATATGGAATAGAGAAGGGGCCACGTTTGCAAAAATGGCCATTTGGTTAAAATTGACATATAGGGGAAGGAATATGTCCCTTTATTTTGAGTTTGTAATTCTTTTACGTGTGGATGTTTGATTTTCGAGTTTGTGGATCGTTTTTCCGTCAAATTCAGTTAGTTTAATTAGTTTTTGAACCTCTCTTCTAAAAATCAAAGTTTGTTTTTATTATGAAAAACTAAAAAAAAAGTCGTTTTATTGATTTTAACCTTTCATTGAACAAACTACGCTCGGTCTGATTCATGCGGGGTCATGATACGTAGGCAATCTCCATAAGATTCGACCACAACTATATATGTATATATATAAAAAAAATGAAAGAAAAAAAAGAAAAAAAAAGTAAGCAAAATATATTGATAAGGACTGGCTAAGTCTATTCTAACATGTTTTGTCTTGAATTGTAAAGTAAGTAGGAGGTGGTTGGTTTGTGGCAAGCGGACAATGCAAGATCCCCGAAAGATGGTACAGGAGGAAATAACCCAAAGATTGAAAAGATTAGAACAGTGGTTGAAAAACACGCACGGGTTGGCAGGTTAAAATAGTGTTGATTTCAAAGATCTATGTTTATTTCCCGATGTCCACTTGCCACCTGGTTTCAAGATTCCCAAATTTGAAAAGTACGATGGACGTGGAAATCCCATAGCCCATTTGAAAAGGTATTGCAATCAACTAAGGAGTCTAGGAAGAAATGAAGAATTGCTAATAGCTTACTTCGGGGAGTAGCCTCTGAATGGTTTTGGGATCCAGACGCATCTCGCTGGCATATCTGGAACGACATGGCACAGGCCTTTGTCAAACAGTTCCAATACAACATCGACATTTCCCCTGACCGCATTTTCCTTTCTAATCTGAAGAAGAAACCAAGTGAAAATTTCAGGGAATATGCCCTTAAATGGAGAGAGCAAGCAGCTCGTGCTGAGCCACCCATGGATGACCACGAGTTAATCACTGTCTTCCTTCAGGCTCAAGAGCCGGATTATTTTCAGAACATGATGTACGCGGTTGGTCAATCCTTCTTGGATGTAATCAAAATGGGAGAAATAGTAGAGAACGGTCTTAAGACAGACAGAATTATAAGTCAAGCGGCTCTCAAGGCTGCAGCTCAGGTGTAACGACCCGACCGGTCGTTTTAGAAAATTACGCCCCTATCCCTAATTTAACTGTTCCCCCAAGTTCATTTCTGCTATTGTGGGTTGCCGGGAGAGTCGGTTCCGAAAATTTGAGCATTTTGGGACACTTAGTCCCCAATTAAGAGCTTTGAAACTAGAAAACGGTCCATAGCCGGAACAGTGTTAAGACGATCTCGGAACGGAAATCCGATGGTTCCATTAGCTCCGTTAGGTGATTTCGGGGTTGGGAGCGCGTTCGGAATATATTTTGGAGGTCCGTAGCTCAATTAGGCTTGAAATGCCGAAGGTTGAAATTTTGGTGAATCCGAACGATAGGTGAGATTTTGATCCGGGGGTCGGAATGGAATTCCGACAATTTCTATAGCTTCATTATGTGATTTTGGATATGTCCGCAAATTTTCAGGTCATTTGGACGTCATTTGGCCGGGTTTTGGATTGAATGTTAGTTTTGAAAGTTTTGAAGAAACTTAGGCTTGAATCGATGTGATTTATGGGTTTTGATGTTGTTAGACGTGTTTTTATGATTGGAATAAGTTCGTATCGTGTTTTGGAGTATGTTGGTGGTTTTCGTTGGGGTCCCGGAGGCCTCGGGATGAATTCGGACCATCATCCGGCACTTTGGGGCATGAAAAATATGCAGAAAAACTGCAGATCACTGGGCAAGATTTAAGCCATCGCGTTCGCGAGGGCCTTGTTCGCGTTCGCGTAGGCTGGGTGCTGCAGAGCATCGCGTTCGCGTCCAAGGCGTCGCGTTCGCGTAGTGGAAGAAGGGGAGGCACCGCGTTCGCGATCCCTGTGTCGCGTTCGCGAAGAGCAAGGCGGGTTGGATGGGAAATAAGGTCATCGCGAACGCGTGGACTGGCGCCGCGTTCGCGAAGGTTTAACCGGCTGTGCATCGCGGACGCGAGTGGCGTCACGCGAACGCGAAGGGTAAATGGGCTAGAGCATCGCGAACGCGTGACAGGCCACGCGAACGCGATGAAGGAAAATGTCTGGCAGTGAGCTTAAGTTCAGAACATAACACCCGCGACCCCCATACACAAAAACGCCATTTTTGAGCTCCAAGAGAGGTTTTTGAAGGGGAAAACGTTGGGATATCATCGGGAAATCATCGGGGGTAAGTTTCTTGACCTTAATTCGTTGGTTTATCATGAAATCCGTGATTATCTCACTGAAATTGGAAGATTAAAGGTGGGTTTGAGCCCTAGGCCTAAATGTTAGAAAATCTTTGATTTGAATGGGCAAATGGAGTCCGATTTCGATAAATTTTATATGCACGGACTCGTATTGAGATAAGGAACCCGAATATATAATTTTTGTGATTTTTCGATAAGCGTACCGAAAGTCGGGTTTTGGCAACTTGTGGGTTTTGGTGTATTTTGAGTTAATTTGATTGGGTAATGCCCAATTGGCCTATTTTGATGTGATTCTATTGATTTTTATCAGATTCTACACTTGTGGAGGCCGACATTCGTGGCAAGAGGGTTATTACTTAGCGGTTTTGTACCGGAATTGAGGTAAGTGGCTTGTCTAACCTCGTGTGGGGGAATTTTCACCCCTAGGATATTATGTGATAGTTTTAATGCCTTGTACGCGAGGTGACGGGCGTGTACATGCGCTGGTTGTTGAACACGTACTTTATTCAAATGTTCGATGAGCGATATCCCTGTCTTGGTTGTTAATTTGATATTTTACCCGGTAGTGGTTAGAAGAGCACGATTAGGTAGCACTTAACTGTTTAGTTGCCTAATTGCCTTATTTGAACTCCTTGTTAATTATTGGCACTATTTTTCGGTGAAGTTATAGTTGAGCATAATTATTTTCTCTCTGTGGATTTCCTTAATTGGCTGTGCTTGTGGACTGCGGGTTCGATTCCCGGAGACCCAGGGCTGTGGGTTCGATTCCCGGAGACCCGATGTGATATTGGTAGGGACTACGGGTTCGATTCCCGAGATCCTGAGTTATTGGTAGGGACTACGGGTTCGATTCCCGAGATCCTGAGTTATTGGTAGGGACTACGGGTTCGATTCCCGAGATCCTGAGTTATTGGTAGGGACTACGGGTTCGATTCCCGGAGATCCTGAGTTATTGTGATACTATTGAGACATGGGCTGCGGGTTCGATTCCCGGAGACCCGGGGGTACTGAGAATGGGACTGTGGGTTCAATTCCCACAGATCCTGGACTTGTTTATTGAGTTGGTTATTTGTTTATTAGCTTGATTGTAGACAGTTTCAGTAAATGTTGTTATTTTGGAAATTTTGTTGTTATCTGTTAAATTGTTTATTTTGTTATCATCATATTATTATTGTTCTCAGTAGGGCCCTGACCTTCCTCGTCACTACTCCATCGAGGTTAGGCTTGGCACTTACTGAGTACCGCCGTGGTGTACTCATGCTACTCTTCTGCACACTTTTGTTGTGCAGATCCGGGTACATCAGAGGAGGCTCGTACTAGGTGATTCCGCAGCTTTCTGGGAGACTTCGAGGTATGATCTGCTACGTCCGCGGATCCGGAGGCTTCCCATCTATTCTAGTAGTACTAGTTGACATTTTTCTTCATGTCGTTGTTAGAAACTCTTTATACATAGAGCCCCAGTTGTATTTCTCTTTTAGTCTGTGTTACCGTGGGGTTCCGGATCTTGGTAGTGTTTTATTTATTTTGTGACGGATGTATGTGCCAAGCGGCACGGATTAATATCTGTTAGTTATGTTATGCTCCCCCAGTTTCCAGTGCACCTCCTGCGCGGGGTCCTTCCAGAGGTCAGGCTAGTGGGGGAGAGGCCGGTCAGTCACAGCCACCGCATCCTCCCAGAGCTTGCTTTGAGTGCGGGGATACTCGCCATCTAGTTAGGGAGTGCCCCGAGCGTAGGAGGGGAGCACCTCCTCAGTTTTTTCAGCCTCAGCGTGGTTCGCAGGGCCAGCATGCTATCATTCCAGCTCCAGCTGCTATTCCACCTGCCCAGCCAGCCAGGGGCGGGGGTCGGGGTTCTAGAGGCCGCCCTCGAGAGGGGGGACAGGCCAGATTCTATGCTATTCCTGATCGCGCCGCGGCTGTTGCATCCGACTCTGTTATCACAGGTATTATTCTGGTTAGTCACAGGGAGGCATCAGTTCTATTCGACCCTGGTTCCACCTTTTCATATGTGTCTTCTTACTTTGCTTCTCATCTGGGTGTGCCTCGGGATTCTTTGAGTGCCCCCATTTATGTTTCCACTCCGGTGGGTGATTCTTTGGTCGTGGACCGTGTATATCGGTCGTGTTTGGTTACCATTTGTGATTTTGAGACCAGAGCGGATCTATTGTCGCTCGGGATGGTCGATTTTGATATTATTCTGGGCATGGACTGGTTGTCGCCCCATTATTCTATTCTTGATTGTCACGCCAAGATCGTGACGCTGGCTATGCCAGGCATTCCACGTATTGAGTGGAGTGGTACTCTAGATCACACCCATAGCCGTGTTATTTCTTTTCTCGGAGCTCGGCGTATGGTTGAGAAGGGGTGTGCTGCTTATCTAGCCTATGTGCGGGACGTCAGTATTGACCCTCCCTCTATTGATTCTGTTCCTGTGGTACGTGACTTTGCTGATGTATTTCCAGCTGATCTTCCGGGCATGCCGCCTGACAGAGACATTGACTTTGCTATTGACTTGTTGCCGGGCACTCAGCCCATTTCTATTCCACCGTACCGTATGGCTCCTCCTGAATTAAAGGAGTTGAAGGATCAATTACAGGAGTTATTGGGCAAGGGTTTTATTCGACCCAGTGTTTCGCCTTGGGGTGCTCCTGTATTGTTTGTGAAGAAAAAGGACGGTTCTATGCGTATGTGTATTGACTATCGTCGGCTGAATAAGGTTACAGTGAAGAACCGGTATCCTTTGCCCCGTATTGATGATTTATTTGACCAATTACAGGGCGCACATGTGTTTTCTAAGATTGATTTGCGCTCCTGGGTATCACCAGCTGAAGATTCGGGAGCCAGATATCCCGAAGACTGCCTTCGGGACCCGGTATGGTCACTATGAGTTCCTCGTGATGTCTTTTGGGTTGACTAATGCTCCGGCAGCATTTATGCATTTGATGCACAGTGTGTTCAGGCCTTATCCGGACTCGTTCGTGATTGTCTTCATTGATGATATTCTAGTATATTCTCGGAGTCGGGAAGAGCACGAGCGGCATTTGAGGATAGTGCTTCAGATCCTGAGGGAGAAGCGGCTTTATGCCAAGTTCTCTAAATGTGAATTTTGGTTGAGTTCGGTGGCATTTTTGGGCCACGTAGTGTCGAGTGATGGTATTCGAGTAGATCCGAGGAAGGTGGAGGCCGTGCGAAGTTGGCCCAGACCCTCCTCCGCTACTGAGATTCGCGGTTTCCTTGGTTTGGCGGGCTACTACCGTCGTTTCGTAGAGGGTTCTCTTCGATTGCAGCACCTATGACTAGATTGACCCAAAAGGGTGCCCCTTTTCGGTGGACAGACGAGTGTGAGGCGAGCTTTCAGAAGCTCAAGAGAGCTTTGACTTCGGCCCCTATATTGATGTTGCCTACAGGTTCGGGGTCCTATACCGTATATTGTGATGCCTCACGAGTTGGACTCGGTGCGGTATTGATGCGGGACGGTAGGGTGATTGCCTACGCGTCGAGACAGCTGAAGGTGCATGAGAAGAATTACCCTGTTCATGATTTGGAGCTAGTTGCCATTGTTCACGCCTTGAAAATTTGGCGTCATTATTTATATGGGGTTCCTTGTGAGATCTACACCGATCACCGGAGCTTGCAGCACTTGCTTAAGCAGAAGGACCTGAATATGCGTCAGAGGAGATGGTTGGAACTACCGAAGGACTATGATATTACTATTCTCTATCATCCGGGCAAGGCTAATGTGGTTGCTGATGCCTTGAGTCGTCGGGCAGAGAGTTTGGGGAGTTTGGCATATCTACCAGCTTCGGAGAGGCCTATGGCGATGGATGTTCGGGCTTTGGCCAGGCAGTTGGTTAGACTGGATCTTTCGGAGCCCAGCCGGGTTCTAGCTTGTGTGGTTTCTCGGTCTTCTCTATTTGACCGCATCGGGGAGCGTCAGTTCGACGACCCTCATTTGCTTGTCCTTCAGGATAGAGTTCGGCGTGGTGATGCTCGGGATGTTACCATCGGGGATGATGGAGTTATGAGGATGCAGGGGCGTATCTGTGTGCCCAATGTAGATGATCTTCGAGAGATGATTCTAGCAGAGGCCCATAGTTCGCGGTATTCCATCCATCCGGGTGCCGCGAAGATGTATCAGGACTTGAAACAGCATTACTGGTGGAGGCGGATGAAGAGGGATATAGTTGATTATGTTTCTAAATGCCTCAATTGCCAGCAGGTGAAGTATGAGCATCAGCGTCCGGGTGGATTGATGCAGCGGATTGAGATTCCAGAGTGGAAATGGGAGCGCATCACCATGGACTTTGTATCTGGGCTTCCACGGACTATTAGGAAGTTTGATTCTATTTGGGTTATTGTGGATCGGCTGACCAAGTCCGCCCATTTTATACCGGTGAGCACTACTTATTCATCGGAGCGACCGGCGGAGATCTATATCAAGGAGATAGTTCGGCTGCATGGTATTCCAGTTTCCATCATTTCAGATAGAGGCACTCAGTTCACTTCACGGTTCTGGAGAGCTGTACAGCAGGAGTTAGGTACTCGGGTAGAGCTGAGCACATCATTTCACCCCCAGACTGATGGGCAGTCCGAACGCACTATTCGGATTTTGGAGGATATGCTCCGTGCGTGCGTGATTGAGTTTGGAGGTTCATGGGATCACTTCTTGCCACTGGCGGAGTTTGCTTATAACAACAGCTACCAGTCTAGTATTCAGATGGCACCGTACGAGGCCCTATATGGTAGGAGGTGCAGGTCTCCCGTGGGTTGGTTTGAGCCGGGCGAGGCCAGGTTACTAGGTACCGATATGGTTCAGGAGGCTATGGACAAGGTCAAGGTGATTCAGGACAGACTTCGTGCGGCCCAGTCTAGACAGAAGAGTTACGCGGACAAGAAGGTTCGCGATGTGGCTTTTATGGTGGGTGAGCGGGTTCTGCTTCGAGTCTCGCCCATGAAGGGCGTTATGAGGTTTGGGAAGAAAGGGAAGCCGAGTCCTAGATTTATTGGCCCTTTTGAGATTTTGAGGCGTGTTGGGGAGGTTGCTTATGAGTTGGCCTTACCTCCCAGCCTAGCCGGAGTTCACCCCGTATTTCATGTCTCCATGCTCCGGAGATACCATGGTGACCCGTCGCACGTGTTGGATTTCACATCCGTTCAGCTAGACAAGGATCTGTCTTATGTTGAGGAGCCAGTAGCCATTCTAGACAGGCAAGTCAGAAAGCTAAGGTCAAAGAACATCGCTTCGGTAAAGGTTCGGTGGCGGGGCCAGCCGGTCGAGGAGGCGACTTGGGAGACCGAGCAGGATATGCGCAGCCAGTACCCTCATCTTTTCACTACTCCCAGGTATGTTTTCTATGCTCGTTCGAGGACGAACGAATCTTTAAGTGTGGGAAGATGTAACGACCCGACCGGTCGTTTTAGAAAATTACGCCCCTATCCCTAATTTAACTGTTCCCCTAAGTTCATTTCCGCTATTGTGGGTTGCCGGGAGAGTCGGTTCCGAAAATTTGAGCATTTTGGGACACTTAGTCCCCAAATAAGAGCTTTGAAACTAGAAAACGGTCCATAGCCGGAACAGTGTTAAGACGATCTCGGAACGGAAATCCGATGGTTCCATTAGCTCCGTTAGGTGATTTCGGGGTTGGGAGCGCGTTCGGAATATATTTTGGAGGTCCGTAGCTCAATTAGGCTTGAAATGCCGAAGGTTGAAATTTTGGTGAATCCGAACAATAGGTGAGATTTTGATCCGGGGGTCGGAATGGAATTCCGACAATTTTTGTAGCTTCGTTATGTGATTTTGGATATGTCCGCAAATTTTCAGGTCATTTAGACGTCATTTGGCCGGGTTTTGGATTGAATGTTAGTTTTGAAAGTTTTGAAGAAACTTAGGCTTGAATCGATGTGATTTATGGGTTTTGATGTTGTTAGACGTGTTTTTATGATTGGAATAAGTTCGTATCGTGTTTTGGAGTATGTTGGTGGTTTTCGTTGGGGTCCCGGAGGCCTCGGGATGAATTCGGACCATCATCCGGCACTTTGGAACATGTAAAGTCTGCAGAAAAACTGCAGATCACTGGGCAAGATTTAAGCCATCGCGTTCGCGAGGGCCTTGTTCGCGTTCGCGTAGGTTGGGTGCTGCAGAGCATCGCGTTCGCGTCCAAGGCGTCGTGTTCGCGTAGTGGAAGGAGGGGAGGCACCGCGTTCGCGATCCCTGTGTCGCGTTCGCGAAGAGCAAGGCGGGTTGGATGGGAAATAAGGTCATCGCGAACGCGTGGACTGGCGCCGCGTTCGCGAAGGTTTAACCGGCTGTGCATCGCGGACGCGAGTGGCGTCACGCGAACGCGAAGGGTAAATGGGCTAGAGCATCGCGAACGCGTGACAGGCCACGCGAACGCGATGAAGGAAAATGCCTGGCAGTGAGCTTAAGTTCAGAACATAACACCCGCGACCCCCATACACAAAAACGCCATTTTTGAGCTCCAAGAGAGGTTTTTGAAGGGGAAAACGTTGGGATATCATCGGGAAATCATCGGGGGTAAGTTTCTTGACCTTAATTCGTTGGTTTATCATGAAATCCGTGATTATCTCACTGAAATTGGAAGATTAAAGGTGGGTTTGAGCCCTAGGCCTAAATGTTAGAAAATCTTTGATTTGAATGGGCAAATGGAGTCCGATTTCGATAAATTTTATATGCACGGACTCGTATTGAGATAAGGAACCCGAATATATAATTTTTGTGATTTTTCGATAAGCGTACCGAAAGTCGGGTTTTGGCAACTTGTGGGTTTTGGTGTATTTTGAGTTAATTTGATTGGGTAATGCCCAATTGGCCTATTTTGATGTGATTCTATTGATTTTTATCAGATTCTACACTTGTGGAGGCCGACATTCGTGGCAAGAGGGTTATTACTTAGCGGTTTTGTACCGGAATTGAGGTAAGTGGCTTGTCTAACCTCGTGTGGGGGAATTTTCACCCCTAGGATATTATGTGATAGTTTTAATGCCTTGTACGCGAGGTGACGGGCGTGTACATGCGCTGGTTGTTGAACACGTACTTTATTCAAATGTTCGATGAGCGATATCCCTGTCTTGGTTGTTAATTTGATATTTTACCCGATAGTGGTTAGAAGAGCACGATTAGGTAGCACTTAACTGTTTAGTTGCCTAATTGCCTTATTTGAACTCCTTGTTAATTATTGGCACTATTTTTCGGTGAAGTTATAGTTGAGCATAATTATTTTCTCTCTGTGGATTTCCTTAATTGGTTGTGCTTGTGGACTGCGGGTTCGATTCCCGGAGACCCAGGGCTGTGGGTTCGATTCCCGGAGACCCGATGTGATATTGGTAGGGACTACGGGTTCGATTCCCGAGATCCTGAGTTATTGGTAGGGACTACGGGTTCGATTCCCGAGATCCTAAGTTATTGGTAGGGACTACGGGTTCGATTCCCGAGATCCCGAGTTATTGGTAGGGACTGCGGGTTCGATTCCCGGAGATCCCGAGTTATTGAGATATTTTTGAGACATGGGCTGTGGGTTCGATTCCCGGAGACCCAGAGGTATTGAGAATGGGACTGTGGGTTCAATAACCCACAGGTCCTGGACTTGTTTTATTGAGTTGGTTATTTGTTGTTAGCTTAAATTGTAGACGGTTGCAGTAATCTTATTATTTCAGATTCATTCTTACTTATTCCTGCTTATTATTGTTTTGATCATTATGTTATTGTTCTCTCGGTAGGGCCCTGACCTTCCTCGTCACTACTCCATCGAGGTTAGGCTTGGCACTTACCGAGTACCGCCGTGGTGTACTCATGCTACTCTTCTGCACACTTTTGTTGTGCAGATCCAGGTACATCAGAGCAGGCTCGTACTAGGTGATTCTGCAGCTTTCTGGGAGACTTCGAGGTATGATCTGCTACGTCCGCGGATCCGGAGGCTTCCCTTCTATTCTAGTATTTCTAGTTGACATTTTTCCTCATTTCGTTGTTAGAAACTCTTTATACATAGAGCCCCAGTTGTATTTCTCTTTTAGTCTGTGTTATCGTGGGGTTCCGGATCTTGGTAGTGTTTTATTTATTTTGTGACGGATGTATGTGCCAAGCGGCACGGATTACATATCTTTTATGTTATTTTCCGCTTGTTTCCTATTTAAGTGTTTATAATTTATGGATTCCGCAACGTGTTAGGCTTACCTAGTCGTGGGGACTGGGTGCCATCACGACATGTTCACAATTGGTGAACTAGGGTCGTGACATCAGGCTGTCCAAATTGAATCTAGTGACACAAATGAGAGGGATGAAGAAGTCATGATGATATCAAGGTCAAGAAAAGGTTCCAGAAGAACACCTCGACGGTATGCGTTGTCTCGACAGGTTTTCCTTGACTCCCCTGAGCATTACTATCGACCTCCGAACCCACCATACTCAGTTGATCCACCCCAGTATGTTATTCAGCCATCAAATCATCCAAGAAAGCGAGCACGAGCATCACAAAATCTCTACCAGCCTCTGCAAAATTTCCAAATACCTTATAACCCACTTCCAAACCAAGGGTATAAAAGGGAACCGAAGTTGAAGGATAATTTCACACCAATAGGAGTTTCCTATGCAAGCTTATTTGAGAAGTTAAAGCAACAGGACATGATTGCACCTATCCCTCCAAATCATGTGGACCCACGCGCAAGGAGCTTTGACCCGTCTAAAAGGTGTGAATACCATTCCCATGCCCAGGGGCACAACATGGAAAGTTGTCGGGATTTGAAAAGGGAAATAGAAAGGATGATCTAGGAAAGATTGATTGTGATTCAAAACAGTGACACCCAAAATATCGCAGTGAATCTGTTACCTGCACATGATGATACACACTTTCTGGCAGTGATACCTGGTGACACGGAATATGAGAATCCACTCGGGAATTCACCGACTGAAATGAGAGAAGGCCATAGTGATTCTGATAATCAAATTTGTGGCTAATTGTCAGGCTTATCAATTGGAGAGTCATTTATGGTGGCTTATTTTGTTGTCATTTCTATATGTCCGGGTTATTTCAGAATGGTAATCCGGATATTGTCTTGTGGCTCAAACCTTTTATCCTTGTTTTTCTTTTGATCGTAGTGCCTCATCTAAAAGGGTTCGTTCTAAGGGTTGTAACCCCAGTTTTGTTTGTTAGTTGTTCGAGTCATTGTTTTATCGGTTAGTGCAATGACCTGTTTTATATTATTTCTAGACATTTTCTGTTATTTAGTCCTCTCCTTCCTATAGTTATTTTTCTGCCAGCTCTAGTGACATGATGTGCGTGCATAGTTCTGGCTTAATCTTAAAAGTTAATGACAAAACCATTGGGGGGTGATCGAGATATTTAAATGAAATAAGAATGGTTTGAGATTATTCGAAGCCCGAGTCATATGAAACTGGGGCAAGTAAAAAGAAAACCGTTAAAGGCAAGCTGGCCAAATTGACATGGGGTCGTTCATAATAATGAAAATGAGAGTGTTGCCCAACAATGCTTTAAAGATATGACGAATATTAATTGTGTTGTTTGCACTTGGCATGTTTTGGTGATTGGAATGACGAAGGCATTTTGTTCTACTACCCAAACACTTTATCCTTCGTTAACCCTTTGACATAACCAAAGACCCCCAAACCCCCGTTACCCCAGTCATTCACACCAAACAACCTTTTCCTTTTCTCCCTCAGCAATCCATCTCATGGAACCTTAGCCGCCGCCGAACAATCCCCACGCCCAAAACCCGACAGCAACAATGTCGCCGACCAGCAAAAACACACCCCTAAACCACCTAACTACCCTCATTACAAATCCATGAACCGTTTAGCTGAAATCATTCCCCATCATCTCGAATCTTCATTTGAAGATTCGAGCATCACTTGAACCCATTCCAACCAAACCCAAACTCACACCCTATCACGCCATGACCTTCCTAATCCCCACACCACTATTGGTCCGGCTTAAATATGGCCGGAACTGGTCGAACCCCAAATGCGAGCCTCAAGAACCCTAGAATTTAAAAACCAGGGATTTCGACCAAATTAAAAAGAATTAAAGTTATTCGACTTTAATTGAGATGTTTTCGTTTGAAAACATTTCAATTAAAGTCTGTTCGACTTCAAAAATACAATTTCAAGTCCATTTGAGCCCAAGTCTGTTCGATTTCTGATTCTCTTCTTAAGGTATTTTATTTTCTTCTTTCTATTTTTATTTATTATGTGCTCATTGTTTGGTTTAGTTGTTCATTAGTTTCTGTTTTGTGTTTTGTTTTTAATCTTCTCTGTTTCTTCTTAAAGACCTTTATTTGGTCGATAGTATTTCTGTTTTGTTTGTTTTAAATGTATTTGTTATAGGATACGAATTCGTTTCGATTAATGTCGTCGAATGTTTAGTTTCGTATCTTTGTTCTTGCCCGACCCTGTGAATCCTGTTAGTCGAAATGCAATAGCTAGTTTACTCGAATCGAGCTATTTGATTACTGATCATAAGGAAAATGGATCGATCACTTAATAGGAGTTTTGTTTTTCATGTTGTTGAATTCTTTGGATGTTTATTGGTTTTGAATAATTTGAATGCTGGTTGATAGTGAGGCAGAAATTCATACCTCTCTTAGGCAGTCGAAGTCAAAGAATAAATGAATCTAGTTAAATACATGTTTAAATACATGTATGAACCCAATTCAAGGGTGTATTTATTTAAGAATATGCTGTAAAGATTAAAGAGTGTACCAATAAGCATATAAAAGAAAAAAGGGATGAATTTAAAAAGAAAAGGGGGAAGTGCTGGGTTGGCCTAGTGCTTTTGTTGGCTGTAAAATCAGAACACACATGGGGGGATTGATAAAAAGTTAAAAAGGGTGCACATGGGAGGGAATAAACAAGCTGGAAAAGTGAACTATTGAATTTCAAAATAGTTCTATTTTGTCTATAAAAATAGAAGAAAAACAGAACTAAGGGGGGGGGGGGCACTGAAAACAGAGAAAAAAAAGGAAAAAGATAGGAGTTAGGGGAAATCTTAAGGGAGTTCTTAGAGAGCTTAAAAATCACTTTTGCGAGAGTTTTGTTTTTAGCATTGTTGAGAGTTTGGGAATACTTCTAAAAGCTTTGAAAGAGAGAAGAGTTCTAAGACAACTGTTTGAGAATTTTATCAGTACGAACAGAGGTCAAAAACTGTTAAGCATTTCAAATTTTGAAGAGTGAGGAAAGGTCATTGTTTCATTTAAAAGAAAAGCTGGTTATTTGCATTTTAGTCTATGTGTTCAGGCTTAAGTTTCTTTGGTATTATGCTGGGGATGTTCTATCCAGCCTGTTTGGTTTGGCTTTAAATTTTTATGGGCTTCCTATTTGGATTGAATCGCTGCTGTTGAGTTGCTGCGGTACTGTTGTGTTACCTACTTGTGTTGACCTCTCCTTCCTTTTGTTGTAACTCAATCTCCGGGTACAAGTTCTGAATCTCTGAATATGTGCTTGATTTAAGAGATGAAATGAAAATGGCTTTAGCTTGGTTTTCTTATTGGTATTACTGTCCATCGCTATTGTGACGACCCAAAGGGTCATCACTTATTTTATTAATTGTCACACCTCCCTTTTTTACTACCCCAACTAGGAGAAAGCAATAAAATACGCTTATAGGGTATACCTCGATGTTCAAATACCCGAGACAGATATAATAGCATAGAGGAAGGAGTTTTTCCATTTAAAGGACAATCGGTTCGGGATTTTGTTATAATTAATTAGAGTTTCCACTTGAGATAATAATGGTGTCCCAAGTCCCCGGTTAATCCCGAATCCGAGGAAATTGACTCTTTCAAAAATGTCTGCGAAACAAAGATCTGGTTAAGGAACTCTGTTAACCCGGGAGAAGGTGTTAGGCATTCCCGGGTTCCGTGGTTTTAGCACGGTCGCTCAATTATCGTTCTCGACTCTTGTTTGACTCAACATAGATTCTAACAATATGTATGTTCTTTTGCTTTTAATATTTTAAAGAATTTGCGACATCGCGAAGACGCACCTCGAGTCACACCGCAACCAGTACGCCTGTGACTTTTAGTACATTTCGGCTTTGCCGGGATTTGGGATTTGAGTTGCACCAAGTGCACACTCGTATTTAAGGAAAGTATGTTAAATCGTGCCTAATAACGTCTAGCGGCTTTTAAGTCTTTAGGGGGAAGCTATGGAATTCGCTATTAGCTTTCCCGAGTCTATTTGTATTATCTTATTACTAATAGGGGGCCCCGTTGTTTAATATCGGGCGAGGCTCGTCCCAAGTATTATTAAAGTTCAATCCTAATATTTTAGCTATATTTTCTATGAATGTTTTTTCCTTAGCCGTATTTCTATTTCAAATCTAGGCCCATGCCATTGTCACAACTCTTATTTTGGGCCTGAGCTTCTGTATTTATGCTTAAACGAATATTAAACCTGCCCAGGCCTCAAAGGCCCTGGCAGTCTTCAGGCTTATATTAGACAACCCAGTTGGCTTCGCACAAAGGTTCAGGCCCATAACACATATTGGGCCCAAAATAAATAGCAATAGTAATAATTGAAGTAAATGAACAAAGATACACATCTGGAATAAAAATGCACTTTTATTTATTCAGTAAAGGAAAATCAATACATCAATTATCGATATTAACTATGAATCAATTATTTGTTGCCACAAGCTTGAACTAACAGACTACTTCTTCCTTTTACACTAACATTTTAGGTTCATACTAATTCTGAGAAGACGGTTCGACTACATACGAAGCTTGAAGAGCAATTAAGCTAATTACCTACAGATTATCTAAGACTGAAGCGTGCTATGCAGAGAGTTGCAATTTTACCACTGATTTCATCATGAACTAAACCTCTTATCAGATATCACAAACCCGGTTGTTGCCTTATCTAACTGTTTCCTCTTTAAATTACTCAGATCCGAACTTAGGTCCTCAAAATTAACTAACTATATGAGCAATGACTTCATAAACCAGTTTTTCAATTAAACAATCCCAGTATCTAAATTCGAATGGCTTCACGACTTAAGCATTATTAAACCACTGATTTTACTATGATTTAAATCCTGCTATTGTCTATGTATAGATTCACGACAGTGTGATTAACTATGTGATTTCATTTTACGAGGCAGCTTACTGTGAATGAATAGTTAACGATTTTTGAAGAAAAACAGTGATATGCTAACTTATGTTTTAAAGTTTTTACCTAATTAAACTAAGTGATATGCTAGTGCTACTACACTACTACTATTATACTACTTATTCTATCACTAAGCTATTACATCTTTTGTGTTTGTTTTTCTACTACTATCTACTGTACTATTCTACAGATTCAAACTAAAGTTACATAACAAATAACAAAATAAGCCAGGTCTTCATTTTCATTTTAATCAACTCGCTATTACATCTTCAAATGAAAGAGAAATGTACCTGAATCAACAAGAAAATCCAATGAGTCTAGGGAAATCAGGCAGATAAGTAACAGCAAGGACTCAGACAGCAATGCAACAGTGTATGGTTGAATATCAGCAAACAAAGACCACAACAAGAGCAAATAGAAACCCAGGCAGACACTCGAGCAGAAAACCCAAAGGATCAAATTGAAATCAACAAGTTCTCCCTCGAAAAATCCCAGAAACACTACTAGCTATATTACCCCTTTTCTCTGAACTTTTCTTATCAAAAGCCGGTATTTCACTCTTTTTAGAAGTATATATAGGAATGGGCAAGGGCTGAGACTTGGGGAGAAAGTATGGGATTAAATCCCACTTCTCCCACTCTTAATATTATCCAATTTACACTTAGACCCACAATTCTGTTGACAGAAACCCTTCCAGCATGTGCTGGAAGGTTCCAAAAATTCCTTTTATGGGCCTTTTACCAATGTAACCTTAGGGGTCAAAGATTTTTACAGATTTCCCATTTTAGGGAGACCATTATACCCTTTAATCTCTGCCAAATTGCAGAAATCAGGAGTACAAATGACTCCCTTGCCCCCTTATGTTTCAAACTATTCACTATTTTACCTATTTGGTTCCCAATTATGCCCCTAAGGACACTGCTGATTTACCCGACCTATCTATTCAGGTTTCAGCATTTTGGGGACTTATTTAACTAATGGCCAGTCCTTGCATTGGTATTTAAGGACTGGCCAGTTCTACTATTAGGGAACTATTTCAATTTTAGCCTCTTTTAGTTCAGCTTCAGTTAATTAAAACCTTCTTATCTCTATTTTAAGCTAATTGCAGGACTAGCCTGCCTTATTATTAAAATTAACTATTTAAAACTTAGTCAGTCTCAAGTTGAGACTTAGCTTGGGCAATTGAACCCATTTGCTGAACCTAGGCTGGGCCCAGGCCTTTGCATGCCTGGCCACTTTAATGTTCAGGGCTCAAATGAGCCTTGGTGAGTCTGCATTTGCAGACTTAACCAATCTTTTGCACAACTGGCCCCTTTTGAGGAGGGTCGGTGTGTTGGGACCTTATAGAGTTGGTCAACCTTTGCAAAGTTGACCACTCTTAGGTCAATTATTGCCTAATAACCTATTTTGTTCATTTTAAGTTAATTAAACTAATTTGCAGGACTAGCCTACTTAATTAAGGCATTTAGACTATTAAACTAATGGCCAGTCTCAAGTTGAGACTTAGCCTAAGCAATTGAAGCCCAATTACTGAACATGCGCTGGGCTAAGGTCTTTGCAGACCTAGCCACCTAAGGTTTAGGGCTCAAACAGAGCCTGGGCAAGTCTGAACTTGCAGACTTGCACCACTTTTTACACAATTAGCCTACCTAAGTATTGGCCAGTGTGTGAGAGACCTAGCAGAGTGGGTCAATTGCAAAATTGACCATTCTTGGTCACTTATTTGACTTGTAGCCTATTTTTTGTGATTTTCAGTTTTAAACTATTTCAAAACTAGCCAATTTATGGAACCTAGCACTAACAGCTATAACCAATTCTCCTAAGATTAATGGGCATTAACACTGCTCATACTAACATAAGACTATTGCAAACTTAGCCATTTCAACATACAATTGCACACATAACCACATGAAGCCAAATATTATTCATTAATCAATTAAAACTCAGAAGAGGAGTTTGATAATGTTGAATCTTAACTAATCAACTCACATAACTCAAATTCATGTAGCAAAAATGTCAATTAACATCAATCAGTCTTAGTCACAATCATTTTATGTTAAAAGATTCACTGAATGGCCCAGAGCACATTTAGAGTTCATGAACATAGACATAGTAAAGACTAGATTTCATAACAGTCAACAATAAATGAAATATGGCTTATATCAGACATGAGAACAATGGGTCTAACAGAGTAACATAAGAATGGTAATCAACCAAACCTACTAATCTAAAACTTTTCCAAATACCAACCTAAATCTAATACAAGTGCATGACAGATAAGATGAAGATGAAGAACAGAAGAACATGGAGAAACAGTGAAAAAGAAACAGGAAAGATCAATTAGGATACTTCAAAAGCAACTCAATGTAAAGATGAGACGATAATAAAGTGAAGCTAATATTAGAACTAAGCATGCATAAAAATAGGAGAAAGCTAGACTATAAAAGCTAAACAGATCAAAGACTGTAATATTTACATAATGAAAAAGGAAAGGGAATCAAGGTAACTCTTTTGACTCAACAGAAATAGAACATGATTTGAAACAAACAAAACAAAAGAACACCATGAAGATAAACAAGATGAAAAAGAACCCTAGTTCTATCATAGACCATTAAAGCCAAAGCAACAAGAGTGGTCAAAGTAACTTGAGCTTATTATCAATGACTTTAAACAGCAGACAAAGATCAATGGTCATGCTTTTTGCAGTGAATCAGAAATCAACAGTTAAAATGACAAGGAAAAGATGAAATCTCTGAACTTAGAGCAAAGAACCATGAGATCAAAACAAGACAAATAACAAACAAAATCCTATCACTAACAGGCTCAAAAGAACAGGTTAAGAAACCTTATGACTAAACATCATAGACACAGGAAAAAGATGTGAAACAAAAGAAGAAACAACAGATAAGAACCTTATAACTAATCATGCGAAGAAACAGGAGAGAAGAATCATTCAAACTACTAAAAGCTAGCAAAGAAGACTAGAGTCAAAACTTAAACATGCAAAGGAGATGTCGAAGACCAAAGAGATTGAAAGGCCTAATACTAACAGAGGACAAAGGCAAAGACAAAAGAAAGATATCAGAACAGGAATCCAAACAGAGAAGCAAACAAACGAGATATATATAGCAAATGACTAAACAACTAAACATGTGGAGAATCATAGTCATGCTTTTGAACCTCAGAAACCACTAACCAAGAAGATAAAGAAGAAGAGATATATCTTTTAAAGCTAAGTAAACTACACATAATCGAAACAAAACAGAAAGAGATACAGAAATGAACAAATTAAGAAACCCTAATACTAACAGACATACCACATGATTAAAGAAAAGAAAAGCATGGCAAAAATATCATGACAGAAACAAAAGAAGTGTAACGACCCGGCCCGTCGTTATGGGAATTTCCACCCAGTTACCTTGCATTTACATATATTATGCTTTTAAAACAGTATTAGAGTATATCGGGTGAGTTAAGAGTGAATTGGATTGAAAATGAAACAAATAGCATGTTTAAAGAAAGCTTGAATATGAGAAGTCAACCAAGAGTTGACTATTGAGTTAGAGTTCTCGGAACTGGATTCTGATGATTCGACTAGTTCCGGGGGATCATTTATGACTTAGGAGAGCAATCGGAACTGAATTTGGAGGTCCGGTGTAGTTTTAGGCTTGAATTGGCTAAAGTTGAATTTTGGCGAAAACCGAATGGTAGGTGATATTTTGATCCGGGGGTCGGAATGGAATTCCGACAATTTCTGTAGCTTCGTTATGTGATTTTGGATATGTCTGCAAATTTTCATGTCATTCGGACATCGTTTGATCGGGTTTTGGATTGAATGTTAGTTTTGAAAGTTTTGAAGAAGCTTAGGCTTGAATTCGTGAATAAATGGAGATATTGATATTTCGTATGGTGTTTTTATGATTGGAACAAGTCCGTATCATGTTTTGGAGTATGTTGGTGGTTTTCGTTGGGGTCCCGGGGGCCTCGGGATGGATTCGGACCATCAACCGAGCATTTAGAACTTGGAAAAATTCTGCAGAAAATAGCAGTCAGCAGTTGCTCTATGCGATCGCATAGAGGTGATTGCGATCGCATAGAAGAGTGGAATGGGGCGTGAAGTTTACTCTATGCGATCGCGTGGAGGGCATTGCGATCGCATAGTGTCCGGAATTTGTGCAGTTGCGGAGGCTCGATTGCGATCGCGGAGGGTAGGAATGCAAAGCTATGCGATCGCATAGAACAAATTGGAGGCCTGAGGAAAATTACTCTATGCGATCGCAATAGGGGGCCTGCGATCGCATAGAACAAAAGTCTCTGGCAGTGAATTTAATCACAGAACAGAGAGTTACGGGTTCATTAACCCAAAACTCAATTTTGAGCCCTAGAGAGAAGAAAACTCGAGGAAATCACCGAGAAGTCATCGGGTATTCGTCGGAGGTAAGATTCTTGACTCAAAAACATCATTTTATGGTAGTATTAACATCAATCTTCATGAAATTGGGTTGAAATCTTGAAGAAATGTGGCCTAAATATTGAAAACGGGATTTTTGGATTTGGAAGGCCATTTGAACTCCGATTTCGATAAATTTTATATGCACGGACTCGTGGCGAGATGAGGGTCGCGTTGGTACTAATTTCGGAATTTTCCGAGCAGTGGGGCCCGGGGTCGGGTTTTACCAACTTAGTGTAATTTTGCAAAATTCATATAAATTGAAGTGGGTTATGATTCTTTGACCCGTAATTGATATAATTATTGTTATTTGACTAGATTCTACACACGAGGCAGCGAAATTCAAAGGAAAAGGCATCGCGGACGAGTCTACGACCGGCTAGAGGTGAGTAGTTTGTGTATATGGTAGCTTGAGGGTTCGAAACCCCGGCTTAGCACATTGTGACGCTAATAGGGCGTGGCTCGCACACCGTGGCAGGTGCGGGATTGATTGTGATCGGGGATTGAGACTTGGTCCATCCCGGAAATGAATAATATGTGGTTAGTGTTGGAAATACACTGTATTTGCTATATTTGTGGGCTGTAAGCCTTGTTTGGGGCCTTGTGCCGATGTGTAGCGTCCTTAGAGGACAATATTTATGTGATAGCTATAATTGCTTAAATCACTGATCTCAGTCCTGGAAATTGAAATCACACTTTTGAAATGCTAAGTCACCAGCTTTTACAAATTTAATAAAGTTAAAGTATTTTTCATAAATTATGAATTGAGAACTGGAATTAAGGAAAATGAATTGTTTTGTGACTTAATTGCTTATTGTGGACTGAGCATGGGATCGGGCTGCACGCCGCAATGGTTGATATGTGGATCGGGCTGCACGCCGCAGCAGTATTGCGCTTGGGCTGTAGGAGCCCCTCCGGAGTCTGTACACACCCCCAGTGAGCGCCGTCGACGTTAAATTGGATCAGGCTACACGCCGTAGCGGTTATGTGCATTGCATTGCATCTTTATTTTTTGAATTAATCTGTGGTAGCTGTATTGTATTGTTGCTGCTAGTTCATAGAAGATTCAGACTATAGTGTAGCTTCATATTGTGGTATTTTGTGGATTTCTTACTGTCAGCTACTTATATATATTTGTTACTCACCGAGTACTTAGTACTCACCCCTACTCCCTGCACCTTTGTGTGCAGATTCAGGTACTCAGGAGCAGTAGACAAGCATCTCCAGCGTTTGCAGTATCATATCGGGTTGCTGAGGTAGCTGCCTACGTTCGCAGAACCTAGCTTCTCCTCTCATTTCCAGTTGTTATTCTGATATTTTGTATTCAGACTTGAGTACTTCTATATCGTACTCTCTATTTCCTATTGGGTTTTGCTAGAGGCTCTAGACTTGTGACTCCGGATCTTTGGGAGTGTCAGTATTTTGTTCTTTACTATTATTATTGGAGTTCTTAAACTCATATATTCTTCTTGGGTTGTCCATTTGGGACTGATATCTTTGTGTTAATTAAATTGTTGGTCCGGCTGGCCTAGCTTGATTGTTGGGCGCCATCACGACCGGATTTGGGTCGTGACAAGTTGGTATCAAAGCTCTAGGTTATTAGGACTCGCGAGTCATGAGCCGGTTTAGTAGGCTTTCGCGGATCGGTACGTAGACGTCCGTATCTATCCTCGGAGGGCTACAGAAACTTTAGGAAAAACCTCATTTTCTTGAATTCATATCGTGCGATTTGTGTTATCATGAAATTAAATCTTTCCATATTCTATTCTCTCGCGGATGGCGAGAACACGAGCTAACGGACGTGGCGGACGACCACCATTGGCACCCAGAGGCCGTGGTCGTGGTAGAGGTAGGGCAGTAGCACCAGCACCTGCTGACCCACCGGCTGACCAGACTCAGGACCAGATTCCAGCGACAGACGCTCCGACAACTCAGGTTCAGGCACCGGCAGTGCCTATTGCGATACCGGGTCTTCAAGAGACCTTGGCTCAGATCTTATCAGTGTGCACAGGCTTGGCATAGGTAGTTGCAACTACTGCTGCAGTATCTTCTTCACAGGCAGGGGGAGGGAATCAGACCCCCGTGGCTCACACACCCGAGCCAGTCCAGCCAGTTGCGCCCGTTGCACCAGCTCCTGCTTATATGGTTCCAGCTATGCCCGACGATGAGCAGCGTCGTTTGGAGAGATTTGAGAGGCTACAGCCTCCGACATTCAGTGGTGCTGAGGGCGAGGACGCCCAGGGTTTTCTTGATAGATGTCAGCGCATGCTTCGCACCGCGGGTATTCTAGAGTCCAGCGGTGTTTCATTCACCACTTTTCAGTTCACAGGTGCAGCATTTCAGTGGTGGGAGGATTTTGAGAGGCGTAGGCCCGCTGGGGCAGTGCCCCTCACTTGGCAGCAGTTCTCCACGGTATTTTTGGAGAAGTACGTGCCTCAGTCTCAGAGAGAGGAGCTGCGACGTCAGTTCGAGTGGTTGAAGCAGGGAGAGATGACGGTTAATCAGTACGAGATGAGATTCACACAGTTGGCACGTCATGCCATGTGGATGGTTCCTACAGAAAGAGAGAGGATTCGGAGATTTATTGATGGCCTTATTTATCCTATCCGCATATTGATGACCAGGGAGAGAGTTTCGGCAGTTACCTTTGAGGAGGTGGTTGATGCTATCCGTCATATTGAGACAGATCGCCGCAGAGAGCGGGAGGAGAGAGAGGCTAAGAAGCCTCGTTGTTCTGGCAGTTTCAGTGGTGCTCCGTCTAGGGGCAAACTCTAGTATAGCAGGGGTCGTTCTTTTAGGTCTCATCAGTCTAGACGTGCAGAGTCCAGTGGGGTTTCATCAGATCGTGGTCGTCAAGGCCAGCAGGGTTATCAGGGTCAGCAGAGCCGTCAGCAGAGTCAACCTGCACTGAGTGCTCTTCCAGCTCAGAGCTCTGCTCCTGCTTCCTCAGCACAGGGTTCATCGGTAGCGAGGGGTCCTCAGCAGCCCCTTCTTCCATCTTCAGGCCGTTGTTTTGAGTGCGGTGATTTGGGCCATATCAGGAGAGAGTGTCCTCAGTGGCTTCGTAAGCGGTCTCAGCAAAGGGATCAACCTTCGTCTTCTACTCTTGTTTCTTCAGCGCCAGCACAGTCGGCTAGGACTGGTGGCCAGGTATCCAGAGGTCGCTCTAGGGGTGAAGATCGTACTGGTGGAGGCCAGGCTCGTTTCTATGCTCTTCCGGATAGGAAGGATGCTAGTGCTTCAGATGCGGTCATTTCAGGTATTATCTCAGTCTGCCACAGGGATGCTTCTGTCTTATTTGATCCCGGATCCACCTATTCTTATGTCTCTACTTATTTTGCACATCATTTGGGTATGACCCGTGGTATTCTTGCTTTGCCCGTACATGTGTCTACCCCGGTGGGGGATACTGTTGTTGTGGATCAGGTATATCGATCCTGTCTTATTATTATTGGGGGTCTAGAGACCCGAGTTGATTTATTACTACTAGGCATGGTGGATTTCGATGTAATTCTAGGCATGGATTGGCTATCTCCCTACCATGCGATTATGGACTGTCATGCCAAGACAGTCACACTAGCTATTCCAGGTAATCCGAGGATCGAGTGGCGTGGCTTGACTGATTATGTGTCCGACAAGGTGATTTCTTATATAAAGGCTCAACGAATGATTGGCAAGGGTTGTTTATCTTATTTGGCCTTCATTAGAAATGTTGAGGCTGAGACACCCAGTCTTGATTCGGTCCCCGTTGTGAGGGAGTTTCCCGATGTATTTCCAGCAGACCTGCCGGGCATGCCGCCTGACAGGGATATTGATTTTGGTATTGACTTGGTGCCGGGCACTCGGCCCATTTCTATTCCTCCCTAGCGCATGGCACCAACTGAGTTAAAAGAATTGAAAGAACAGCTCCAGGAACTCTTAGATAAGGGTTTCATTCGTCCGAGTGTGTCACCTTGGGGTGCACCGGTGTTGTTCGTGAAGAAGAAAGATGGCACAATGAGAATGTGCATTGATTACAGGCAGCTGAACAAGGTAACAGTGAAGAATAAATACCCATTGCCTCGTATTGAGGACCTATTTGATCAGCTCCGGGGAGCTAGTGTATTTTCTAAGATTGATCTTCGATCGGGTTATCATCAGTTGAAGATCAGGGACTCGGATATTATGAAGACAGCGTTCAGGACGCGATATGGGCACTACGAGTTCCTGGTGATGTCTTTCGGGCTAACTAATGCCCCAGCTGCATTCATGCACTTGATGAATAGTGTATTTCGGTCGTACCTGGATTCTTTTGTGATTGTGTTTATTGATGATATTATGGTATATTCACGCAGCCGGGAGGAGCATGCACAACATTTGAGAGTGGCATTGCAGAGGTTGAGAGAAGAGAAGCTTTATGCAAAATTCACTAAGTGTGAGTTCTGGCTTGATACCGTGGGTTTTCTGGGACATATAGTGTCCAGTGATGGTATTCGGGTTGATCCTCAGAAGGTCGAGGCAGTGCAGAATTGGCCCAGACCTTCCTCAGCTACAGAGATTCGGAGTTTTCTCGGCTTGGCAGGCTATTATCGTCGGTTTGTTCAGGATTTCTCATCTATTGCTTCACCGTTGACTAAGCTGACACAGAAGAATGCCCCATTTGTGTGGTCCGATGAATGTGAGGAGAGCTTTCAGAAGCTCAAGGAGGCTTTGACCACCGCTCCAGTACTTGTGTTACCATCGGCCTCGGGGTCATATACGGTGTATTGTGATGCTTCCAGAGTTGGACTCGGTTGTGTGTTGATGCAGGAGGGTAGAGTTATTGCATATGCTTCTCGTCAGCTAAAGCCCCACGAGAAGAACTACCCTGTTCATGATTTGGAGTTAGCTGCTATTGTTCATGCCTTGAAGATTTGGAGGCATTACCTATATGGTGTATCTTGTGATGTATATACGGACCACCGCAGCCTTCAGCATTTGTTTAAGCAGAAAGATCTAAATTTGAGGCAGCGAAGATGGCTTGAGTTGCTTAAAGACTATGATATTACTATCTTGTACCATCCCGGGAAAGCCAATGTAGTGGTTGATGCTTTGAGCCGGAAGGCTATTAGTATGGGCAGTTTGGCGTATATTCCAGTTGGGGAGAGACCCCTAGCAGTTGATGTTTATGCGTTAGCTAATCAGATGGTAAGGCTAGATATTTTTGAGCCCAGTCGGGTGATGGCTTGTGTAGTAGCTCGTTCTTTTTTATATGATCGTATTCGAGAGCGCCAGTATGATGATCCACACTTACTTGTCCTTAAGGACAAAGTTCAGCATGATGATGCCAGAGATGTCACTATTGATAGTGATGGTGTATTGCGGATGCAGGGCCGGATATGCGTGCCAAATGTTGATGGCCTTCGTGAATTGATATTGGAAGAGGCCCATAGCTCACGGTATTCTATTCATCCAGGAGCCGCGAAGATGTATCAGGATTTGAAGCAGCACTACTGGTGGAGAAAGATGAAGAAAGATATTGTGAGTCATGTGGCTCGGTGTCTAAACTGTCAGCAGGTCAAGTATGAGCATCAGAGACCTGGTGGTGTGTTCCAGCGTATTGATATTCCCGAGTGGAAGTGGGAAAGGATTACTATGGACTTTGTTAGTGGACTCCCTCGGACAACGAGGAAGTTTGATTCGGTTTGGGTGGTGGTGGATAGGTTGACTAAGTCAGCTCACTTCATCCCAGTGTGTACTATCTATACCTCAGAGCGGTTGGCAGAGTTATTCATCCGTGAGATCGTGAGATTGCATGGAGTTCCCATTTCTATTATATCAGACAGAGGTACCCAGTTCACATCTCAGTTCTGGAGGACATTTCAGCGAGAGTTGGGTTCACGGGTAGAGTTGAGCACAGCATTTCATCCACAGACGGATGGGCAGTCTGAGCGTACTATTCAGATATTGGAGGACATGTTGCGTGCTTGTGTCATTGATTTTGGTGGTTCATGGGCTGATTATTTGCCTTTGGTGGAGTTTGCTTACAATAATAGCTATCAGTCCAGCATTCAGATGGCACCGTATGAAGCTTTATATGGGAGACGGTGTAGGTCTCCGGTCGGTTGGTTCGAGCCCGGCGAGGCTAGGTTGTTGGGGACAGAGTTAGTCCAAGATGCCTTAGACAAGGTGAAGGTGATTCAGGAGAGACTTCGCACAGCTCAGTCGCGTCAGAAGAGTTATGCAGACCGGAAGGTCCGAGATGTGTCCTATTCAGTAGGTGAGAAAGTGTTGCTGAAGGTTTCGCCTATGAAGGGTGTCATGAGGTTTGGAAAGAAAGGAAAGTTGAGCCCAAGGTTCATTGGACCTTTTGAGGTGCTTAGGAAAGTTGGGGAGGTGGCTTATATGCTTGCTTTGCCACCCGGTTTGTCGGGAGTTCACCCGGTGTTCCATGTATCTATGCTCCGGAAGTATGTCGGAGACCCGTCTCATGTGTTGGACTTCGGCACGATACAGCTAGATGAGGATTTGACTTATGATGTGGAACCAGTAGCCATTTTGGGTCGACAGGTTCGTAAGCCGAGATCTAAGGACATAGCTTCAGTAAAAGTGCAGTGGAGAGGTTGTCCCGTGGAGGAAGCAACTTGGGAGACCGAGCAGGAAATGCGGAGCAGATATCCACACTTGTTTGATGCTCCGGGTATGTTTCTTAACCCGCTCGCGGACGAGCGTTTGTTTAAGTTGGGGAGAATGTAACGACCCGGCCCGTCGTTACGGGAATTACCACCCCGTTACCTTGCATTTACATATATTATGCTTTTAAAACAGTATTAGAGTATATCGGGTGAGTTAGGAGTGATTTGGATTGAAAATGAAACAAATAGCATGTTTAAAGAAAGCTTGAATATGAGAAGTCAACCAAGCGTTGACTATTGAGTTAGAGTGCTCAGAACCGGATTCTGATGATTCGACTAGTTCCGGGGGATCATTTATGACTTAGGAGAGCAATCGGAACTGAATTCGGAGGTCCGGTGTAGTTTTAGGCTTGAAATGCCGAAGGTCGAAATTTTGGCGAATCCGAACAATAGGTGAGATTTTGATCCGGGGGTCGGAATGGAATTCCGACAATTTCTGTAGCTTCGTTATTTGATTTTGGATATGTCCGCAAATTTTCAGGTCATTCGGACATCGTTTGATCGGGTTTTGGATTGAATGTTAGTTTTGAAAGTTTTGAAGAAACTTAGGCTTGAATTCGTGAATAAATGGAGATTTTGATATTTAGTATGGTGTTTTTTTGATTGGAACAAGTCCGTATCATGTTTTGGAGTATGTTGGTGGTTTTCGTTGGGGTCCCGGGGGCCTCGGGATGGATTCGGACCATCAACCGGGCATTTAGAACTTGGAAAAATTCGGCAGAAATTGCAGTCAGCAGTTGCTCTATGCGATCGCATAGAGATGATTGCGATCGCATAGAAGAGTGGAAGGGGGCGTGAAGTTTACTCTATGCGATCGCGTGGAGGGCATTGCGATCGCATAGTGTCCGGAATTTGTGCAGTGCAATCACGGAGGCTCGATTGCGATCGCGGAGGGTAGGAATGCAAAGCTATGCGATCGCATGGCTAGGCCTGCGATCGCATAGAACAAATTGGAGGCCTGAGGAAAATTACTCTATGCGATCGCAATTGGGGGCCTGCAATCGCATAGAACAAAATGTTCTGGCAGTGAATTTAATCACAAAACAGAGAGTTACGGGTTCATTACACCCCCAAAACATAATTTTGAGCCCTAGAGAGAAGAAAACTCGAGGAAATCATCGAGAAGTCATCGGGTATTCGTCGGAGGTAAGATTCTTGACTCAAAAACATCATTTTATGGTAGTATTAACATCAATCTTCATGAAATTGGGTTGAAATCTTGAAGAAATGTGGCCTAAATATTGAAAACGGGATTTTAGGATTTGGAAGGCCATTTGAACTCCGATTTCGATAAATTTTATATGCACGGACTCGTGGCGAGATGAGGGTCGCGTTGGTACTAATTTCGGAATTTTCCGAGCAGTGGGGCCCGGGGTCGGGTTTTACCAACTTAGTGTAATTTTGCGAAATTCATATAAATTGAAGTAGGTTATGATTCTTTGACCCGTAATTGATATAATTATTGTTATTTGACTAGATTCTACACACGAGGCAGCGAAATTCAAAGGAAAAGGCATCGCGGACGAGTCTACGACCGGCTAGAGGTGAGTAGTTTGTGTATATGGTAGCTTGAGGGTTCGAAACCCCGGGTTAGCACATTGTCACGCTAATAGGGCATGGCTCGCACACCGTGGCAGGTGCGGGATTGATTGTGACTGGGGATTGAGACTTGGTCCATCCCGGAAATGAATAATATGTTGTTAGTGTTGGAAATACACTGTATTTGATATATTTGTGGGCTGTAAGCCTTGTTTGGGGCCTTGTGCCGATCTCTAGCGTCCTTAGAGGACAATATTTATGTGATAGCTATAATTGCTTAAATCATTAATCTCAGTCCTGGAAATTGAAATCACACTTTTGAAATGCTAAGTCACCAGCTTTTACAAATTTAATAAAGTTAAAGTATTTTTCATAAATTATGAATTGAGAAACTGGAATTAAGGAAAATGAATTGTTTTGTGACTTAATTGTTTATTGTGGATTGAGCATGGGATCGGGCTGCACGCCGCAGTGGTTGATATGTGGATCGGGCTGCACGCCGCAGCCGTATTGCGCTTGGGCTGTAGGAGCCCCTCCGGAGTCCTGTACACACCCCCGGTGAGCGCCGTCGACGTTAAATTGGATCGGGCTACACGCCGTAGCGGTTATGTGCATTGCATTGCATCTTTATTTGTTGAATTAATGTGTGGTAGCTGTATTGTATTGTTGCTTTGCTAGTTCGTAGAAGATTCGGACTGTAGTGTAGCTTCATATTGTGGTATTTTGTGGATTTCTTCTTTGTCGGCTACTTATATATATTTGTTACTCGGCTGATGTAGTACTACTTCCTCTGCCTTTTGTGTGGGACAC